>SJYW01018467.1:22104-102455 GCA_006410735.1 Raphicerus campestris | reverse complement strand
CTTCAGTCATGTCCAACTCTGTGTGACCCCATAGACAGCAGCCCACCAGGCTCCCCCATCCCTGGGATTCTCCAGGCAAGAACACTGGAGTGGGTTGCCATTTCCTTCTCCAATGCATGAAAGTGAAAAGGGAAAGGGAAGTCGAACGGTCGTGTCCAACTTTTAGTGACCCCATGGACTGTAGCCCACCAGACTCCTCCATCCATGGGATTTTCCAGGCAAGAGTGCTGGAGTGGGGTGCCATTGCCTTCTCTGGAAGTATGATACTGGATCTCCCTTAATTCTGTCAGGTGGGGCTGAGAGCCAGTTCCATGTTAATCCGAAAAGGTAATGCAGCATGCTGCCCATCATGGGTCATGAAGCATTTTCTAAACCATAATGTTCAGACTTGGATGGAGTTTCACATATATGTTGCAATTTATATTATCAATTATGTCTTCAATCAGCATCCAATAAGGGGAACAAAGATAAATGCAAAGACTCCCTGTGCTCTCAGGAGTTACTGGAGCTGCCCTACAGCAGGTACCTACAATGATAAAATGAGGCAAATTCTATAAGGCATTAACAGAGAGCTGTGGCAAGACAGCACAGCAAGGTTTTAACTTGGCCAGGGGTGTTTTTATTTGATTTGAGTCTTGCTGCTTGGGAAGGTGTTTGGTCTTTCTTCCATTTCCAGTCCTTTAACAGGAACACCACAAATGAACGCAAGTTCCCACCAGGAGCATGTCTGTGAAATTCTGTTTCACTTAATCAGACAAGCGTCTCTCTCTCACCTTTTCTAGTTTTCCAACCTCCATTTGACCCAATTTACTTCAAGTGGCGCTTTAAGGCAAGAGATTTAGCTGGAACTAGAATGTCTCTTTTGTGTCCACTTTTAGACAAAAATGTTCCCTTGATATCTCCAACTTTCTTAGAGAGATTTCAAGTCTTTCCCCTTCAGTTGTTTTCTTCTAGTTTTATACACTGTTCATTAAAGAAGGTCTTCTTGTCTCTCTGTGCTGTTCTTCGGAAATCTGCATTTAGTTGGATATACCTTTCCCTTTCTCTCTTGCTTTTGCTTCTCTTCTTTTTTTGGTTATTTGTAAGGCCTCCTCAGATAACCACTCTGCCTTCTTGTTTTTCTTTTCTTTGGGATGGTTTTGTTCACTGCCTCCTGTACAATTTTTCAGACCTCTATCCATAGTTCTTCAGGCACACTGTTTACAGATTCTAATCCCTTGAATCTATTCATTACATCCACTGCATATTCATCGGGGATTTGATTTAAGTCATACCTGGCTGGCCTAGTGGCTGTATAGTCAAGCCTATGGTCTTCCCAGTGGTCACATACAGTTGTGAGAGATGGACCATAAAGAATGCAGAGTGCCAAAGAACTGATGCCTTCAAACTGTGGTGCTGGAGAAGACTCCTGAGAGTCCCTTGAACAGCAAGGAGTCAAACCAGTCAATCTTAAGAGAAATCAACCCTGAATACTCATTGGAAGGACTGATGCTGAAGCTGAAACTCCAGTATTTTGGTCATCTGATGTAAATAGCTGACTTATTGGAAAAGTTCCTGATGCTGGGAAAGACTGAGGGCAGAAGGAGAAGAGGGTGTCGGGGAGGAGATGGCTGGATGGCATCAGCAATGCAATGGACATGAACTTGGGCAAACTTTGGGAGATGGTGAGGGACAGAGAGGACTGGGGTGCTGCAGTCCATGGGGACTGGGCGACTGAACAACAACCAAACGCCCCACCTCCACCTCCCCTACCCCGATGGCATTTATCAGTCAGTTTCACGCTGCTGCACCTCTTAATCAGAACTGAGGGTCAGACATTGTTATGTAGAGGAAGTGAACCAACCAGTACGAAATATTACTGGATCTACCACATTCTTGGAATCTGTGCATTCAACATTTTCTTATTATGACCTCTGAATCAGTCATAATTCAATTCAACTCATGGTCACTGAAAATTCTTAGTAAATACTTTGGTAGCATCTTAGTGTGAGCAGCTATTTTAAAAAGTATCATAGACTTATTGGTTCAAACAACAAACATTTCTTTCTCATGGTTCTGGAGGCTGAAAATCTGAGATCAAGGCCCTGTAGAGAGTCCACTTTCTGGTTGCATACTGCTGACTTCTGGATGTGTCCTCACATGGTGGGAACTCTCTGGGGTCTTTTTCATAAGAACATTAATCCCATTCTTGAGGGCTTCACCCTCATAACCTAATCACCTCCCCAAAGCCCCCCCCCACCTCCTAATATTATCACCTTGCAGTGGTGGAGGGGGGGTGGTTTAAAATATCAACATATGAATTTTGGAAGGACAGAAACATTCAGGCCATAACAAGTAGTGAAAGATCCAAAATATGGGAGCTATCTGACCATAGTGGCTTGGATCACAAGTTCATAGTCAAATTTAGGCTTAAATTTACTTTTTCCAACAAATTCTCATGTTTCCCCAACTTGTTCCCTCCAAACCAAGGAGAATGGGTCATTACACCACAATTTTGGAGCTATTTCTAATGAGAATGTAGCATTCTCCACAAATATGCAAGGGTAAAATATATATTAACCACTAAACTGATTTATGAAAGGGCCTAGTACATGCCCGGCACCTTGTAAGAATAAATAAATGGCTGGTTTAAGGACATGATATATTAATTTAAGATGTGTGATTTGTGGTACTTGGCCTTTCCACTTGAAATTTACTGGCTGGTATAATGAGTGCTACACATGTGTTAGATTCGATTCAGACCTTCTGTATCCCTGTACAAAAACCCTTTGCTAAAATACCAATTAATAATTTTTCATTTCTCAAACTGTTCCAAATCTATGCATATCAAAAAATTTACTCTTCTTCTATTTTTTATTCTAAACTCCTCCAAGCTATTAATTTTCAATTTGGACCTGCCATGATTAGCCATTTGCTTAGAAAAGAAGTAAACTTTTATTATGAGACCAGAGCTCAGTTCATATCAGAGGTAGTTATGTGAAATCCTCCATAAAATATTTAAACTGAGCATATATGGAATTTAAATTACTTCCACTCAAAAATGAATCGTTATATGAAAGTAGACAACAAACATGAGCGATACACCCCTGCTATTTTATGCCTCCCCGACAAATTGTTTCCATCCATGTCTCAAGTGAAAGTTTGTTTTCATGAATACAATGATAACTGGCAACACAGAGCTAGGAATAAGTGTTAGGCTGGGATGGAAGGGGATATTTTTACATCTGCACAAAAACCCCACAAACGATGTGCAATTTGCGTTTCAGACTGACTTCCAGAACACAGGAAGAAGTTAATGAAAAACCAGACTTTCTGGCAATCTAGTAGTAGACATCAAGTTCTGGGGCTTCCTCTTTGGATAAATACAAAAGGCAGAACTTCTATAGTTAGGCTAAAATTGACAGAGGAAGAAGAGACTTACTGGAATCAAATACTAACTTGATTANCAATATTGGTTCATTAATTGTGACATACACCATAAATATACCACATTAACGTAAGATGTTAATAAGAGCAACTAGGTGTAGAGCACATGGATACTCTTAATACCACCTTTGCAATTTTTCTGTAAATCTAAAATGACTTTTAAGTTTAAAGTTTATTAAAACATGTTTTAAATGGGAAGAGCAAGGTAACAAAATATTTCAAAAATTAGAAAAAAAAATCACATAGATAGAAAATATGAGTGAAAAATAGTAACAAGAACCATAGAAGTTATTGACAAAATGTACAGTGTTACAAAACATATTCAGAAGGAGGGAAGAGAATAACAGAGGGGAATCAATTATCAAACCAAAATTAGAAGAGAATTTTCTAGTACTAATGAAACTTCAAAAGCCTATTGGATATGTAACAAAACATACAGAGGGAAATAAACCTTACATTCAGTCGTATAATTTTGAGATATTGAAACTTAAAATGTAAGGTTTGAAAAGCTTTTATAAAGAGATGGATAAATAAAATAGGTCACTTCTAATGGAAAGACAATTGGATTGCTTCAGCTTCACTGAATACTAGAAGAAAAATTGTTAAGTAGAAAGTTTTGATTCTAGAATTTTTTTAACCAAATCAAACTACTAATCAATATAAGGACAGCTACTTTTAGACATGCAAGGACTTAGAAAGTCTACCTCACATGTATTCTTTCTCAGATATTAATTTTTGGATTCTTTTTTTCTGTAAATTGAATTAACCAGTTAAAAAGGAGGACAACAGATGGATCTTGAAGAGTGTAGATTCAACTCAAAAGAAAAATGAATAAAAGTCTCAGGACAATAGATTTATAGCCATTCGNAACTACTAATCAATATAAGGACAGCTACTTTTAGACATGCAAGGACTTAGAAAGTCTACCTCACAGGTATTCTTTCTCAGATATTAATTTTTGGATTCTTTTTTTCTGTAAATTGAATTAACCAGTCAAAAAGGAGGACAACAGATGGATCTTGGAGAGTGTAGATTCAACTCAAAAGAAAAATGAATAAAAGTCTCAGGACAATAGATTTATAGCCATTCTAGATAATAACTAGACTGTGTTGAAACAGGAGCAGTCCAGGAAGAAGGTATTCCAAAAAAGAGATAAATCCATTTTGGGGATCCCTGAGACACTGGAAGGATTAAAGATATGATAAAAGCAGAATGAAAAAAAAAAGGTAATTACAAACCCAAGGAAAAGCAAAAACCTAAACAATAAAGTAAATATGCTTAACTAGCTTGTGAACAATATTAACCATAATTATGCAAGCACTATTTACTCTCCTTAGAACCTATCAACACATAGACTTAATAATAGTTACAGAAGAAAAAGCAAATGTTAACAACCTTAACCATATAAAAGTATAAAGAAGATAGAAAGTTAAAGGGGTGAAGGGAACTGAAGAGAAGAGTTGGTGTGATAATGTCTCAGGTTTAAGGTGTAGAGAATCTAGAGATGCTATGGATAATGGAAAGGTACATCTAAAGTACACCAATAGAGGACAAAGAGACAATTGTTTGGGAAGCAGAGGTGAGATGGCAGTATAAATAAACTAAATCATTTTCTGTTCAATAGGAACATACATAAATAATCTTTAAAACTGATTCAGCTAAATCAGGAAATAATGGTATAAATAGACTTTTAGGCAAACTGAGATGAGCTGGTTTTAGAAAAGGCAGAGAAACCAGAGATCAAATTGCCAACATCCACTGAATCATGGCAAAAGCAAGAGAGTTCCAGAAAAACATCTATTTCTGCTTTATTGCCTATGACAAAGCCTTTGACTGTGTGGATCACAATAAACTGTGGAAAATTCTGAAAGAGATGGGAATACCAGACCACCTGACCTACCTCTTGAGAAATCTGCATGCAGGTCAGGAAGCAACAGTTAGAATTGGACATGGAACAACAGACTGGTTCTAAATAGGAAAAGGAGTACGTCAAGGCTGTATATTGTCACACTGCTTATTTAACTTCTATGCAGAGTACATTATGAGAAACGCTGGACTGGAAGAAACACAAGCTTGAATCGAGATTTCCGGGAGAAATATCAATAACCTCAGATATGCAGATGACACCACCCTTATGGCAGAAAGCGAAGAGGAACTAAAAAGCCTCTTGATGAAAGTGAAAGTGGAGAGTGAAAAAGTTGACTTACAGCTCAACATTCAGAAACCGAAGATCGTGGCATCCGGTCCCATCACTTCATGGGAAATAGATGGGGAAACAGTGGAAACAGTGGCAGACATTATTTTGGGGGGCTCCAAGATCACTGCAGATGGTGACTGCAGCCATGAAATTAAAAGACGCTTACTCCTTGGAAGGAAAGTTATGACCAATCTAGATAGCATATTCAAAAGCAGAGACATTACTTTGCCAACAAAGGTCCATCTAGTCAAGGCTATGGTTTTTGTAGTGGTCATGTATAGATGTGAGAGTTGGACTGTGAAGAAGGCTAAGTGCCGAAGAATTGATGCTTTTGAACTGTGGTGTTGGAGAAGACTCTTGAGAGTCCCTTAGACTGCAAGGAGATCCAACTGGTCCATTCTGAAGGAGATCAGCCTTGGGATTTCTTTGTTAGGAATGATGATAAAGCTGAAACTCCAGTACTTTGGCCACCTCATGCGAAGAGTTGTTGACTCATTGGAAAAGACTCTGATGCTGGGAGGGATTGGGGGCAGGAGAAGAAGGGGACGACAGAGGATGAAATGGCTAAATGGCATCATGGACTCAATAGCCGTGAGTCTGAGTGAACTCCAGGAGTTGGTGATGGACAGGGAGGCCTGGCGTGCTGCGATTCATGGGGTCGCAAAGAGTTGGACATGACTGAGCGACTGAACTGAACTGAGATGACACCAGAATAATAAAATACCAAGCTTTTAAGAACTAGATAGGCTTTCCTTTGGCAAATAAGATTGGGGAGTAGGGAAGGATGAGGCAGTTGCTCTTGTATTATTTGAAATTTTTAGCTAGCAAGTACATGTACTACTTTAATAAAGATAAAAATGAGTTAATTTTTAATGACAAGATGTCATTCCTGCTCTGAGGAGTCTTACAATCAAGTACAGAAAACTGATAACTAAAATGTGAGGAAGCGAGGGAAGAAAGGAGGCAAAAAGGAGGAAGGGAAAAAGAAAAGGAAGGAAAGAGGTAACAAAATATCTATTAAGTGTCTACCTTGTGCGGTGCATTTTGCTGGCTGATTCACATACACCATCCCATTTCAAGTTTCTGCCTTTTGGTGATTTTCCCCATTTTACTTTGAACAATGGAGTCTTGAAAAGGGAGGCAGTTTATTCAAGATCACATAGTTCCTATGTACCAGAGCTAGGAATCAAATTCAGGTCTGTCAAAGTTTAAAATCATGTACTCTCTCTTATAGAAGGCAATCACTAAGCACAAAAGTTATTTGGATATCAGTAAGATTTCTAAGATAGAAGCTGCCTTCCTACTTCCTAGTTATCATACAGTTCTCAGACACAGTAAGACAAGGCAGGCTCCAGCCCCTTCATGAGGCCTTCTCCAGAGAGCAGATTGCTGAGGGCCCACTTTTGATGTTTGTGTCCTATCCAATATATCCAAAACTTTTAACAGCTGGAGAGATGAGTGATTCATCTGAACCTATCCCAGGAGTCCTAAAACCGTTCTCTTTATTGCACTGAGACATTAAAATAACCAAGAAGAGAGATGGCTTCCTACAAATCCCTACTACAACTGACCTCCAATCTTCTCATTCCACTTCTCTGTCACTCACCTATGAAATTTAGGGCTAGACTAATTTGGTCATATTACTCCTCAGCAGCAGGCCCTCCCTCAGAAATCTATGTTGGTATTTTTGGTCACCAACTTATTCCTTTCCTTGGAATAATTTTGTTAAATTTCCACTACCTCCTTAAACTCTCAATTCCCCTTCCTTTTCTTTGTTCCTCCCCTCCTCTTCTTTCCTCCCAGCCTCCCAGCTCCTCCACTTTCCCCTCCTTCCTTTTCTTCATTTCTCTCTCTGTGTGTCTCCATCTGTCTTTTTTATGCCTCTCTATGATAACTATGCCTACGATTTCTCTAAGAAACAGGGACTATCAGTCTTATAACATAAATCCAATCAACTTCAGTCCTCATCCATTCTTCTTTCCTCCTGTGTCAGAAGTAAAGCTCTTGCCACAGGCAAAGCCTAGATCCTCTAGTCACAATTTTCCTCCTGTGTGCACTAATCTCTCCTGGAATTGGCACCATCTCTTATTGTCTCTTCTCCATGCTTTCTATTTCTCCTTCTCCATGGCACCTTTCCCTTACCCTAAAACACAGCTAAACTTCTCCACTGAGGAACATCCTTTCCTTCTTCTCAGTTACATTCTTTCTTCCACAGACATTTGTGAGCACCTGTTACGTGCCCAACATTGCCCTGAAAGATGAGAATGCTCTGGGAAATGAAGCAGGCCTGTCCCCAGTGGAGCTTACAGCCTAATGGAGGAGCAGGTGATAAGTATTAAGTGTAAATTTTAAATTTGCCACAAATCCCAGGAAGGAAGCAAATAGGACACAGTGATAAAAAATAAAAGGGAGGTCCACTAAGTTAGGGTAGCCAGGAAAAGATCCTTATTTTTCCACCATTTCCATTACTAGGTTTTAGGTTGTCATTTTTCACCCAGGTTCCAAAACTCTTAAACAAGTTCCCTGCTTACCAATTCCACCTTTTGGTCCTTCTCACATATTGCTACTATTGTTGAGTTTCTGAAACAGATCAAACTTTGTCATTCCCCTACTTAAGCCTCCAGTCATTTCTCAAGCTCTGATTCTTGAGCCTTGCATTTTTAAAAGCCTACATGATGAAGCAGTAACTTTGAGATCACTATATAAACAGCCACAGTGCTGTGCAGAATTCTTTGTGCTGACTCAAATCTCCAGAACTCTTGGGTTTGTTATTCTTGCCCGTCCATCTCTGTTTCAGTTTGTTTTGTTTAACCAATGGAAAAGCTAGTGCAGCAGCATTCTCCTCTATGACCACTAAGATGTCTTAAGATGTAAGTTGGGCTTTGGCATCTGCAACAGGGAAAAGGAAGTGACTGAGATGCTGAAGAAAGACAGGACCATCAAGATCAGAGTAAGCAATTCAAGAAGATGAGCAGCAGGAAGGATATTTCGATGTGGGCTTCCAAAGAATTAATACAACTTCCTCTCTTTGGGTCCCTTTCCTCTAGCTCTTGCAAGAGACAAAATTTAACATTTTCCCTTAAAATGCTATTAGGAAATCTAGTCAACTAAAACAAAATAGATATAAAGTTGATGAATTTCCCATTTGATGAAATGAGTTTCCATGAATTGGTTGTTGAATGAATTTGCTTTGAAAGTCTAAGAGAATTTGACATTTTGCTTGTTTGACCAATTTTACTAGGGGGAAGTGAGTTATGTGGGTCAAGGTTAATGCCAGGGGTAGAGAAGCTTCTGCCCTGCTTCCTTTTTAGTATTTGGGAGGATATTGCATCACTGGTTGCCTTTGCATCAACTTGTGGATAGCAAAGGGTGGGCCTAAATTTAGCTCTCTTGAGCTGCCCTTGAAAGGGAACATTGAACGTAGTTGAAGAGCTGAATAGGAGCTTATCAGAAGCTGTCTTGACAAACCAGATGAAGTAACCTGCCAAGAGTAGACCAAAACTCGCTTACCAGCTCAGAGAACTCACTGCTAAATAGTCAGAAATTTTGCAAGCTAGTTGTTTAGCATGGCAATTATTCAAAATTAAATTACTTAAACTTAAAATTCCATAAATTCTATTAAAAATAAAGATATTTGCTCAAAACTATCCATTATAATAAATATAATTACTGCATTATTTATTATGTTTTACTATTGTCTTTGCTCTTGAGATTATTTACATCTGTTGGATCTGTATGGTGCATCTCTTCCCAACTCTGCATTTGGTGGCAGTAGACTGGTAGTTTGAAATGCCAGGGTGGGACTCTTTACACCACAGAAGTCTTCAAATACTACAAATCAGGGCTTCTCCTGCCCAAAGATAACTGCTAAGTATCTACTGCCTATGGTTCATGGAGCAGGCTGAAACCTAGGGGACACACTGGAACTCTGAAGTGCCCACAAGGAAAAGCTAAGTCAGCAAGGTTGGGCATGGTGTGTGAATTATAGCAGCCTCAGACATCAGCAAAGCACCGAGGATGACAGCAGTCCTCATCAGTGGTCACAGCCCAGGAAGAAGTTATGACACAGCAGAGACCAGCAAGGATCCAAAGGACACCAAGAATCCCCACCTTCCTCTACCACGGTTCAATCACTCAAATCTCACATTCAGATCTCATCTTGGAAAGCAATAAGAGACAGCAGAAATTTGAAAAGCTGAGTTCTTTATCCAACAGAGATAAGAATTTACCTAAGGAAAATATTTTTTTCATAGAATTGAACAAAATTTGTCTGGTGGGACTGAAACTGACCCTATCCCACAAACAGCTGCCTGGGGCAAAGGAAGATGGGTGAGGAGGCTCTTTCATGAAGATGAACCAATTATAGGGGAAAGGAACCATACTCTGTTGTTGTTGTTGCACATTTAAGGAAAATGGGTACAATTTTACCCTTCTGCTGAAATGCTGATATTGAGCTTTTAGAAAGTGGTTAACAATTGTTACCACTTCATTTTCATATGCAGATAAGGAAATGAAGACTCAGAAAGTTTATATAACTTGCACAAGGTCACACAGCTAGGAAGTAGAAGGAGGCAGGTTTGCTGTCCGTAGGGACTGAGCCCTTTTGTTCTACTCCCTGTCATTAACTGTTTTCAGGCCTCCCTTGGGTCCTTTGGGCTGTTAGGCACTGCAGAAGGCTTGAGACAAACCAGAAGAGAAACACCTCATAGGAAAGCATCTGGAATGGACAGCCTGAAAGCTAAGTCAGAAAAGCTGTTACTTGAGAGGGTGACCATATATATTTTAGGACCTAGGGGAAAATTTGACCATTACTGGAAAGGAAACTGGGGTCAGAAGCTAAGCACACAAATAATGAAAACAGTACATGAGCAATAGAGCTGAGAGACTGAAGAAGTGACTGAAGTACAGAGCAGAGACTGGACTGTGTAGAACCAAACCTGGGAATAGTGAGCAATCATACCTTTTATGCACTGCCCATGTCATCTTGCCAAAGTAGCAGCAGCATCATAAAGGAGCCAAACCAGGCATGAAACCAACCTTTCTCCAAAGTGTGATTATTACTCACACATTCCCTCCTACTGCCCTGCATGCCCCAAGACTATCTCCATCCTACTTGTACTTGTTTTGGGAAAAAAAAAAAAAAAAGGCATTTTTATTAGTTTAGCAACATAATTCACATAGATAATTTTAGAAATTCATATAATACAGAAGGGCTTATAAGAAAAAGCAGCAATAGCCTGCCCCACCACACCTCTTTTCCAAATCCAATTCTCCACACTTTGTATTCCACTTTGTAAATTTCCAAATGCCCCCTGTACTCCCACAGCTTTCATGGAACAAAACAAGTTGGGACCCGTTCCATTATTTCTCCCCCGGTTGTATTATCTCAGAAAGAGTGGGAGGGGCTGACCAGAAAGGTCCCAACATACAGAGCCCTGGTGAATACAAACAGACTGAGATCCAGAATAGGCACAGGCGGGAGGAGAGGGTGTCTACAGCCCCTCTTTGTTTCACTGATTTCCATGGGCGGACGGATGGTTTCCCTCCATAGCCCGGTGTGTATTGTACACTTTGCCAGCTCAAGAGAATGAGTCAGCATTGCCCTCCTCCTTTGTTTCCCATCCACTCTATTGTAGCTCAACCTTGTTGACTCCCCTTTAAAGCTGAGAAGAATTTCAAACACAATTTGAATTCAAAGGCACATTTTTCCATTTCAATTTGTTCTGGGGTCTGTCCCTGCCTTATTGTGGCCTTTTCATCTGAATTTCTCTCTAGGCCATTCTCAAGATGAGGGAGCAGATGCACATTAAACTGTGACCCTGTGCTGAGCACATCCGTGGCACACAGTGGATACAAAGCAAATACTTGTTGAATGAACGGATACAGAAATGATGTCCTTTAGAACGGCAGGCAAAAAGAATTCCTAAGATGAAAAGGTCACCATCTCTGTACATAGAAATCCATAGAGCTAAATAAGAGCCCTGCTCTAGCAACCAGCCTGGTTCCCTGAGTGTGTGTGGTTCAGTTTTGCTGTTTCCAGAATCCCAGTTCCAATATTTGTCATTCAGATACTTCCTTCCTGAGCACTCCAAGGCCCTGAAAAGGGAAGTAAAGTGCTTCTCAAAGCTATATTCCTACTAGTTCAAGAAATTATATGCAGGACAAAAGAAGCAGGACTGGAAGACACATGGAAGTCCCCCAGAAATTCCAGCCCAGCTCCCCCTGAAATTCCACTTTGGTGCTTCAACCTTTTATCTAAGCACTCTGGTAACTATTAAGCTGACATTCATCCCCGAGAGATAATATTTGGATTAAATAAGTTCCAAATTTTTCATTTTGATTTTAAAAACATATTAAAACTTAAGAGTAGAAAAGTGGAAACAACTGAGGGGAAAAAAAACCATCAGGTGAGAAAAGAGGCAAGGGAAAGGGGAGCTAATAAAGACAATAGGTGAAGAAAGGAGTGATTGAGCTAAAAGGAAGAGAAGGAATTTGGACAAATGAGCACAGAAATGAAATGCCAAGACTAGAGTCATTTAAATGGACAATTTTATGGAAAATGTATGTTAAAATATGTATTTAAAAGGGGCAAGGAAGACAGGAAGACAAGACAGGAAAGGATGGATAATATCATGTTTGGTCCATAGAGAATCATTTGAACTTTGGTCGTAAAAATTTTTTAAAAGACCAGCCAAAGACCAAGCAAATGTGCCACTCCTCTGCTGTCTTTGTTATACAACTTCCTCCAGCTAATACTAAGCATTGGCACACCTGCTCCGGCAGAAAACACACTTGTAACTATGCCAGGAATAACCTTTCCTAACTTGTTAACATAGAGGGCAGATGAGCTCTGCTTGTCTTCACAACTAAAACACTGCTTTTGTGAATTCCTTCTGAAATCACTCCTCTACCTCCCTGTCCCTCTCATATTCTCTGGGGAAACAGTCAACTGTACAAAGAGACCAATTATTCTCCATGTGTAAGAGAAAGGGACTACAGTAACCCTGAGAAATCATTTCAGAATTAATTCATAGCTTGAAATATCTCTGGGATCCTTGATCTTAAAAATAATGTTTTACCAACAATGCGCTAAAAAGACAATTTTAGCTTAGATAAGGACATTTGTCACATTATTTTTTGGATACATATTGAGGGTCCTTCCCTGTGTATTTCATAAATACACAGCCCAACATGGAATTGTAGCTTAGTATTTTAGAGATCAACTCACTGGTGAGGAAAAGATTTATTCAAATTGTTCACCCAGCATGGAGAAGTTTAACTTTTCAATTCAGAAAAAAAAAAAAAAATCAGAAGGGGAATTTTCTACTTATGTGTATCTTCTAACAAAAACAGAGAAGAAAATATTACTTTGCCTAGGAGTTTAGAATAAATCTGATGACAACACACTCAGGAATTTTTTGAAGCACCACTGGGGATTACTTATAGACTTTCGTTGTAAGTAGTAAATCTGGGAAACCATGTTACCTTGAAACCGTTATTTATTTTTCTTCATGAACTTGAGCAAGTATTGATTTGGCAATATGGATTTATTTGCCCACTGAGTCTTTTGGAAAACATATTCTGGTTCTCTTTATGATCCCAGCCTATCCTCTTAACTTTACATGGAAGTTAATTTCTTTTGGCATTGTACCTATTTCTTCATCTAATGCATATGTAAGATTCAACTACATCTCTCCAGAGCTTTGTAAATACTCATACTCAGGCTTTCAGAGAAGGAAGAACTTTAAACTCCACGTGGGAAAGGCTGGATAGTTAGAAGGACTATTGGTCCCTTTAGCAAGAAATAGAGGATTTCCCTTGGAGCAAGAGGGAAATAGTTAAGCAAAAAATGAATTGGGGGGGGAGGGGCAGATACAAAGTCTAACAAATTCTGAAACTATCAAGGAATACCTATTATAGAAGATGTTTAAAAGGATTATCCACAGATCTCTTTTGAATTATTTAAGTAGTAAGCGGTTTATGAATGATGACAGTCCTAAAGTACACAAAGATAAAAAGCCACACTCACAAACCATCTGTGTTATAGAGCTTTATTGTAGGCTGCAGCAAGAAATCTTTCATTTGCCACATGACCACCCTAGCTCCCAGCTCTTCTGATTATGGGGAGATTGCAGGCTTCAGGAGTTTAAGAGCAATTCAACAGGTAAGACAATACCCCAAATTTGAAAGACTCTGTTCAATTAACATTTTTTACTTCCCAAAAAGAAATGTGGGTGAATTTTCTATCACTTGATTTGAAATAGAGAATAGGCAAAGATGTCTCAGTATAGCAAATCACCTTTCTCCATAAATAGACCTCCTAGTTAAATTGACCATGGCTAGGACAGCAAGGTTTGTTTGATTAAGAAGCAATAAGCATCAACTGTATCCGATTCTGCTGGAAATAACTAATTAGCATCATTTTGCTTAAAAGGTACTTTGCCACAATGACAGAAGAAGAAAAAAAATAAAAGATACATGTAATACATGTGGTGAAGTATTAATAACTATAATGTAAAAGATGCACTAAAAAGAAGAAAAATTGCCATTGCATAAATCAAAAAAGCGTTTGTTTTGGGGGGAGCTACCCAGGGACTGAAAGTCCATCTAACGTGGCTAAGTACTGGTGGATAATAAGCCCCTGCTTTTTACTGTGGAAACCAAAGGGCTCAACAAACTCCATTCTTACCCCATTGATTAGTTCAGGCACGTGACCTAGGCTCAGTTAATCAGGGGCTCCCACTTGGGACTCTGAATCTTCAGAATGATGCAAAGACAGAGTGGCAATTGAGAATTTCCTCACAGTAATATTGAGAGTCCCAAGATAATGACTGCGGGTTGTGTAGAAGATGCCAATGACAGTATATTAACTGTTCAGTTTTATGATATTAGAATACTGCATTCCCCACTGTCCAGCCCTCCTTTAACAAGCCTATTTCTGCAACCATCTAACTGATTCCATATGCTAACCCATATCCTTTTGACAAAAACTGTTTCTATCTAGATTAACCAGAAGTGGCTATTGGTGCTTGTAACTAAGAGCCTTAGTTGATAGAAAAAATGAATTGACAATTTACTAATAAAGCAACACATGTGAAAAATAAACATAGAGAAAGATGTTCAACTTCACTAATAATCAAGGAAGAGTAAATAAAGAGAATAAAATATGCTTTTTCATTAGATTATCAATTATAAAAGAATTGTGAGAATCCAGTGTTGGCAAATGTGTAGAGAATCATAAATTTAAACCATTAATGTTAATGGGAATATGAACTTTTCCAGAAGGCAAACTGGAAATGTATATCAGTAATTTAGATTATATATTAATATTAATTGTATGTTAATGTATATTAATCAACAATTCACAACTAGTAATTTATCTTAAAGAGATAATTAGTCAAGACCATCATTAGTATTTATATGACAACAATATTTATAATTTAAAAAAAGCTGAAAACAATCTAAACATCCAATAAAGAAATTATTTAATTATGCTAAATCCTTTAAAAAGAATACTATTTAGGTTATATTTACTGAGAAATATCTTCACAGCTTTCATGAAAGAGAAGTATGCATAAGAATAAAGATTGTACAATTTCATATAAAAACAAGCTTCTTTTCTACCTAAGATGGTAGGCAAAATCCTAAGATGTTCCCCAGGATATCATCCCTACTGTTATACCCATGATTATGTTAAACATTACATAGAAAAAGGAATTTCATCAATACAACTAAGAGAAAAGAATGGTAGAAGAAGAGAGAAGAGAATGGCAAATCACTCCAGTATTCTTACCTCAAGAACTCCATAAAGTCCATGGGGTTGCAAAGGGTCAGACGTGGCTTAGCAACTGAACAACAGTAACTACGATTACTAACCAGCTGACTTTGGTTAATCAAAAGGGATATTATTCAGTTGGACCTGACCTATTCACGTAAACCCTTTAATAGTAGAGCTGGTAGCAGAAAGGGAACTCAGAAATTCAAAACGCAAGGAAGACTCAGTGTGCCCTTACTGGCCTGAAGAAGGAGGGGAACACGTGGAAAGGATCTGACATAGCCTCCCAGAGCTGGGAATAACCCCACAGGCAATAGCCAATAAGAAAAAAAGACCTTAGTCTTAAAAGTAAACTACAAGGAAATAAATTACACCAACAACCTGAATGAGCTTGCAAGCAGATTTTTCACTGGAACCTCCAGAAAAGAGCCCATCCTGGTTGACACCTTAACTTCAGCCTTGTGAAACCCTGAGCAAAGAACCCAGTTCAGACCACTAGACTTTTGATAACTGATCTCACAGTAATATAAAACTGATACTATAAATAAAATCTAAAACTAATACANCATTTCTTCAACAAATATTTATTTAATGTCCACATGGTCCCAGACACTATACAATGTAAGTTGGATAAAAGAAAAAACACTCTATAAATTCATTCCCAGAACATTTTTTAAAAATTACTTCATAATATTGCTTTAACCTGCTTGGGATTTTAAATTTTTTAATCAAACTCTTTTAATTTACAGAAATATTTGTCTTTTATTTGTATTCATCCAACTCAAGCTATGCAGAACTGCAGTCAATGGTTAACAAGAAGAGATGGTGTCAGCTCAAGTCAAAGGTATTATTGACTTAAGTAAAACAAAGAGCTGCTAAAATGAATGACAATGAAACTTCATATTCAAATGAGATGAGAAGCCAGTACATGTTTTATCATGTGCATCAGAGATGGTTTAGTTAGAAATAACTATAATAGTTTCAGCTGAGGAAAGGATACTTTATTTTACCTTCTCATCTCTAATAGTACGAAATTACTTTTTTGGTATGGTGATTAAGTATAAGTTGCCATCTTTCAGGAAAATAATGGTCACAATCAAGTAATCTTTTGCAAATACAAAAGAAACTAGACCATTGCAGTGACAGCCTAATTATCAAAGTGTATTTACTGACTGCCTCTTAATCAACTGACTAACGAAACACTCAGAGTGATTTTGAATACATTTGTAAGCTTAGATATGACTTGACATCCTTCATCTTTAATTGTAATGAATTATAAATAGCTTAAATGTCCATCAGGAAATGAATATATTTATGAAACAATGAAATATATACATATATACAGTGGAATACATATACAATGGATTATGACATACAGAAGATTATTCTAAATTAACAGTTTTTGTTGAAAAAGATGTCTACACTCTATTAACGAGGTTTTTTTTTTTTTTAAGGCAGTTTATAAACCAGCATTTATAGTTTGATCTCATTTATTCAGGGTCATACAAATTAGGATACCAACCGAAATTTTTTGAATGACTATTTCTGGACAACCACAGTTTGAGGCTTTGATTTTCAATGTCTTTTCATTTAATCTATTGCTTAATTTTTTTTTTTTTTTACAGTGGAAAAGTATTAGGTATTTGTGTGTTAGTGTGCATGCTAAGTTGCTCAGTCATGTCCAACTCTTTGCAACTCCATCGACTGTAGCCCACCAGGCTCTTCTGTCCATAGGATTCTCTAGGCAAGAATACTGGAGTGGGTTGCCATTTTCTTCCCCAGAGGGTCTTCCCAACCCAGGGATTGAACCTGTGTCTTTTATATCTCCTGCATTGGCAAACTGGTTCTTTACCACTGCTGCTGCTGCTGCTAAGTCGCTTCAGTCGTATCCGACTCTATGCAACCCCATAGACAGCAGCCCACCAGGCTCCCCCGTCCCTGGGATTCTCCAGGCAAGAACACTGGAGTGGGTTGCCATTTCCTTCTCACTAGCACCACCTGAAATAAATAAACAATAAAAATGAGCAAAAATATTATGATTAATGAATGATTATGATACATAAGTGATGATTTCTGTAGAAAAATTAATAACAAGTACATAGAACTTGTCTATGTTCTATGGATAGGAAGCTTTTACTCACACAGTGTGGATTAATTACAGCTATTGAAATTTACTGGTAACATGAACTTTCTGAGAATGCCAACCCATTCCCATTATCCTGCTTTCAGTAACACTCTTTCACTTGAAACCTTCGAAGAATATTATGAGCCTTGCCTTCCTTTCTATGCCTATTGCTTTCTTGAAGCTTGACATCCCAGTACTGGGCANAATCAACTGACTAACGAAACACTCAGAGTGATTTTGAATACATTTGTAAGCTTAGATATGACTTGACATCCTTCATCTTTAATTGTAATGAATTATAAATAGCTTAAATGTCCATCAGGAAATGAATATATTTATGAAACAATGAAATATATACATATATACAGTGGAATACATATACAATGGAATATGACATACAAAAGATTATTCTAAATTAACAGTTTTTGTTGGAAAAGATGTCTACACTCTATTAACGAGGTTTTTTTTTTTTTTTAAAGGCAGTTTATAAACCAGCATTTATAGTTTGATCTCATTTATTCAGGGTCATACAAATTAGGATACCAACCGAAATTTTTTGAATGAGTATTTCTGGACGACCACAGTTTGAGTCATTTGATTTTCAATGTCTTTTCATTTAATCTATTGCTTAATTTTTTTTTTTTTTTACAGTGGAAAAGTATTAGGTATTTGTGTGTTAGTGTGCATGCTAAGTTGCTCAGTCATGTCCAACTCTTTGCAACTCCATCGACTGTAGCCCACCAGGCTCTTCTGTCCATAGGATTCTCTAGGCAAGAATACTGGAGTGGGTTGCCATTTTCTTCCCCAGAGGGTCTTCCCAACCCAGGGATTGAACCTGTGTCTTTTATATCTCCTGCATTGGCAAACTGGTTCTTTACCACTGCTGCTGCTGCTGCTAAGTCGCTTCAGTCGTATCCGACTCTATGCAACCCCATAGACAGCAGCCCACCAGGCTCCCCCGTCCCTGGGATTCTCCAGGCAAGAACACTGGAGTGGGTTGCCATTTCCTTCTCACTAGCACCACCTGAAATAAATAAACAATAAAAATGAGCAAAAGTATTATGATTAATGAATGATTATGATACATAAGTGATGATTTCTGTAGAAAAATTAATAACAAGTACATAGAACTTGTCTATGTTCTATGGATAGGAAGCTTTTACTCACACAGTGTGGATTAATTACAGCTATTGAAATTTACTGGTAACATGAACTTTCTGAGAATGCCAACCCATTCCCATTATCCTGCTTTCAGTAACACTCTTTCACTTGAAACCTTCGAAGAATATTATGAGCCTTGCCTTCCTTTCTATGCCTATTGCTTTCTTGAAGCTTGACATCCCAGTACTGGGCAGTCTAGGGATGAAGTCCAGCTCACTCATCCTACAAATAAATGAAGGAACTGAGACAGGGAGGTGAAATGTCCTGCCCAATGCCCCACAAGTAAATCTTGCCAACAGTATCTTGTCAGTCACAGAAAGTTGTGTACATTAAATATGTATAGCTTTTAAAAATATGCAATTATACATCAAGAAAGTGGTTAAAAAATAAACAAAGTCATCTTACTCCATCATCAAACTTCCTTGGTCTCCTGGAATTCCCACATCAACCCAAACTAAGCATGATCTGGGATGTGTTAGTGTCCTGAATGTATTCCTAGAGCTCTGGAGTGTTCAAGGCTATAAGGTCAGGAAATGGGAAGACCCAAGCAAGCAGCTATGATGCTGATCTGGCAAAAGGAGTTGTGTTAACATGAGGACTCTTAGAGGGCAGAAAGTTTTAGGAGAAAGAAGCATTTATGTGTTATCAGATACCCAGGCCTAGAAAACCTTGACAATGCTTACACTGTGCAGTCCAAGAGAGATTCAGGTATGACATTTGTAGCCTCCTATCACTGTATATGTCCTTTTAGGAAGTCAAGAAACACCTGGAGTAACAGGCAAATTTGGCCTTGGAGTACAGAATGAAGCAGGGCAAAGGCTAAAAGAGTTCTGCCGAGAGAATGCACTGGTCATAGCAAACATCCTCTTCCAACAACACAAGAGAAGACTCTATACGTGGACATCACCAGATGGTCAACACCAAAATCAGACTGATTATATTCTTTGCAGCCAAAGATGGAGAAGCTCTATACAGTCAGTAAAAAGACTGGGAGCTGACTGTGGCTCAGATTATGAACTCCTTATTGCCAAATTCAGACTTAAATTGAAGAAAGTAGGGAAAACCACTAGACAGTTCAGGTATGACCTACATCAAATCCTTAATGATTATACAGTGGAAGTGAGAAATAGATTTAAGGGACTAGATCTGATAGTCCCATCAGAGTGCCTGATGAACTATGGATGGAGGTTCGTGACATTGTACAGGAGACAGTGAGCAAGACCATCCCCAAGAAAAAGAAATACAAAAAATAAAAATGGCTGTCTGTAGAGGCTTTACAAATAGCTGTGAAAAGAAGAGAAGCAAAGAGCAAAGGAGAAAAGGAAAGATATACCCAAGTGATGGCAGAGTTTCAAAGAATAGCAAGGAGAGATAAGAAAGCCTTCCTCTGTGACCAATGCAAAGAAATAGAGGAAAACAATAGAATGGGAAAGACCGGAGACCTCTTCAAGAAAATTAGAGATATCAAGCAAACATTTCATGCAAAGATGGACTCAACAAAGGACAGAAATGGTATGGACAGAACAGAAGCAGAAGATCTGAAGAACAAGTGGCAAGAATACACAGAAGAACTGTACAGAAAAGATCTTCATGACCCAGATAACCACGATAGTGTGATCACTCACCTAGAGCCAGACATCCTAGAATATGAAGTCAACTAGGCCTTAGGAAGCATCACTACAAACAAAGCTAGTGGAGGTGATGGAATTCCAAGTTATTTCAAAGCCTAAAAGATGACGCTGTTAAAGTGCTGCACTCAATATGCTAGCAAATTTGGAAAACTCAGCAGTGGCCACAGGACTGGAAAAGGTCAGTTTTCATTCCAATCCCTAAGAAAGGCAATGCCAAAGACTGTTCAGACTACCACACAATTGCACTTGTCTCACACGCTAGTAAAATAAAGCTCAAAATTATCCAAGCCAGACTTCAACAATACATTAACTGTAAAATTCCAGATGTTCAAGGTGGTTTTAGAAAAGGCAGAGAAACCAGAGATTAAATTGCCAACATCTGATGGATCATTGAAAAAGCAAGAGAGTTTCAGAAAAACATCTGTTTCTGCTTTAGTGACTATTTCTGCCTTTGACTGGATCACAATAAACTGTGGAAAATTCTGAAAGAGATGGGAATATCAGACCACCTGACCTGCCTTTGGAGAAAACTGTGTATGCAAGTCAGGAAGCAGTTAGAACTGGACATGGAACAACTGACTAGTTCCAAATAGGAAAAGGAGTATGTCAAGGCTGTATATTGCCACCCTGCTTATTTAACTTATACTCAGAGTACATCATGAGAAACGCTGGGCTGGAAGAAGCACAAGCTGGAATCAAGACTGCCAGGAAAAATATCAATAACCTCAGATATGCAGATGACACCACTCATGGCAGAAAGTGAAGAAGAACTAGAGCCTCTTAGTGAAAGTGAAAGAGAAGAGTGAAAAAGTTGGCTTAAAACTCAGCATTCAGAAAACAAAGATCATGGCATCCAGTCCCATCACTTCATGGCAAATAGATGGGGAAACAATGGAAACAGTGACAGACTTTATTTTGGGGGTTTCCAAAATCACTGCAGATGGTGGCTATAGCCATGAAATTAAAAGACACTTACTCCTTGGAAGAGAAGTTATGACCAACTTAGAGAGCATAATTAAAAGCAAAGACATTACTTTGCCAACAAAGGTCCATCTAGTCAAGGCTATGGTTTTTCCAGTAGTCATGTAAGGATCTGAGAGTTGGACTATAAAGAAAGCTGAGCACCGAAGAATTGATGCTTTTGAACTGTGGAGACGATTCTTGAGAGTCCCTTGGACTGCAAGGAGACCCAACCAGTCCATCCTGAAGGAAATTAGTGCTGAATGTTCACTGGAAGGACTGATGTTGAAGCTAAAACTCCAGTACTTTGGCCACCTGATGCGAAGAGCTGACTCATTGGAAAAGACCTTGATGCTGGGAAAGATTGAGGGTGGGAGGAGAAGGGGATGACAGAGGATGAAATGGTTGGACGGCATCACTGATGCTATGGACATGAGTTTGAATAAACTCCGGGAGTTGGTGATGGACAGAGAGACCTGGCATGTTGCTGTCCATGGGGTTGCAAAGAGTCCGACACAACTGAGTGACTGAACTGAACTGATCACTGTAGAGGTTATGTTGGAAAATAAAGGTTTGAATTGAACTCCATACTGTATGATGAAGAGAGAACATAAACTTACAGAATGGGTAAAGGAAAACACTCAGTAAAAAGTAATTTAAGAAACACTAATACTTATAATCTATTGAGAATCTACCATGTACTTTACATAAACTATCACCCCAAACTTTCATTACAACCCACAGCCTCAGCACTTCAGTTGATACTACAATGCCTCCCTGACAAGCCAGGTCAGAGCAGTAAGAGGAGGGCTTTGGGAATTACATCACAGAAGGTGATGGAAAAAAAATAATAATAAAGGGAAACATTCCTGTCAAGTGGTGCTCTGGAGTTTAGGGGGATGAAAACTATGAAAAGCCACTGGACACGGTGTTTAGGGATTCCCTCATGACTCAGTGGCAAAATATTTGCCTGCAGTGCAGGAGACACAGGAGATGCAGGTTCAATCCCTGGTAGGGAAAATTCCCTGGAAGAGGAAATGGCAACCCATTTCAGTACTCTTGCTGGGAAATCATCCCAGTTCATGGGGTCAGTAAGAGTCGGAACTGAGCAACCAAACACACATATATGGTGTTTAAAACATTTTCAAAATCCTTCCAGAGTTGTATGCTCCCTCCTGTCATGCTGCTGTAAAATCTGTACCCTACTTGGTTAACTGAATTCAATTACTAGGACTAAACTGAGTCTACAGTAACTGTGCTATTTTCTGGAAGTAAATGATTTACCTGTATGAGGTATAGGAAATTTTCCAAGAAGATGAGTTGCTACTTAACAAATGCCTTCAGCTTATCAGAGCAGTGGTGATCATTTATATTAACTCATACTGCAATGAGCCCAATCTATAAAGTCTATAAATAAGCTTCATAAGCCATCCCTCATTCTTTTCCTCTCTCCCATCCCTACCCTCTTGCCTGAAGCTATTACAGAAAGCTATTACAGGTAGTCTACAGAAAGGTACAGGTAAAATAATCAACTACTGCAAACAGGATGTGATTCTGGCATGTTTCCCTGAAGTAAGACTAGCTCTGAACTGCTTTGTGTCTTGAGGAAGTTTGTATTCGTGTACTTGTAAACCTGATATTATTATTTACCTTCAAGGGTTTTGTTTTTGTTGTTGTTTAGTCGCTAAGTTATGTTCAACTCTTTTTGTGATCCCAGGGACTGTAGCTCACCAGGCTCTTCAATCCATGGGATTTCTCAGACAAGAATACTGGAGCAGGTTGCCATTTTCTTCAGGGGATTTTCCCAACCCAGGGACTGAACCCATGTCTCCTTCTTGGCAGGTGAATTCTTTACCACTGAGCTACCTGGGAAGAGTTCCCATTTTCCTTCTTTTCTCTTGTCTATAATATATCTAAATTTCTGATGACACTCATTCTATTAGATGATTGTTAAAACTGTAACATCTTCCACATCTGTGTATAAGTTAATTACCACACTTTTTCTCAAAGTGTAATTCACTGACATTGCGTTCTAGATCAGCACTGGCCAATAGAAATAAAATGCAAACCACATATGCAATTTAAAATTTTCTAGTTACTGCACTAAAATGAAAAGAAAAAAAGTAAAATAAATTTTCATAGTATATTTTATTTACCCAATATATCTAAAATACTGTCACTTTAACATTGAATCAATCTTTTTTGTAACGCTAAGGGAATATTTTATATTTTGCATACTAAGTTTTCAAAATCCAGTGTATTTTATACTTAGAACACATTTTGTGAGCTCTATAGCCACATGTGGCTAGAAGCCACCATATTGCGGAGCACAGCTCTAGATCCTGAATGAAGCTATTAAATGAGATAAGACTTTTAGCTGAGTCTTCTGTTAAGGTCCTCTCCCTCCTCCTTATCTCCTTACCACCACCACCACCACCCAATTTAGAAATACAGTTTTTTCTCAGGCCAATCTTCCCAACTGATTAGGAGCTATGTCTTAAACACTTCTGCAATCTCTCTCTCACCTTCCACTTTCCATTATCTCCAAATCCTTCATTTCATACATGGGAAATGGTGCCCAAGGAGGCTGTCAATTGGTCAAAGGTCAAATAGTGGGGAGGATCAAATTCAGCATTATTGATGACAAGACTAGAGCTATTCTGACTTCCTTAAGCATCCAACCATTTCCCTTCCCCTTATTTCTACTTTAGAATTCAGTCACTCTTCTTTTTAGACTCACCAAGAGAAGAGTTGATCTTACTTACCCTTCTTTTCAGACATTAAATTTAGAGACCAAAACTAAACTGATCCCTCAAGAACAATAGATGGATTTAGAGATTTCCCACTGGTACCTGAGAACTGGCAATTTCTGTTTCAGGTTCCTTAAACACAAACTCAATAAACTTTCCATCAAGGAAGGGAGGAATTGTTATTCACTAGCTGACTTTCTGACTAAGCATTCTTCTACATGCATTCATTTTCACTCAGAAGACTAGATTAGATTCCAAAATGCTATTATGGTAACTTCTCCCAGTGCCACTAGAAAATTGTTAATGTTGTTTACTTGTGGTTTGAGATTTTTCTGCAATGAATACATGCATTATTTTGTGCAAGCAAATGATATATGTTAATAACAGATGAATGTCCTCAGTACCTTTTATAAAGAAATGGTCTGATCATGCAGTCTTGGTTTAATTTTCCCAGATCCACAAACAGAAGCTTTAAAAAAATAATTTCAGATTTCAGATAATCATCTAAATACTATCCAAGGATATAAATGGAGACAGAATGCAGTTTGAGGCCCTACCGTATAAAAATCACTCATCAGTATAAAATGACTTAATATCCACTTAGATGTCTATCAGTGCAGAACATGACAACACTTGATCCCTTCAGCAATGCTCAGGGTAACCATTTTGTTGGCATCTCCTTCTCTCAGCCACCAAAAACAAAGAAAAAGCAAAACAAGACAGGTTACAGTCAACTCTTAATATTATATGGCCAAAAAATTGAAAAACAGCACATTTTATGCACTTAAAAAAATATATTATTTTGTCTTAGGTAATTTTAAAACCTTTTACTGATCATTTTCAATAGACAAAAACGTAAGATACCTACCCATATCAATCTGTCTTGAATGATTTATACTTTCACTTTCAACATACAGTGTGAAGGTGGAGAAAGGAGAAAACCTTGTATTTTCCTAAAATCTTCATATTCACATACCACACTACAAGAAAACAAAGTCTGCATGTTTGTAGACAGTATATATAATTTGTAATTTTTTTGGTTCAGATGCACTGTTTGGTATAAATGTGGTACAAAATGCACAGCTACATTATAAGATAGCTATGTTACTGTTTCAATTAAACTAAATTTCATAATATTTCAGGTTCACTGGTGGAGTTTACAATTAAAAGGAATAAAGGAGTAAATGTCTTTGCAAGTCAAGTTAAAAGACCAGGTTTTTAGTTTTGTATATTTNGATTATAAGATAGCTATGTTACTGTTTCAATTAAACTAAATTTCATAATATTTCAGGTTCACTGGTGGAGTTTACAATTAAAAGGAATAAAGGAGTAAATGTCTTTGCAAGTCAAGTTAAAAGGCCAGGTTTTTAGTTTTGTATATTTAGATGTACATTTTATTTCTCCTACAATAGGGATAGACCTGTAGTTTAGAAGATGCAAAAAAGATATCAAAAAATATCCTTACTAACACTGGAATCTGATCACTCTAATGGCAGAAAGCAAAGAGAAACTGAAGANGAACCGTGGTGTTGGAGAAGACTCTTGAGAGTCCCTTGGACTGCAAGGAGATCCAACCAGTCCATTCTGAAGGAGATCAACCCTGGGATTTCTTTGGAAGGAATGATGCTAAAGCTGAAACTCCAGTACTTTGGCCACCTCACGCAAAGAGTTGACTCATTGGAAAAGACTTTGATGCTAGGAGGGATTGGAGACAGGAGAAGAAGGGGACAACCGAGGATGAGATGGCTGGATGGCTTCATTGACTCGATGGCCACGAGGCTGAGTGAACTCCAGGAGTTGGTGATGGACACGGAGGGCTGGCANAAAAGACTTTGATGCTAGGAGGGATTGGAGACAGGAGAAGAAGGGGACAACCGAGGATGAGATGGCTGGATGGCTTCATTGACTCGATGGCCACGAGGCTGAGTGAACTCCAGGAGTTGGTGATGGACACGGAGGGCTGGCATGCTGCGATTCATGGTGTCGCAAAGAGTCAGACACGACTGAACTGAACTGAACTGAACTGAACTTACTCATGGAAGGAAGGCTATGACCAACTTAGATAGCATATTAAAAAGCAGAGACCTCACTTTGCCAACAAAGTTCTGTATAGTTAAAGCTATGGTTTTTCCAGTGGTCATGTATGGATGTGAGAGTTGGACTATAAAGAAGGCTGAGCACCGATGAATTGATGTTTTCCAATTGTTGTGCTGGAGAATACTTTTGAGAGTCCCTTGGATAACAAGGAAATCAAACCAGTCATTCCTAAAGGAAATCACCTCTGAATGTTCAATGGAAGGACTGATGCTGAAGCTGAAGCTCCAATACTTTGGCCACCTAATGCAAAGAGCTGATTCATTGGAAAAGACCCTGACACTGGGAAAGATTGAGGGCAGGAGGGAAATGGGGTGACAGAGGATGAGATGGTTGTTTGGTATCACCAACTCAATGGATGTGAATTTGAGAAAATTCCTGCAGATAGTGAAGGACAGAGAAGCCTGGCATGCTGCAGTCCATGGGGCTGCCAAAAGTGAGACATGACTTAGTGACAGAACAACAATGTAATCAATCCCAGTTCTCAGTAAACTGGTGTTTACAGATACAGATTTTGATCTTTCTTGGGGGCGGGGGTGGAGGCTGGGGGAGCAGTGGAACTGAGGGTTTGCAAATAAACTTAAGAAGTAAATGTTTTTTAAAATAAACCTTGAGATCACCCAGTCCAACCTCCTTCTGGGTTCTTTACCACTAATGCCATCTGAGAAGCCCCCTTCATTCTAGAGAAGACAGTAAGCCTTTGGATTTCAGAGCAGAGGTCTTGCTATACCATACAGTATTCTCCACTTTGCTAAGAGGTGGAACCCCTAGAAGTCAATGTTTTTTGTGGAAACCTATTAAATGCTGATATAGTTATGTCTGCCCTGGGAAGCAAAACTTTGTTACAAGTGTAATTGTATTATATTTATATGTTATATTCAACCTCAACTATGTCCAAGGTGGAAAACGTTAAACTAAACTATTGCCTACTCATTTGATTTCCTGCACTCAATGCAGCAAATAAGCAAAGGAAATAGCAACCCACTCCAGTGTTCTTGCCTGGAGAATCCCAGGGACAGGGGGAGCCTGGTGGGCTCTCATCTATGGGTCACACAGAGTCGGACATGACTGAAGTGACTTAGCGGTAGCAGCAACAGCAGCAGCAGATGGCAAATATTGAAGAAAAATTTAAAGAATATTAAACGCAGAATTCCAAGTTTATTATCCTTTTTTCTAAAGCTGAGACCATACAAATATCTAATCACTACACTATGTACCTGAAACTAATATAACATGGCAATTAAATTCAAGTTAAAAAAAGAAAAGATGAGACCAACATCCTTTCATGTCAGCCATGGTGCATCTATATTCCCTTGGAGCTTATTTCAGTTTTTTGAAATTCTAAGCTGGTTCTCATTTGGTATAGAAGAGATAAAACATTTGAATGATCACTTTTCTTTTGTTTTCAACCCACTGTGTTAAAAGTATGTGGTTACTGTATGTTCCTTTTGTTCTTTAAAAGATTTTACATAAGCATGTTTTGTGACTATAAGGAGTCTTTTAAAGTTGGGGGGAAATTACCACAATAAAAACTAAATTTGAAAACTCCTCAATTAAAAGACATTTATAGTGGGAACTGACTATTAAAAAGACTGAGTAGACATACTGACTCCTCTTGATTTCAAAAATACTCTGTATGTATGAGAATTGTCTATGATATAATCCTGGGTAGAAAAAACTGCTGCAGATTTCATTTAACATGTAAAAAATTTTTTTAAAAAGAAAGCACTCTGGAACAAAATAAAAGTTAACACAGTTTACTACAGGTGATAAAGAAAGAACTCAGTTTTTATTTTCTAGACTTCCATATTATTTGAGCATTTTGTGTGCCATATAAAGTGTCATAAAAACATCAGTTACAAATTAAAAATTACACCAAATCAGTACAGTGAATATTTCAAAAGGTGTTATTTGGTATTCTACTCTTGGATTACCGTTCTCTCATAATCAAACCTTTGCTCTTTTTTTCTTCAGGTTTTAAAACTTTTTATTTGCATATTTAAAAAATTGTGCATTCCAATAATTAAAATCATTTGAACAACAACAACAACAAAAAAAAAGACACTCCGATTAAACTGCATCTTACAGCCCGCAGAATACCTTGGACCAGGTTTTTACTCTAGATTTCACTGTCGTCCCACCCAGCTTCCTCCTTCACCAACATGCAAGTTCTTTTCCTTCCCTGCTAGCCACACAAGCAGATGGGAGAGGCAGCCGCGGCCTACGTTGTCAGTAGTTCTCCATTCTTTCATGTGAAAAGGGGTAGCACAGTCATTTAAACTCGATCCAACCTCTTTGCATCTTACAAAGTAAAACAGCTAAAAAAAATAATATAAGAAGGCAATGCTTGTGGAATGTACAGTACATACTGGCGGCGCACGCTTCATTACGACTCGCCTGCTTGCTTCTCCTGTTCAATTGTTTCTTTCGAAGGCAGTGGATTTTTCTCTTGCGTTTCCCTTTTCTTCAATTTCAACTTAATGAATTTCTCAATTTCAGCAATAGTGGGTTTGTCAGACATGGTTGCAGAGCCCGCGGAGCGAACTGGGAGAGAGTGAAGTCGGGTCTGCGCTGTGGCCGCCGCCCAGTGCCAAACCTTTGCTTTTCACAGGGTAGATCCTCAGTAAGTACTTTTGAGATTGAACACTGGGTTGTCTTTTTTTTGCCTATAAAAATAGCAGCTTTAGATGTTCAACCTAATTGTAGCTGCTCATTGAATAAATGGCAATGTTGAAAAAAACAGTTTAAAATGTAGGACTCAGATTAGTGATGGCTCTGAATCCTAAAAGCATCGTGTAAAATATCGAATGTCATAACAAAGTAAGGACAAATTTGTGAACAAGCAAGTGAAAGTGAAGTGGTTCAGTCCTGTCAGACTCTCTGTGACCCTGTGGACGGTAGTCTACCAGGCTTCTCCGCCCATGGGATTTCCAGGCAAGAGTACTGGAGCGGGTTGCCTTTTCCATCTCCGGGAAGGAACAAACTAGAGAGTCTTTTAAAACTTCAGAGTATAAATTTCCAGCTGATCTCCTTAGTTTCCAAATTTATAAATGAAGAGATTTTCAAAGTCTCTATCAGCCCAAGGATTCTAAATCTAGGCCAAAGAACTGATTACAACAAAAAGAGTGCCAGTTAAATACATTTTCTTTCCTTTTTTACTAAACAAATAAGAGAACCTAGATAAATTTGTAATATTATAATTTTTTCAGAATGTGAATCCAATAATGTTCTTAAAGAACAGATTTATTTTCAAGGCAAGTTGTGAATTCTCTTCCTTGTAGCCCTTCAGAAAGTAAGACAAAAGTGACTTTGTGTGGCTACATTGTTAGGGGAAGCACACTGATTGAAACCGCCCACCCTGACCTGGCACCATAGTAACCATTTGCATGAGTTTTTATATGACAGGAGATCTTGATAAGGAAAACGAAACTAATAAGCCACCACCAACCGGAAGAGTTTGGGAAAGGTCAAAAGGAGACACCTGTCGTGTCCGTCCACTTCCCAGAATCCCTCTCGCTAGCATCCATCTTGGCTGAGCGATGCCTGTGCCACCAGGAAAGACTGAATTAGCATGATTGGGCAAAGACCACCTAGAAACTAATCCCATCACCATAAAACCTGAGACTTCAAGCCACNACCAGTACAGTGAATATTTCAAAAGCTGTTATTTGGTATTCTACTCTTGGATAACTGTTCTCTCATAATCAAACCTTTGCTCTTTTTTTCTTCAGGTTTTAAAACTTTTTATTTGCATATTTAAAAAATTGTGCATTCCAATAATTAAAATCATTTGAACAACAACAACAACAACAAAAAAAGACACTCCGATTAAACTGCATCTTACAGCCCGCAGAATACCTTGGACCAGGTTTTTACTCTAGATTTCACTGTCGTCCCACCCAGCTTCCTCCTTCACCAACATGCAAGTTCTTTTCCTTCCCTGCTAGCCACACAAGCAGATGGGAGAGGCAGCCGCGGCCTACGTTGTCAGTAGTTCTCCATTCTTTCATGTGAAAAGGGGTAGCACAGTCATTTAAACTCGATCCAACCTCTTTGCATCTTACAAAGTAAAACAGCTAAAAAAAATAATATAAGAAGGCAATGCTTGTGGAATGTACAGTACATACTGGCGGCGCACGCTTCATTACGACTCGCCTGCTTGCTTCTCCTGTTCAATTGTTTCTTTCGAAGGCAGTGGATTTTTCTCTTGCGTTTCCCTTTTCTTCAATTTCAACTTAATGAATTTCTCAATTTCAGCAATAGTGGGTTTGTCAGACATGGTTGCAGAGCCCGCGGAGCGAACTGGGAGAGAGTGAAGTCGGGTCTGCGCTGTGGCCGCCGCCCAGTGCCAAACCTTTGCTTTTCACAGGGTAGATCCTCAGTAAGTGCTTTTGAGATTGAACACTGGGTTGTCTTTTTTTTGCCTATAAAAATAGCAGCTTTAGATGTTCAACCTAATTGTAGCTGCTCATTCAATAAATGGCAATGTTGAAAAAAACAATTTAAAATGTAGGACTCAGATTAGTGATGGCTCTGAATCCTAAAAGCATCGCGTAAAATATCGAATGTCATAACAAAGTAAGGACAAATTTGAGAACAAGCTAGTGAAAGTGAAGTGGTTCAGTCCTGTCAGACTCTCTGTGACCCTGTGGACGGTAGTCTACCAGGCTTCTCCGCCCATGGGATTTCCAGGCAAGAGTACTGGAGCGGGTTGCCTTTTCCATCTCCGGGAAGGAACAAACTAGAGAGTCTTTTAAAACTTCAGAGTATAAATTTCCAGCTGATCTCCTTAGTTTCCAAATTTATAAATGAAGAGATTTTCAAAGTCTCTATCAGCCCAAGGATTCTAAATCTAGGCCAAAGAACTGATTACAACAAAAAGAGTGCCAGTTAAATACACTTTCTTTCCTTTTTTACTAAACAAATAAGAGAACCTAGATAAATTTGTAATATTATAATTTTTTCAGAATGTGAATCCAATAATGTTCTTAAAGAACAGATTTATTTTCAAGGCAAGTTGTGAATTCTCTTCCTTGTAGCCCTTCAGAAAGTAAGACAAAAGTGACTTTGTGTGGCTACATTGTTAGGGGAAGCACACTGATTGAAACCGCCCACCCTGACCTGGCACCATAGTAACCATTTGCATGAGTTTTTATATGACAGGAGATCTTGATAAGGAAAACGAAACTAATAAGCCACCACCAACCGGAAGAGTTTGGGAAAGGTCGAAAGGAGACACCTGTCGTGTCCGTCCACTTCCCAGAATCCCTCTCGCTAGCATCCATCTTGGCTGAGCGATGCCTGTGCCACCAGGAAAGACTGAATTAGCATGATTGGGCAAAGACCACCTAGAAACTAATCCCATCACCATAAAACCTGAGACTTCAAGCCACACAGGCAGATGGTTCTCCTAGGTTCCCTTATCCTATTGGTCTCCACCTGGGTGCCCTTTCCCAATAAAATCTCTTGCTTTGTCAGCACATGTGTCTCCTCAGACAATTCATTTCCTAGTGTTAGACAAGAGCCCAGTTTCGGCCCCTGGAAGGGGTCCGCCTTCCTGCAACAATATGACTTGGGTCCAGTTCTGTTTAGAAGTTAGTGGGAGAGATAATTGGAACTCTGAGGCTATAGCTGCTTAATGTGCAGTAAGGAAATTCTTAGGCATCCATGCTGATTTTCCCCTAACAAACCAGCATTTTTAAGTCAGAATGTAAGGGTCAACTTGAGCCAGGCTACACGCAACCATTTCCATTATTATCAATACTCATAATTAAACTGGAAAGAACATTTCAGTAAAAATCTTTTCAAATAAAAATAATAAAAGTTGGCTAATAAAAAAATGGAAAGAACACTGGAAATGTAACATCTCAAAAGCATTATGCAACTGGGTAGAGTAAAAAGTAAGAAGGGTTCCTTGGGAAACTTAAGAAGTGCTGGACTGGACTTCCCTGGCAGTCCAGTGGTTAAGACAGTGCTTCCACTGCAGGAGCCATGGTTAGGGAACTACGATCCCACATGCCACAAGGAGCAGCTAAAAAAAAAAGTCCTGGATTTTTCTACCATTTCTGGTGTGTAAATATAGTACTAGGAAGAAGACATATGAACACATAAGATATTCTAGTCCTGGTTTATTGATATAACAGGTTGACCTCTACAAAAATGCTCATTAGGAATGTCATAATAATAAGCATGGACATAATAACTGTTTACAATTATAATTACAGGTTGGATCAATGCAACTTTCAGGCAAACAAAGATTTTGGAGCGGCATGATCCTCTCCACAAAGCTGATAGAATACGTATTTGTGTGTGTTCAATTGTTCAAATGGTTTGGGAACCTTGTTTTCAAAAGGCAATTTCAAGACCTAAAACTTTTACTCCATTTATATATATATATATATATGTTTGAGAGACTAGCTAGAGAGTTACCCACTAATTCATGTAGCAAGTATTTCTCTAAGCATTTACTGAGTACCTGGTACTGTGACAAGCATTGGGGCACAGAAATGGAAAAGCAAACATGGTTTGATGACTATACCAGTTAACATAAAAATATTCATTACTATAACACATTACCTATGGTGAATAAATAACATACTGTCAAAAGTAATTTTCTATTAAAAAAACAAAAAAGTGATTTTCTGCCTCTGGTTTAGCAGAAGGTGCTAAACCACAAAAATTTACAATTCTGTGTGCAAATGAAAATTCACAATTTCTTCAGTATGAGTGTAGAAATATGCATATATTTTGGCCTTTGAGAGAGAGACGTGTCATAATTTTTAACTACTGTTTACTGAGTACTATTATTGGACCTGTGTTTAATATTAACTCTGGATGTTCAAAACAGCCCTGAAAGTAGGTATTATTTACATTTTATAGATGATTTATGTTGAGAATCCACTCCCAAGATAAGCCTATGATATTTTGAACAATTTGCAGTTCCAAGGCAGCAGCTGCAGCTCATTTAAAAAGATGAAACAATAGTGACCACTTACTGAACATTAACTCTCTCCTTGTACAGTTCCAGGTCCTTCAGATTTATTGGTTCATTTCATTCACAAGAATCCTTCAGGATACATAATAGTGTCCCCATATTATAGATGTAGCAACTGAGGCTCAGAGAGGCTCAGCAATGTGCCCTAAATCATACAGTCAGCGAATGACCACCCAGCAAGGTTATCAAACCTGGGGCTTCTGACCTTCAAACACTTACTCTCTTCTCTCTAACATATCCCCATGCTCCACTGACGTTCACTTCTCCAGGCCTCCTTTCATGCTCTGCCCTCTGAGTGAAATGGCCTCCTCTGCCTAACTCCCTCTCACTCTCCAAAGTCAAATGCAGACGCTACCTTTTCAGTCCCAAACACCCCAGGCAAAATTTGTAATCACAGCACAGGTTTTTGTTACTAGTCTAGCACTTATCACATCTTATTGTAATTATTTGTATTTCTCTCTTAGCGAGGTTAAGAAGACCTTGAGGGCAAAAAATTGTTTATTATTCATTTTTGAGTTCCTAACACATAGTAATCAGCTTGGCACATAGACTGACACCCTAAATTAATTGGTGGCAGGCCCAATAACTCACTCAAGCACACTGTCAATTAAAAGAACCTCTTAAAAGTGACAAAAAACAATCCTCCTGTTTTTATAAACTATTTTTTTTAATGTTTTTACTTGCTTGTTTAAAAGATCCTCAAAGGAGTAAATGCTAACACCTCCCAATCTCTATTTGCGATTATCCTAACAGATCATTCTAGCCCATTTCTGCATGTTTCTGTCCTCTGAGAAAATTGTGCCTTCTCTTCTCCTAGTTCAGAAAACAACAGAATTTTCACAAAATCTGTCTTAATTTTGCCTGTTTCTTGGATAACTAAGCTGTGCATGGCACAGAATTTCTCTCTGGATTCTCATCACAGTGATATGCTTTTTCTTGCCAATGAGAAATATGATGACCACAAGAGAGCTCTGGTGCCAGAAGGAAGGAGCACACTGAAAAATGGTGCATGGCTTAGCCCTTTAAACACAGCAAATGCATTTTTATTTACCAATGCTTTATTTCCCTGTAAGGAGATAGTAAATGCTTTGATTCCTATTTAACAGATTGGAAAACAAAGATATAGAAAGAGTAAATTATTTGGACTAAATCCTATTGTTCTAGAGTTTGGAATTTAATCCAACAGTTTTCACCTTCCAGCCTGCAATCAAACCCAAGGGCAAATTTTCAGAAAATGGATTGTAACTATGTTATTTTCTTTATCAAGACAATCAGGTCATCTCTTTAAATAACTCCTTTCNGGTTCATTTCATTCACAAGAATCCTTCAGGATACATAATAGTGTCCCCATATTATAGATGTAGCAACTGAGGCTCAGAGAGGCTCAGCAATGTGCCCTAAATCATACAGTCAGCGAATGACCACCCAGCAAGGTTATCAAACCTGGGGCTTCTGACCTTCAAACACTTACTCTCTTCTCTCTAACATATCCCCATGCTCCACTGACGTTCACTTCTCCAGGCCTCCTTTCATGCTCTGCCCTCTGAGTAAAATGGCCTCCTCTGCCTAACTCCCTCTCACTCTCCAAAGTCAAATGCAGACGCTACCTTTTCAGTCCCAAACACCCCAGGCAAAATTTGTAATCACAGCACAGGTTTTTGTTACTAGTCTAGCACTTATCACATCTTATTGTAATTATTTGTATTTCTCTCTTAGCGAGGTTAAGAAGACCTTGAGGGCAAAAAATTGTTTATTATTCATTTTTGAGTTCCTAACACATAGTAATCAGCTTGGCACATAGACTGACACCCTAAATTAATTGGTGGCAGGCCCAATAACTCACTCAAGCACACTGTCAATTAAAAGAACCTCTTAAAAGTGACAAAAAACAATCCTCCTGTTTTTATAAACTATTTTTTTTTAATGTTTTTACTTGCTTGTTTAAAAGATCCTCAAAGGAGTAAATGCTAACACCTCCCAATCTCTATTTGCGATTATCCTAACAGATCATTCTAGCCCATTTCTGCATGTTTCTGTCCTCTGAGAAAATAGTGCCTTCTCTTCTCCTAGTTCAGAAAACAACAGAATTTTCACAAAATCTGTCTTAATTTTGCCTGTTTCTTGGATAACTAAGCTGTGCATGGCACAGAATTTCTCTCTGGATTCTCATCACAGTGATATGCTTTTTCTTGCCAATGAGAAATATGATGACCACAAGAGAGCTCTGGTGCCAGAAGGAAGGAGCACACTGAAAAATGGTGCATGGCTTAGCCCTTTAAACACAGCAAATGCATTTTTATTTACCAATGCTTTATTTCCCTGTAAGGAGATAGTAAATGCTTTGATTCCTATTTAACAGATTGGAAAACAAAGATATAGAAAGAGTAAATTATTTGGACTAAATCCTATTGTTCTAGAGTTTGGAATTTAATCCAACAGTTTTCACCTTCCAGCCTGCAATCAAACCCAAGGGCAAATTTTCAGAAAATGGATTGTAACTATGTTATTTTCTTTATCAAGACAATCAGGTCATCTCTTTAAATAACTCCTTTCTGCTTTAAAAGTGATATTAATATACAATTATCCTAAAAGCCTATATGCAAAACAGGCTAATAAAAATATCTGGCTTTTTAAAAAGTCTATACTGAATAGAAATATCACAGATAATTGGCAGTGCTGTCTGGACAGAGAGTTGCAGCTTTGTGGTGTAAAAACATAGGCTATATGTCTAAATTAGCTCAAGAAATTTCCCATTTCTGAGAGGGAGGGCGGGCTGGCTGCCAGTTCTCTAAGAGAAAAAAACACGCCCTCCTAGAGCATGAATCATTACATAGCACATAAAGCAAGTGTTCACACACAAATGCATACACACAGAGGCATTTTAGATAATTGTGCAAGACTTTGCCTTCACCACATATATCAGCATTTTATCAACCAAGACCAAGTTGTCCTTTCCTCATCCATGCTGTCAGAAAGGGCAGGCTATTTATCAGTAGCGCTGCTACATGAGAAGGCTCAAGATGTGCTGTAAACAGGAGTGCCAAACACACAGGGCAGATGACTCAGAACTGATTTTAGAGTACATGCTGGTAGGTTGAACTAAGTGCCTACCGCTGGTTATTTCTCAACCCTGTTTTATAAACAGATTGGCTGACCTTTGTGCCTAGAACTAGTTACCTTCTAAATCTCATACTTTAAGTGCAACATTCTTAGAGAAAGAGTACCTAATCAGTGCTGTTAGCATAGGTGAACTAAGATTACCATTCTTCAGAAATGTAGATTGAAATTTTGAACAACAGAGGTGAGTTCGCCAGGCTGAAACACAACACAAAACCAGAGGCAAAGTGACCTGCCAGAAACAAGAGGGCATTTGGATGGCTCCCATCCATGTCATAAGTGAGTACAGTGTGTGTCCTTATTCTTTTTACTGTAAATACTCAAAAGTACTGACACTTTACAATTAGCTGGATAGTTTACAATTGAAATGAGGCCAAAATAGTTCCAAAATCTAAGACTAAGGAAGCCAGATGTCTCAACATGCGTCCCTAAAAAGCAAGTGTAAAGCACACAATCAAATATAGAAAGAAAATTTACAAGAATAATTGTGCTTTTTAACTGCCTTGAGACAACATATTTCTCACAACAATAAGTTCTACATTAGCTGGCAAAAAGAGTTACTAATTTGGCTCAAAAGTTTTTTTCCCTTCTATCAAAATTTCTAATTTCATCATAAATGTTATGGTATCACTATCTAAAGGTCTCAGAATTTAATACATATTTTTAGAAAAATTAATAGAGCAGACTCTCAGCTTTCAAATTTCTTTTCTTTTAGTATTAGAAGAAAATTTGTCCATCTTATACTACTTTTTAAAAACTTTTTTAATAAGGCATTTTTGGAAAGAATATTTTACACACTTTTTTCAAGCTAACTCTACTTCTTTTTAATAAAAATGAACCCACAAATGTAAGTGCAAACAATCAAAAAATAAATATCTTCCTTAAATTAAAAGCGAATTTTTTTCTTGCATGGTGCATCAGTAAGCTCAAAATACACTTAAACTGATAAATACAATAATCTATAATGTCTTATCTTCAATATTACAAAGTCCTAGGATAAAACAATGAGAATGTCTGACGTTAAAAGAGGTATGTACTTCCAGCTAAATACACTGCAACACCCGTGAAGGGACAGGTAATGAGAACACTGTTCCTGTAGGATGCATNACTATTATTGGACCTGTGTTTAATATTAACTCTGGATGTTCAAAACAGCCCTGAAAGTAGGTATTATTTACATTTTATAGATGATTTATGTTGAGAATCCCCTCCCAAGATAAGCCTATGATATTTTGAACAATTTGCAGTTCCAAGGCAGCAGCTGCAGCTCATTTAAAAAGATGAAACAATAGTGACCACTTACTGAACATTAACTCTCTCCTCGTACAGTTCCAGGTCCTTCAGATTTATTGGTTCATTTCATTCACAAGAATCCTTCAGGATACATAATAGTGTCCCCATATTATAGATGTAGCAACTGAGGCTCAGAGAGGCTCAGCAATGTGCCCTAAATCATACAGTCAGCGAATGACCACCCAGCAAGGTTATCAAACCTGGGGCTTCTGACCTTCAAACACTTACTCTCTTCTCTCTAACATATCCCCATGCTCCACTGACGTTCACTTCTCCAGGCCTCCTTTCATGCTCTGCCCTCTGAGTAAAATGGCCTCCTCTGCCTAACTCCCTCTCACTCTCCAAAGTCAAATGCAGACGCTACCTTTTCAGTCCCAAACACCCCAGGCAAAATTTGTAATCACAGCACAGGTTTTTGTTACTAGTCTAGCACTTATCACATCTTATTGTAATTATTTGTATTTCTCTCTTAGCGAGGTTAAGAAGACCTTGAGGGCAAAAAATTGTTTATTATTCATTTTTGAGTTCCTAACACATAGTAATCAGCTTGGCACATAGACTGACACCCTAAATTAATTGGTGGCAGGCCCAATAACTCACTCAAGCACACTGTCAATTAAAAGAACCTCTTAAAAGTGACAAAAAACAATCCTCCTGTTTTTATAAACTATTTTTTTTTAATGTTTTTACTTGCTTGTTTAAAAGATCCTCAAAGGAGTAAATGCTAACACCTCCCAATCTCTATTTGCGATTATCCTAACAGATCATTCTAGCCCATTTCTGCATGTTTCTGTCCTCTGAGAAAATAGTGCCTTCTCTTCTCCTAGTTCAGAAAACAACAGAATTTTCACAAAATCTGTCTTAATTTTGCCTGTTTCTTGGATAACTAAGCTGTGCATGGCACAGAATTTCTCTCTGGATTCTCATCACAGTGATATGCTTTTTCTTGCCAATGAGAAATATGATGACCACAAGAGAGCTCTGGTGCCAGAAGGAAGGAGCACACTGAAAAATGGTGCATGGCTTAGCCCTTTAAACACAGCAAATGCATTTTTATTTACCAATGCTTTATTTCCCTGTAAGGAGATAGTAAATGCTTTGATTCCTATTTAACAGATTGGAAAACAAAGATATAGAAAGAGTAAATTATTTGGACTAAATCCTATTGTTCTAGAGTTTGGAATTTAATCCAACAGTTTTCACCTTCCAGCCTGCAATCAAACCCAAGGGCAAATTTTCAGAAAATGGATTGTAACTATGTTATTTTCTTTATCAAGACAATCAGGTCATCTCTTTAAATAACTCCTTTCTGCTTTAAAAGTGATATTAATATACAATTATCCTAAAAGCCTATATGCAAAACAGGCTAATAAAAATATCTGGCTTTTTTAAAAGTCTATACTGAATAGAAATATCACAGATAATTGGCAGTGCTGTCTGGACAGAGAGTTGCAGCTTTGTGGTGTAAAAACATAGGCTATATGTCTAAATTAGCTCAAGAAATTTCCCATTTCTGAGAGGGAGGGCGGGCTGGCTGCCAGTTCTCTAAGAGAAAAAAACACGCCCTCCTAGAGCATGAATCATTACATAGCACATAAAGCAAGTGTTCACACACAAATGCATACACACAGAGGCATTTTAGATAATTGTGCAAGACTTTGCCTTCACCACATATATCAGCATTTTATCAACCAAGACCAAGTTGTCCTTTCCTCATCCATGCTGTCAGAAAGGGCAGGCTATTTATCAGTAGCGCTGCTACATGAGAAGGCTCAAGATGTGCTGTAAACAGGAGTGCCAAACACACAGGGCAGATGACTCAGAACTGATTTTAGAGTACATGCTGGTAGGTTGAACTAAGTGCCTACCACTGGTTATTTCTCAACCCTGTTTTATAAACAGATTGGCTGACCTTTGTGCCTAGAACTAGTTACCTTCTAAATCTCATACTTTAAGTGCAACATTCTTAGAGAAAGAGTACCTAATCAGTGCTGTTAGCATAGGTGAACTAAGATTACCATTCTTCAGAAATGTAGATTGAAATTTTGAACAACAGAGGTGAGTTCGCCAGGCTGAAACACAACACAAAACCAGAGGCAAAGTGACCTGCCAGAAACAAGAGGGCATTTGGATGGCTCCCATCCATGTCATAAGTGAGTACAGTGTGTGTCCTTATTCTTTTTACTGTAAATACTCAAAAGTACTGACACTTTACAATTAGCTGGATAGTTTACAATTGAAATGAGGCCAAAATAGTTCCAAAATCTAAGACTAAGGAAGTCAGATGTCTCAACATGCGTCCCTAAAAAGCAAGTGTAAAGCACACAATCAAATATAGAAAGAAAATTTACAAGAATAATTGTGCTTTTTAACTGCCTTGAGACAACATATTTCTCACAACAATAAGTTCTACATTAGGTGGCAAAAAGAGTTACTAATTTGGCTCAAAAGTTTTTTTCCCTTCTATCAAAATTTCTAATTTCATCATAAATGTTATGGTATCACTATCTAAAGGTCTCAGAATTTAATACATATTTTTAGAAAAATTAATAGAGCAGACTCTCAGCTTTCAAATTTCTTTTCTTTTAGTATTAGAAGAAAATGTGTCCATCTTATACTACTTTTTAAAAACTTTTTTAATAAGGCATTTTTGGAAAGAATATTTTACACACTTTTTTCAAGCTAACTCTACTTCTTTTTAATAAAAATGAACCCACAAATGTAAGTGCAAACAATCAAAAAATAAATATCTTCCCCAAATTAAAAGCAAATTTTTTTCTTGCATGGTGCATCAGTAAGCTCAAAATACACTTAAACTGATAAATACAATAATCTATAATGTCTTATCTTCAATATTACAAAGTCCTAGGATAAAACAATGAGAATGTCTGACGTTAAAAGAGGTATGTACTTCCAGCTAAATACACTGCAACACCCGTGAAGGGACAGGTAATGAGAACACTGTTCCTGTAGGATGCATCTTAGAAGCATCCACAATGCTGGGTTTTTGAAGAGATACAGCAATTTTCTTCTGTGTTTTTAGTTGGTGATAGTGGTGACAGTTGCTTATGAAAGCCATCAAATACGGTTATTTAACACAAATGCCTTTAAAATGTAATGAAGGAAAAATTAAAAGTCAACTTAAAACTATAATATCTATCACAGTCCTAAATAACTGTACAAAAAGTAAGATTTGACTTTGAAAACAAAAATCCTTTTCTCATTATTTCTATCCTTTCAAAGTTCTCACAAGTTATATGAAAAGTTACACAGAGAAATTAAAGGATTTTTGATAACCTGAAAGAATGTTCAACCTGCCACACAACTGCACTCATCTCACACGCTAGCAAAGTAATGCTCAAAATTCTCCAAGCCAGCCTTCAACGGTACCTGAACCGTGAACTTCCGGATGTTCAAGCTAGATTTAGAAATGGCAGAAGAACCAGAGATCAAATTGCCAACACCTGCTGGATCATCAAAAAAGCAACAGAGTTCCAGAAAAACATCTACTTTTGCTTTATTGACTACACCAAAGCCTTTGACTGTGTGGGTCACAATAAACTGTGGAAAATTCTTCAAAAGAGGAGAATACCAGACCACCTGACCTGCCTCCTGAGAAATGTATGCAAGTCAGGAAGCGACAGTTAGAACTGGACATGGAACAACAGACTGGTTCCAAATCGGGAAAAGAATATGTCAAGGCTGTATATTTTCATCCTGCTTATTTAACTTCTATGCAGAGTACATCAGGCAAAATGCCAGGCAGGATGAAGCACAAGCTGGAATCAAGATTGGTGGGAGAAATATCAATAACCTCAGTTATACAGATGACACAACCCTTACGGCAGAAAGCAAAGAGGAACTAAAGATCTCCTTGCTGAAAGTGAAAGAGGAAAGAAAAAGTTGGCTTAAAACTCAACATTCAGAAAATTAAGATCATGGCATCCAGTCCAATCACTTCATAGCAAATAGCTGAGGAAACAATGGAAACAGTAACCGACTTTATTATCTTGGGATCCAAAATCACTGCTGATGGTGACTGCGGCCATGAAATTAAAAGACACTTGCTCCTTGGAAGAAAAGCTATGACCAACCTAGAGAGCATTTTAAAAAGCAGAGACACTATTTTGCCAACAAAGGTCTGTCTAGTCAAAGCTATAGTTTTTCCAGTAGTCATGTACGGATATGAGAGTTGAACTATAAAGAATGCTAAGCAGTGAAGAATTGATGCTTTTGAGCTGTGGTGTTGGAGAAGACTCTTGAGAGTCCCTTGGACTGCAAAGAGATCCAACCAGTCCATCCTAAAGGTAATCAGTCCTGAATATTCATTGGAAGGACTGTTGCTGAAGCTGAAACTCCAATATTTAGGCCACCTGATGCGAAGAACTGACTCACTGGAAAAGACTCTGATGCTGGGAAAGATTGAAGGTGGGAGGAGAAGGGGACAACAGAGGATGAAATGATTGGATGGCATCACCGATGTGATGGACATGAGTTTGAGTAAGCTGCTGGAGTTGGTGATGGACAGGGAAACCTGGCGTGCTGAAGTCCATGGGGTCACAGAGAGTTGGACATGACTGAGCGACTGAACTGAACTAAAAATAACTCACTCAAAAATTAAAATTCTTCAAATTAAGTTAACTCAGCCAATAAATGTATTTGGTTATAGTCTGGTGTCCAATCATACAGGTGTTTTTAAAATACAGGAATGTAAATATAATGTGATAGATTTTCCTGGTTATAAAATTAATAAGCATACATTTATATATAATTTTTAAATGGAAAATACAAAACAAAGAGCAATACTTTTACAGTTTGTTTTGGTTCCTGTTTCTAAATGATTCATTTATTAATTAGGAGATTTTCTTATTAATTTCCTTTAACTGCAGGAAAGATTTTAGCTTACTATAAGACTCCATACCTCTCATTTTTCAGCAATTATATCACTGTTTTTAGTTTCTCTGTTGGCTTTCTTAAAATTTCATTTCCTTATACTATGAATTCATTTTTACTTAAATCTTTTTCACCCCATTTGGTTTCATGTATAAATTATGTCACACATTCAGAAAGTATGTAAAGCATAGATGTATTCTAAAGCAAACTCCCTCCATACATTTTAGGTCATAGCTCACTTCATTTTTCTTTAATGTAATTCTCTCCTGACTTGCTTTCGTCCTGTACATTTTTGCTATCTAAGAATACATCATTCAATATTATAGTCTAACCTGTTTTTGAATTTTAAGTAAATAAAATCATGCATTATATATTTTTCGCATTAGCCTTTCAAGCTCAATATAATGTTTATAAGATTCATTTATACTGCAGCATTCACTTGTAGTTCAATTTCATTGCTATATAGTATTTTACTGTATACTACCATTTATTAATACATTCTCCTGTTAAAGACATTTAGCTTGTTCCTATGTTGAAGCTTATGAATAAAGTTGTTATAAACTTTCTTATATGTGTCTCCTGGCACAAATGGGCATAGACTTCTGTTGGACATATACACCTAAGAGAGGAATTGCTACCTCACAAGCTGCTGTGTGTGCTCAGTTACATCCAGCTCTTTGTGATCCCCTGGACTATATAGCCTACCAGGCTTCTCTATCCATGANCTGTATACCACCATTTATTAATACATTCTCCTGTTAACGACATTTAGCTTGTTCCTATGTTGAAGCTTATGAATAAAGTTGTTATAAACTTTCTTATACGTGTCTCCTGGCACAAATGGGCATAGACTTCTGTTGGACATATACACCTAAGAGAGGAATTGCTAGCTCACAAGCTGCTGTGTGTGCTCAGTTACATTCAGCTCTTTGTGATCCCCTGGACTATATAGCCTACCAGGCTTCTCTATCCATGGAATTTTCCAGGCAAGAATACTGGAGTGGGTTGCTATTTGCTCTTTCAGGGGATCTTCCTGACCCATGGATCCAACCCATATCTCCTGCAGCTCCTGCATTGCAGGCTGATTCTTTACCCCTGAGCCATCAGCAAACTGCTTTCCAATTGGTTAAACTAGTTTCCATTCCCATTGGCAACTGTATGAGAGTTCCCGGTACTCTACTTCCTCAGCAAGCCTCATTATTTTGTCTTAATTTCAGCCATTCTGAGGCATATGTGGGCTTCCCTGGCGGCTCAGATGGTAAAGAATCCACCTGCAGTGCGGGAGATCTGAGTTCAATCCCTGGGTTAGGAATATTCCCTAGAGAAGGGAACAGCTATCCACTCCAATACTCTGGCCTGGAGAATTCCATGGACAGAGGAGCCTGGAAAGCTATAGTCCATGGGGTTGAAAAGAATGAAGGACTGAACAACCTTCACACACACAAATATATATATGTGCAAATGTAGGGGCAGGGACATCTCTTTGCATTTTTAATTTGCATTTCTATTTTGACTAATGAGATTGTCCACCTTATCATATGTTTGTTGACCAAATGGATATTCCTGTTTTAAAATGGTTATTGAATCTATTTGCCCATTTTTCTATTAAATTGCATTTTCTTACTGAGTTGTATCAGTTCACATATTCTGGATACAGGCCCTTTGTTGAATTTATGTGTTCCAGATATCCTTTAATCTGTAGCTTGTTTTCACATGTCCAACTCTTTGTGAGCCTGTGGACTATAGCCCATCACACCCTCTGTTCATGGTATTTTCCAGGCGAGAATACTGGAGTGGGTTGCCGTCTTCTCCATGAGATTAAATCTGCATCTCCTGTATCTCCAGGATTGGCAGGCAGATTCTTCACCACTGAGATGTCTAAGAAGTCCCTTACTTAACATTTTTACTTTTGCCAAAGTCTTTGACTATGTGGATCTCAACAAACTGGAAAATTCTTAAAGAGAGGGGAATACCAGACCACTTTACCTGCCTCCTGAGAAATCTGTATGCAGGTCAAGAAGCAAGTTAGAACCGGACATGGAAAAACAGACTGGTTCCAAATCAGGAAAGAAGTACATCAAGGCTGAACATTGTCACCCTGTTTATTTAACTTCTATGCAGAGTACATCATTTGAAATGTCGGGCTGGATGAAGCACAAGCTGGAATCAAGATTGCCGGGAGAAATATCAATAACCTCAGATATACAGACCCTTGTGACAAAAAGCGAAGAGGAACTGAGGAACCTTTTAATGAAAGTGAAAGAGGAAAGTGAAAAAGCTGGCCTAAAACTCAACATTCAAAAGACAAAAATCATGGCATCCGGTTCCATCATTTCATGGCAAATAGATGGGGAAACAATGGAAACAGTGACAGACTTTATTTTCTTGAGCCCCCAAATCACTGCAAATGGTGACTGCAGCCATGAAATTAAAAGATGCTTGCTNAGAGAGGAATTGCTAGCTCACAAGCTGCTGTGTGTGCTCAGTTACATTCAGCTCTTTGTGATCCCCTGGACTATATAGCCTACCAGGCTTCTCTATCCATGGAATTTTCCAGGCAAGAATACTGGAGTGGGTTGCTATTTGCTCTTTCAGGGGATCTTCCTGACCCATGGATCCAACCCATATTTCCTGCAGCTCCTGCATTGCAGGCTGATTCTTTACCCCTGAGCCATCAGCAAACTGCTTTCCAATTGGTTAAACTAGTTTCCATTCCCATTGGCAACTGTATGAGAGTTCCCGGTACTCTACTTCCTCAGCAAGCCTCATTATTTTGTCTTAATTTCAGCCATTCTGAGGCATATGTGGGCTTCCCTGGCGGCTCAGATGGTAAAGAATCCACCTGCAGTGCGGGAGATCTGAGTTCAATCCCTGGGTTAGGAATATTCCCTAGAGAAGGGAACAGCTATCCACTCCAATACTCTGGCCTGGAGAATTCCATGGACAGAGGAGCCTGGAAAGCTATAGTCCATGGGGTTGAAAAGAATGAAGGACTGAACAACCTTCACACACACAAATATATATATGTGCAAATGTAGGGGCAGGGACATCTCTTTGCATTTTTAATTTGCATTTCTATTTTGACTAATGAGATTGTCCACCTTATCATATGTTTGTTGACCAAATGGATATTCCTGTTTTAAAATGGTTATTGAATCTATTTGCCCATTTTTCTATTAAATTGCATTTTCTTACTGAGTTGTATCAGTTCACATATTCTGGATACAGGCCCTTTGTTGAATTTATGTGTTCCAGATATCCTTTAATCTGTAGCTTGTTTTCACATGTCCAACTCTTTGTGAGCCTGTGGACTATAGCCCATCACACCCTCTGTTCATGGTATTTTCCAGGCGAGAATACTGGAGTGGGTTGCCGTCTTCTCCATGAGATTAAATCTGTATCTCCTGTATCTCCAGGATTGGCAGGCAGATTCTTCACCACTGAGATGTCTAAGAAGTCCCTTACTTAACATTTTTACTTTTGCCAAAGTCTTTGACTATGTGGATCTCAACAAACTGGAAAATTCTTAAAGAGAGGGGAATACCAGACCACTTTACCTGCCTCCTGAGAAATCTGTATGCAGGTCAAGAAGCAAGTTAGAACCGGACATGGAAAAACAGACTGGTTCCAAATCAGGAAAGAAGTACATCAAGGCTGAACATTGTCACCCTGTTTATTTAACTTCTATGCAGAGTACATCATTTGAAATGTCGGGCTGGATGAAGCACAAGCTGGAATCAAGATTGCTGGGAGAAATATCAATAACCTCAGATATACAGACCCTTGTGACAAAAAGCGAAGAGGAACTGAGGAACCTTTTAATGAAAGTGAAAGAGGAAAGTGAAAAAGCTGGCCTAAAACTCAACATTCAAAAGACAAAAATCATGGCATCCGGTTCCATCATTTCATGGCAAATAGATGGGGAAACAATGGAAACAGTGACAGACTTTATTTTCTTGAGCCCCCAAATCACTGCAAATGGTGACTGCAGCCATGAAATTAAAAGATGCTTGCTCCTTGGAAGAAAAGCTATGATCATCCTTGAGAGCATTTTTAAAAAGCAGAGACATTACTTTGCCAACAAAAGTCCGTCTAGTTAAAGCTATGGTTTTTCCAGTAGTCATGTATGGGTGTGGGAGTTGAACCATAAAGAAAGCTGAGTGCCGAAGAACTGACGCTTTTGAACTGTGGTGTTGGAGAAGACTCTTGAAAATCCCTTGGACTGCAAAGAGATCCAACCAGTCCATCCTAAAGGTAATCAGTCCTGAATATTCATTGGAAGGACTGATGCTGAAGCTGGAGTTCCAATATTTAGGCCACCTGATGCGAAGAACTGACTCATTGGAAAAGACCCTGATGCTGGGAAAGATTGAAGACAAGAGGAGAAGGGGGTGACAGAGGATGAGATAGTTGGATGGCATCACCTATTTGATGCACATGAGTTTGAGTAAGCTCCAGGAGTTGGTGATGGACAGGGAAGCCAGGAGTGCTGCAGTCCATGGGGTCACAAAGAGTTGGACATAACTGAGTGATTGAACTGAACTGAACTAGGTTTGTCATAGCTTTTCTTCCAAAGAGCAAGAGTCCTTTGATTTCCTGGATGCAATCACCATCTACAGTGATTTTGGAGTTCAAGCAAATAAAATCTGTCACTGTTTCCACTTTTTCCTCATCTATTTGCCATGAAGTGATAGGACTGGATGCCATGATCTTAGTTTTTGAAATGGTGAGTTTTAAGCCAGCTTTTCCTCTTTCACCTTCATCAAAAGGCTCTTTAGTTTCTCTTTGCTTCCTGCCTGGAGTGGTATCATCTGCATATCTAAGGTTGTTGGTAAGTCTCCAGGCAATCTTGATTTCAGTTTGTGCTTCATCCAGCTCAGCATTTCACATGATGTCCTCTGCATTTAAGTTAAATAAGCAGAGTGACAAAATACAGCCTTGTATTCCTTTCCCAATTTTGAGCCAGTTCATTGTTCCTTGTCCAATTCTAACTATTGCTTCTTGACCTGCATATAGACTTCTCAGGAGACAGGCAAGTTGGTCTAGTATTCTCATCTCTTTAAAAATTTTCCAGTTTGTTGTGATCCACACAGTAAAAGACTCAGTCAGTGAAGCAAAAGTAGATGTTTTTCTAGAATTCTCTTACTTTCTCTCTGGTCCAAAGGATGTTGGCAATTTTGTCTCTGGGTCCTCTGCCTTTTCTAAATCCCAGCTTGTACATCTGCAAATTCTCAGTTCACATACTGTTAAAGCCTAGCTTGAAGGATTTTGAGCATTACCTTGCTAGCATGTAAAATGAATGAAATTGTAAGGTAGTTTGAACATTCTTTGGCATTGCTTTTTTGTGGGATTGAAATGAAAACTGACTTTTTCCAGTCCTGTGGCCACTGCTGAGATTTCCTAATTTGCTGGCATATTGAGGGCAGCACTTTAACAGCATCATCTTTTAGGAATTGAAAATGCTCAGCTGGAATTCCATCACCACCATCAGCTTTGTTCATAGTAATGTTTCCTCAGGCCTACTTGACTTCACACTCTTGGATGTCTGACTCTGGGTGAGTGACCACATCATATGATTAACTGGGTCTTTAAGAACTTTTCTGTACAGTTCTTCTGTATTCATGCCACCTCTTCTAAATCTCTTCTGCTCCTGTTAGGTGCTTGCCATTTCTGTCCTTTATTGTGCCCATCTTCGCATGAAATATTCCCTTGGTACCTCTAATTTTATTGAAGAGATCTCTAGTCTTTCCTATTCTATTGTTTTCCTTTATTTCTTTACACTGTTCACTTAAAAGTCTCCATTACATAGGACATGATTTACTGACCCCAGGGCCAATTTTAATCCCCAGGCCCTCAAGGTGTGACTTAAAGCCTTGCCCTTAATCACACCTATTACAGTATTATAGTTTGACTGTCCTAAAATCCTCAGGAAGACAATAATACCTATTCAGGCAAGACATTCCAGGAGTTGAGAGATTATCTCCCAAAAGCTGATGGTAAAGGCCAGACCTCTTGTGGGGTAAAGTTAAATTATTTATTAAACAATCCTACATCTTCTCCCTTCTTGATTTTCCTCATCTTTTTACTAGAATACATGCTCAAGTAATGGTTCATAGATGTAAATTCCCACGTTAAATCTTAACAATGGTATCTCTAAAAACCTTTCAAAATTTATGTGATTTGTGTCTTATGAACTGTTTAATGTTTAAAATATTCTTTTAGCTCTGAAGCAGTTATTTCTTTAGCAATTCCCTCCCTCTTTTATGAGTACTTTGTCTTTCCAGAACACCTACTAGTTGGCTATTAGACACCTTGAACCGGTTCCAGTTCTGAGGCCAAAGCTTTGCTAGGGTTCCTCATGGAGCTAAGTGACTTCCATCTTTGCAGTCCCCTGTCTCATATTCTAGGGTATTATTTTCTCCTCTTCCTCCTCTCTGCTCTGCCATAAACTTAATAAAGCATGTTTACCCTATCCTCATCTATCCATGACCACTTATATTTCTCTCCATCTTTGTGGACTATATATATTTTTTATTCTTCTAGTATTATTTTAAGTTCCTTCTTTGAGAGAGGAATAAATAAGTGTGCTTACTCNGTATTCATGCCACCTCTTCTTAATCTCTTCTGCTCCTGTTAGGTGCTTGCCATTTCTGTCCTTTATTGTGCCCATCTTCGCATGAAATATTCCCTTGGTACCTCTAATTTTATTGAAGAGATCTCTAGTCTTTCCTATTCTATTGTTTTCCTTTATTTCTTTACACTGTTCACTTAAAAGTCTCCATTACATAGGACATGATTTACTGACCCCAGGGCCAATTTTAATCCCCAGGCCCTCAAGGTGTGACTTAAAGCCTTGCCCTTAATCACACCTATTACAGTATTATAGTTTGACTGTCCTAAAATCCTCAGGAAGACAATAATACCTATTCAGGCAAGACATTCCAGGAGTTGAGAGATTATCTCCCAAAAGCTGATGGTAAAGGCCAGACCTCTTGTGGGGTAAAGTTAAATTATTTATTAAACAATCCTACATCTTCTCCCTTCTTGATTTTCCTCATCTTTTTACTAGAATACATGCTCAAGTAATGGTTCATAGATGTAAATTCCCACGTTAAATCTTAACAATGGTATCTCTAAAAACCTTTCAAAATTTATGTGATTTGTGTCTTATGAACTGTTTAATGTTTAAAATATTCTTTTAGCTCTGAAGCAGTTATTTCTTTAGCAATTCCCTCCCTCTTTTATGAGTACTTTGTCTTTCCAGAACACCTACTAGTTGGCTATTAGACACCTTGAACCGGTTCCAGTTCTGAGGCCAAAGCTTTGCTAGGGTTCCTCATGGAGCTAAGTGACTTCCATCTTTGCAGTCCCCTGTCTCATATTCTAGGGTATTATTTTCTCCTCTTCCTCCTCTCTGCTCTGCCATAAACTTAATAAAGCATGTTTACCCTATCCTCATCTATCCATGACCACTTATATTTCTCTCCATCTTTGTGGACTATATATATTTTTTATTCTTCTAGTATTATTTTAAGTTCCTTCTTTGAGAGAGGAATAAATAAGTGTGCTTACTCTGATGTCAACAACCAAAAGCTGCCCTTATGGATTTAAAAAGTATTTTAAAGACAGGCAGTTTTTATCTTCACAATATGCTTCCTGTGACTATATCACTGGCAAGACACCCAGCAATGAATGCAATCCCCGAACCTCGATTACACAAATTCAGGACAAGAGGATTTTAGGAGAGGTATACACATAGTGCCTTATATAATATTTCTTTCTTTATCATATTATACATATAAGATATCATGTCGTATAACATATTGAAAGGAAAATATGACCTAAGCGACTTTATTTTTAAAATAAGATTTTCAAAGCTGGTCCTATCTAAAGAAAAACAACAGAAAAAATGTATAAAACTCTTACTAGGTTCCAGATGCCAGTTGTGGTGTACAAGAAAGAATGCTGGCTTTGGCATCAGAAGACCTGAGTTTGAGGCCTGGCTCTGCTTCTGTTGTCTCTAACTTTGATCAAGTTACTAAACTTTTCTGAGTCACAGGGCTTTCATCCAGAAGCAGAATGATAACACATGTGTCTCACCAGTGTTATGAGGCTGAAAACAACCAACAGACAAGAAAGAACTTTATAAGGTGAAACATATATAGAAAATAAAATACATTTGCCAAATTCTCAGGAGGGTTCAGAGGAAAAAAGTCTACATCTCTCTGAACATCTTTTCTCAGACAAAGAAAAAAACACACACACACAACAGTCACCTGAATTTTCCATGGATCCCACCAAATAGATAAACACACCCACTAGAAATGATCATAAACATAATCATAGACTCTAAAATGGTATATAAAATCAAGTTCCTAATTCTGAGCCTATTCATTTATCTCTCCTTCAGCAAACATACAATGAACACCAATAATTTTCCAAGCCCTTGAAACAATTTTTTAAAAAACATCAATTAGTACTTTCAGTCATTCAGAAAGCTTCTTGCTTATAGGGGTGGGGTGCTCATGTATGTATCCTTATAGCCACAGTACAGTACTGGGTTTAACAAGTTACAGATGCCTGATTCAAACTAATAACACATGGTACTTGAGTTGAGCCTTAAAAAATTAGTAGGTGATATTTCATTTCCCACTAACGAGGAATCACAAAATTCCAAAATGTGACAATAAACACTACTGTAAACACCGTGGAGAAACAGGCTTTCATAAACATTGCTGTTGAGAATGTAAGATGGTACAAACTTTATGGCAAAGAACCTGGCAATACAGACATATCTTTCCCTGTATTGCTGAGACTCAGCAGTCCCACCTCCTGGAATGTATGTAAGATACACTATCAAAAAATGAAAAGACATATGCCCAAGTCTATTCACTGCAGCCTTATGCATAATATCAAAACTGGAAAAAACCCAAAGTCCATCAACAAGAAATATGTTGAATAAAACAGGGTCCACTCAAAAAAATAGAATATCATATGATCAATTAAAAGAAAGGGGGTGAGGAGGAAGGTCTCTAGCACATGATAACCAGAATGCATTGTTAAATGACAAAAGCTAGCTGAAAATATGCATTAGTATGTTACCATTTAGGAAAGGGGGTATATAAACTAACACACATATTTGCTTATTTTTAAATGGAGCAGGAGAAAAAATGAAAGTAAAAGTGTTAGTTGATCAGTTGTGTCCAACTCTTTGCGACTCCATGGACTGTAGCCCACCATGCTCATGTCCAAGGAATTCCCCAGGCAAGAATACTGCAGTGGATTGCATTCCCTTCTCCAGGGGAATCTTCCCAACTCAGGGACCAAACCCAGGTCTCCTGCACTGCAGGCGGATTCTTTACAGTCCAGAGCCACCAGAGAAGCCTGGAGAAAGAATAGTCTTTTCAATAAATACCACTGGGAAAACTGTATACTTAACATCCAAAAGAATGGAGTTGACCTTTATTATACAATATAGAAAAATTAAAATGGTTCAAAGACCTAAAACTACACNGCCGAAGAACTGACGCTTTTGAACTGTGGTGTTGGAGAAGACTCTTGAAAATCCCTTGGACTGCAAAGAGATCCAACCAGTCCATCCTAAAGGTAATCAGTCCTGAATATTCATTGGAAGGACTGATGCTGAAGCTGGAGTTCCAATATTTAGGCCACCTGATGCGAAGAACTGACTCATTGGAAAAGACCCTGATGCTGGGAAAGATTGAAGACAAGAGGAGAAGGGGGTGACAGAGGATGAGATAGTTGGATGGCATCACCTATTTGATGCACATGAGTTTGAGTAAGCTCCAGGAGTTGGTGATGGACAGGGAAGCCAGGAGTGCTGCAGTCCATGGGGTCACAAAGAGTTGGACATAACTGAGTGATTGAACTGAACTGAACTAGGTTTGTCATAGCTTTTCTTCCAAAGAGCAAGAGTCCTTTGATTTCCTGGATGCAATCACCATCTACAGTGATTTTGGAGTTCAAGCAAATAAAATCTGTCACTGTTTCCACTTTTTCCTCATCTATTTGCCATGAAGTGATAGGACTGGATGCCATGATCTTAGTTTTTGAAATGGTGAGTTTTAAGCCAGCTTTTCCTCTTTCACCTTCATCAAAAGGCTCTTTAGTTTCTCTTTGCTTCCTGCCTGGAGTGGTATCATCTGCATATCTAAGGTTGTTGGTAAGTCTCCAGGCAATCTTGATTTCAGTTTGTGCTTCATCCAGCTCAGCATTTCACATGATGTCCTCTGCATTTAAGTTAAATAAGCAGAGTGACAAAATACAGCCTTGTATTCCTTTCCCAATTTTGAGCCAGTTCATTGTTCCTTGTCCAATTCTAACTATTGCTTCTTGACCTGCATATAGACTTCTCAGGAGACAGGCAAGTTGGTCTAGTATTCTCATCTCTTTAAAAATTTTCCAGTTTGTTGTGATCCACACAGTAAAAGACTCAGTCAGTGAAGCAAAAGTAGATGTTTTTCTAGAATTCTCTTACTTTCTCTCTGGTCCAAAGGATGTTGGCAATTTTGTCTCTGGGTCCTCTGCCTTTTCTAAATCCCAGCTTGTACATCTGCAAATTCTCAGTTCACATACTGTTAAAGCCTAGCTTGAAGGATTTTGAGCATTACCTTGCTAGCATGTAAAATGAATGAAATTGTAAGGTAGTTTGAACATTCTTTGGCATTGCTTTTTTGTGGGATTGAAATGAAAACTGACTTTTTCCAGTCCTGTGGCCACTGCTGAGATTTCCTAATTTGCTGGCATATTGAGGGCAGCACTTTAACAGCATCATCTTTTAGGAATTGAAAATGCTCAGCTGGAATTCCATCACCACCATCAGCTTTGTTCATAGTAATGTTTCCTCAGGCCTACTTGACTTCACACTCTTGGATGTCTGACTCTGGGTGAGTGACCACATCATATGATTAACTGGGTCTTTAAGAACTTTTCTGTACAGTTCTTCTGTATTCATGCCACCTCTTCTTAATCTCTTCTGCTCCTGTTAGGTGCTTGCCATTTCTGTCCTTTATTGTGCCCATCTTCGCATGAAATATTCCCTTGGTACCTCTAATTTTATTGAAGAGATCTCTAGTCTTTCCTATTCTATTGTTTTCCTTTATTTCTTTACACTGTTCACTTAAAAGTCTCCATTACATAGGACATGATTTACTGACCCCAGGGCCAATTTTAATCCCCAGGCCCTCAAGGTGTGACTTAAAGCCTTGCCCTTAATCACACCTATTACAGTATTATAGTTTGACTGTCCTAAAATCCTCAGGAAGACAATAATACCTATTCAGGCAAGACATTCCAGGAGTTGAGAGATTATCTCCCAAAAGCTGATGGTAAAGGCCAGACCTCTTGTGGGGTAAAGTTAAATTATTTATTAAACAATCCTACATCTTCTCCCTTCTTGATTTTCCTCATCTTTTTACTAGAATACATGCTCAAGTAATGGTTCATAGATGTAAATTCCCACGTTAAATCTTAACAATGGTATCTCTAAAAACCTTTCAAAATTTATGTGATTTGTGTCTTATGAACTGTTTAATGTTTAAAATATTCTTTTAGCTCTGAAGCAGTTATTTCTTTAGCAATTCCCTCCCTCTTTTATGAGTACTTTGTCTTTCCAGAACACCTACTAGTTGGCTATTAGACACCTTGAACCGGTTCCAGTTCTGAGGCCAAAGCTTTGCTAGGGTTCCTCATGGAGCTAAGTGACTTCCATCTTTGCAGTCCCCTGTCTCATATTCTAGGGTATTATTTTCTCCTCTTCCTCCTCTCTGCTCTGCCATAAACTTAATAAAGCATGTTTACCCTATCCTCATCTATCCATGACCACTTATATTTCTCTCCATCTTTGTGGACTATATATATTTTTTATTCTTCTAGTATTATTTTAAGTTCCTTCTTTGAGAGAGGAATAAATAAGTGTGCTTACTCCGATGTCAACAACCAAAAGCTGCCCTTATGGATTTAAAAAGTATTTTAAAGACAGGCAGTTTTTATCTTCACAATATGCTTCCTGTGACTATATCACTGGCAAGACACCCAGCAATGAATGCAATCCCCGAACCTCGATTACACAAATTCAGGACAAGAGGATTTTAGGAGAGGTATACACATAGTGCCTTATATAATATTTCTTTCTTTATCATATTATACATATAAGATATCATGTCGTATAACATATTGAAAGGAAAATATGACCTAAGCGACTTTATTTTTAAAATAAGATTTTCAAAGCTGGTCCTATCTAAAGAAAAACAACAGAAAAAATGTATAAAACTCTTACTAGGTTCCAGATGCCAGTTGTGGTGTACAAGAAAGAATGCTGGCTTTGGCATCAGAAGACCTGAGTTTGAGGCCTGGCTCTGCTTCTGTTGTCTCTAACTTTGATCAAGTTACTAAACTTTTCTGAGTCACAGGGCTTTCATCCAGAAGCAGAATGATAACACATGTGTCTCACCAGTGTTATGAGGCTGAAAACAACCAACAGACAAGAAAGAACTTTATAAGGTGAAACATAAATAGAAAATAAAATACATTTGCCAAATTCTCAGGAGGGTTCAGAGGAAAAAAGTCTACATCTCTCTGAACATCTTTTCTCAGACAAAGAAAAAAACACACACACACAACAGTCACCTGAATTTTCCATGGATCCCACCAAATAGATAAACACACCCACTAGAAATGATCATAAACATAATCATAGACTCTAAAATGGTATATAAAATCAAGTTCCTAATTCTGAGCCTATTCATTTATCTCTCCTTCAGCAAACATACAATGAACACCAATAATTTTCCAAGCCCTTGAAACAATTTTTTAAAAAACATCAATTAGTACTTTCAGTCATTCAGAAAGCTTCTTGCTTATAGGGGTGGGGTGCTCATGTATGTATCCTTATAGCCACAGTACAGTACTGGGTTTAACAAGTTACAGATGCCTGATTCAAACTAATAACACATGGTACTTGAGTTGAGCCTTAAAAAATTAGTAGGTGATATTTCATTTCCCACTAACGAGGAATCACAAAATTCCAAAATGTGACAATAAACACTACTGTAAACACCGTGGAGAAACAGGCTTTCATAAACATTGCTGTTGAGAATGTAAGATGGTACAAACTTTATGGCAAAGAACCTGGCAATACAGACATATCTTTCCCTGTATTGCTGAGACTCAGCAGTCCCACCTCCTGGAATGTATGTAAGATACACTATCAAAAAATGAAAAGACATATGCCCAAGTCTATTCACTGCAGCCTTATGCATAATATCAAAACTGGAAAAAACCCAAAGTCCATCAACAAGAAATATGTTGAATAAAACAGGGTCCACTCAAAAAAATAGAATATCATATGATCAATTAAAAGAAAGGGGGTGAGGAGGAAGGTCTCTAGCACATGATAACCAGAATGCATTGTTAAATGACAAAAGCTAGCTGAAAATATGCATTAGTATGTTACCATTTAGGAAAGGGGGTATATAAACTAACACACATATTTGCTTATTTTTAAATGGAGCAGGAGAAAAAATGAAAGTAAAAGTGTTAGTTGATCAGTTGTGTCCAACTCTTTGCGACTCCATGGACTGTAGCCCACCATGCTCATGTCCAAGGAATTCCCCAGGCAAGAATACTGCAGTGGATTGCATTCCCTTCTCCAGGGGAATCTTCCCAACTCAGGGACCAAACCCAGGTCTCCTGCACTGCAGGCGGATTCTTTACAGTCCAGAGCCACCAGAGAAGCCTGGAGAAAGAATAGTCTTTTCAATAAATACCACTGGGAAAACTGTATACTTAACATCCAAAAGAATGGAGTTGACCTTTATTATACAATATAGAAAAATTAAAATGGTTCAAAGACCTAAAACTACACGTCTTAGAAGAAAACAGGAGAAAAGCTTCAGGAAAAGAAAAAGAAAATTTTTTTTAAAGGAATAGTAGTGTCACGCGAGTGTATGTTCCCCAGCATCACAACAAAGATTTGGAGCAACGGACATTAGAGCCCTCAGCGCGTCACAGCTCTCAGGTCTCAGACAAACCGTGTTATAGCTCTTACGCAAATCAGTGTTACAGCTCTATTTTATTTAGAAGATAGCAGGAAAATGGGAGAGAGAAAGCACACGCATGTGGGAGGGAGGGAGGGAGGGAAGGAGAGAGAGAGACAGAAAGAGAGAGACAAAGAGTGCGCGCACACAGGAAAGAGAGAAAAAGAGAAAGAGCGCCTTGGCTCTTCCTTTTATATCTTTTCTTCCACCTGGGCCCGCCCTATGCAAATTGGGCTTAGCCAGGAGTGCTGTTTGTTCTACCAGTAGTCTTCACTCTGATCCTCGGACCTTCTTTGACCTTCCTTGTTTTTTATTTAGTCACCTCCATTTTGGACTCCGTTTCCCTATTCTACCTACTTAACAGTAGGTTTTCAATTGGCTAAAATAAGTAGAAGACCATTCCAGCAAAAAGGAACTAAGTTCACAATGGTTACAGATATGAGAAAGTAAGGCTTTGTTCTGGGAAGTGAAAAGCCTGGATTACCTGAAGAATGGGTTATGTACAGAGGATATAAAGCATAGGCCATAAAGGAGAGGGCTTCTTAAAAAAGGGTAATGCATGTGGACATTATTCTACAGGCTATAAGAAACCCTGGAAGGTTTTCCTTATCAAAGAGGCACGTAACAAAACAAAACTTAATACCAATAATAATTTGGTTTTGTATTGACCTTTATTCGTTTTATTTTTCCTTTTTTAAGCTGTGCTGCCTGGCATGTGGGCTCATAGTTCCTCAATCAGGGATGAGGCCCACGTTCCCTGTAGTGGAAGTACAGTCTTAGTTAACCACCAGGGAAGTCCCTTGATCTCTACTCCTTACAAACTGCTTTTGTAGACACGTGATCTCATTTGATTCCTGCCACAACTCTGTGGTAGAGGTTTTGTTACTACTTGTCAGTGGAATAATCTTTAAGACATATCTTTAATAATCTTTAAGACAAATCATAAGATATACACCCACATCTTATGATTTCAAATTCAATCTGCTTCAAATCTGCTTCCATTGTAGGAAGATCGAAGTGTTGAAGTTGTGTACAAAATACACTAAAATGAGATGACACTGAAGGCAACAGGACAGCTCCTGAAGAACAAAGTAACTGCTGAGACAGAGTTGGCGATTGGGAGCCAGTGTCTAGCCAAGCAATTCAAAACAAATGAGCAGGCCTCTTCTCTTCTAGTCAGTCTGACTCTGTTCTGAAGGCAGCAGGAACAGGATTACAGAGATGATCTCAAATTTCTTTAAAATTCCCCCACTGATCACTGTCCTAGGTATAGAGCATTGCCAAATAGGTGCCTGGAGCATTCATGCCTCTCAATGGGCACTAACATTGCATGCCAACGACAGGGAGAACCTTGATCACTACAGGGTTCTGAACTGTACTACATGCTTCCAATTGCTTAGTGAAGACCCAGATCACATCATCCCCACAGAATGAAATTAGATGCCTCTTCCAACGTGGCAAAGATGTTTGTTTAAATGACAACTGTAGGATTCCCCCAAGGACATGTGGGCCATGTGAAAACTGGGAGTACAGAGCTCACAGCTGTTCATTTCAACAGTCAACACTGGACAACTGGTAAAAAACTAAACAATTTTTTATTGTTTAAGTCTTAGGTGCTGTTGTTTTTCTAATAGCTTCCCTGCTAATGAGGCAAATTTGATCTCTCAAAATAAGGATTTTTCAGGAAAAATGTCTGGTGTATGTTAACAATGACTAGTGTTTGACTCAACTTTTCTAACACTGAAATATAAAGTGATTAAGATGAAAATTTCCTAACATCATATTACCTTTAAAGGCTATTTTCTAAAACAGTTTAAAGTCTAGATTTGCTTCAAGACCTCCCTCCCACCAGATTCTGTGTTGGAGTAACCTGAGCTTTCACAAGACTCTAAGTACAGACTCACTCACCTAGTTCAGATCCTTCTTCAGGTTCCCTGAAAAATGCTGATGGAAGTGTTAAAGCAAAGGATTAACATTCCTCACCCAAATTCCCTAAAATAGTACTAATAGTTTTCTTTTTTTTCTGCTTTTTGTTTGCTTGGTGTATTTTAGCTCAAGAAATCCTATATTTATAAGGTATCTTTTGTTGAAGTCCAATATGTGCTGTGTGCTGTGCTTAGCTGCTTCAGTCACGTCCATCTCTTTTCGACCCCATGAACTGCATCTCATCAGGTTCCTCTGTCCATGGGATTCTCTGGGCAAGAATACGGGAGTGGGTTGTCATTTCCTTCTCCAGGGGATCTTCCCAACCCAGGGATCAAACCTGTATCTCCTGCATTGCTGGTGGATTCTTTACTACTGAGCCACAAGGGAAGCCTGCTGAAGTCCACTATACAAAACTGCTAAAAGCAGTTGTAGTTGATGGAAATAGGAAAAGAGGTGAGGGAGAAATAGAGAACTGATCATTCATCTTCCCTGTGCCCAAAGTCTTTTGCTACACAGAGCAAAACTGTTGTTGACCTTGAAGACTTCTGAGGTAGCTTAGAATTTGATGTATGATCTTCAGGATTTAGGAGCATGAAAACACTGACTTAGACTGACCTCCTGGGTGTGATTAACAGAGCGGTCTACCTGACCTCTTCACTCGTTCATTCTTTCCACAGTTATTTGCTGGATATTTACAAAGTGCCAGACACTTCTTGGCACAAGGGGCAGAGCAGGAAACCAAAGAGACTATTTTTCTCCTCTCACAGAGCTTACAAGATAGTGGGGAAAGACGTTTAATAAAGACATAAATAAATGTATATATGCTTTATGTGATAGGAAATGGATGTGAAGAAAGTAAAATAGGGTAAAAGAATAATAGTAAGAGGGTATACACATATGAATGTGAGTGTGTGTGCTCTCTTATGTGGTAGGCAGGAAAGGATTCCCATGTGAGGGTGACCTTTAAATGGGGGATCAATAAAGTGAAACACCTGGAAAAAGCTATTCAGGTGGAAGAAACAGTAAGTAGGAAAGCACTGAAGCAAGAGAGCTTGGCATGTTTGAGGAAGAGGGAGGAAGTCAGAGTGGCAGGAGCCAAACAATGAAGAGTGAGAGAAGTAGATAAGGCCAGGAAGACCTCAGCTCTTATGGGAAAGAGGCAAGGTCATCCTTGATGTTGCTTTTAAAGGGGCCAGCTACAAGTTATGAAGTCGATGGTCAATCAACATGTGTTGAGGAGAATCAGAAAGTCCACTGTTTCAATAAAAAGAACAAGTTAAAGGTAATACTTAACTTCTTAGTTCTTCCATGAGAAAGTCTAAGGCAGAAATTTTGTAATACATTTGTCTGATTAGAGTTCAGAACATCTTCTCCCTTCTTAGTGATCCCTGTCTTGGGGACAAAGTGCCCTCAGTGTTTTCAGGGCCACATCTCCCACCAGTCAGTTTCTGATGTTCTTATTGCTCGGATTACATAGGATGGCGTGTTCCAAGGAAAATGATGATTCTTGAAGGATAAACACCATTAGTAGATTAGATCCCCTGGATGAAAATCACTTTCGTTTTAGATCAGAAAAGAAACCAATTGTTGCAAAATCAATGGCTTTGCACTGTAGCACTGAGCTTTTCTGTACTTCTGTCAAGTGTCGTTTTGGTCAGCGATGTCACTCCCTCAGTCACTTAGTGCTGTAATAAGCACAATTCCAGAGCTAAACTGATACGAGGCAAAAACAGGTTGACTCTCTTACTTGAATTTCTGGGAGCAGGCCACTTTTATCATGATTTCTTAGGTGGGGCAATTTCAAATCATGTTTTATGGCAAGCTTTATAAAATCTCACCAAACAAGCATATGTCATGTGTTTCTTTTTGAAAGGAAAGCCATAGTTTCATTGTTCCCTCTCTTGGCACCCACTATCCAGCAAGAAACAGGAATGACTCTGTTTTTCTGATCACTTTTGCAATTTGTAAATGAGTTAACAACAACAAGAAAGTCATTCTGTTTGTAACTCTAAATATATCAAGACTGCCAGACTATTCAAGAAAAAAAATGCAATCTTTGATTTTTACTTAAAGGGACATTTTATCTTTGTTGTAATGAGATTAATTCCAGATCACACACCCCAAAAAAGCCCTAAATCTGTGCAACATAGATAATGAAGTAACTTAGATTGTTGACTACAGGTGAAACAAGGAAGAGTAGAATATTTTGTAGGCCTGTTATGAGTAGAAGCAGGACATTATATTTAAATTGCATGACATTAAAAGTCAAAAAGGATAAGAACTTTTGTAGTCAGAGAGTTTGGTTTGGTTCCTCATCAGCATCCTTTGTGCCCTGATATATCAGAATGCAACTCAAGTGGTAGGCCTCTTACTCTTTTTATCTTTCTCTGCCACACAGGGGGTACCTTACTGACCTGGTGGAGAGCGCAAGTCAGCAGCCCTGATCTTACCTTACCATTTATACAGTTGGGTTTACCAAAAGATACACTGCTAGAGTTCATGATGAAAGTCCTGCCAAACTCCTTGATGACCATGAGGTAGATCATCCACCCACCTGCTCCAGGTATGAACTCCCTCAACTTTCCTCACAATAAATACTACTTAGACTAGAATGACCAACCAGCTAGGACTGCCCATGACTGAGGAACTGACTGAGATCTGGGACTTCCAGTGCTAAAATTGGGAAAGTCCCAGGCAAAGCTGAGGAAATGCTCACTCTAAGCTGGACCCCCCGCCCTCCCCGCTGGAAATGTGAAGCAGCTCTTGACTGGGAGCTGTGTACACTGGGCCCTGGTGGGAGTTTTGCTTCTCCCTTTCACCATACTGGGGGTAACACCTCACTGTCCAGGCCTTTGAGAAGTCCTCTCAATTGTCCAGTACCAGGGTAACCTTTGATGATTTCCACACTGGCAAAATGGGGATAATAATTGTGCCTACTTTCTAATTCTTGAGGATTAATTAAGCTAATATTAACATGGATAAAGTGCTCACAGCAAAGCTTGGCACTTGATCAGTGCCTAACAAACATTACCTACTGTCATTATGGTCATTAGTTTCTGGATGGGAGAGAAATGATGCAGGACTTCACATCGTAGTTGACATTGTCCTAATGAATCTTAAGCATCTTATGCATGTTATCTTTTCAAAAGTAAGAAAGAGAAAGAAAGAATGCAGGAGGGGAAAAAAGAAGGAAGGAAGGAGAGAGGGTAGGAAGGAAGGAAACATCATGGTCAGTAAAGTCAGAAAGATTTATCTACTTTCTTAAAAAGTGCTCAGGCCCTAGATGTCAGGAATGCTGCTACACTTAGAAGCTGCATAGAGAAGTCAGAACCAGCTAATGAAACTTAGGAGTCGTCTTTTTAGGTTGGAAGAAATGATCTAATAAAAATTTCTATTAAGGTCGCAAATTTGGGTGAGATGAATGATATAAAAGATATATAAGGGTGGTTCACATTATAATGGGAAACATAATTATGATGTGAATTAAAAAAGGAAATGCTTCTAGAGAGACAGCAGAACTAAAAAACCAAGGGACAGAAGGCTAGAGTTAAATTCCCAGCTCTGACTCTTACTAAATGAATGACATGGGACAGAACACATAATTTGCTCTGAGCTTCAGTCAATTCCCTTGCAAAAGCAGAGATATTAATATTGACCTACCTCAATGGGCTGTTTTGAGAATTTATTGAATCAACACTTTCAAATATACACTGTAAATGAAAAATATTATACAAGTATAAGGCACTTGCCTTGGCTCTCTGCTTAGAATTTATATTCTTCCAGGACAAGGGTCCATCCTACCCATTTCTCTCTTACCAGTCTTCTGATTGAATTCTGCCTATCTGATGGTATCTACTCACATTCTATTATCTTTTTCTGTGGCCTGATAGTTAGGGTCTTAGTACCAATTGCCACTGCCAGAGCTTTANAAGGGCCCATCCTACCCATTTCTCTCTTACCAGTCTTCTGATTGAATTCTGCCTATCTGATGGTATCTACTCACATTCTATTATCTTTTTCTGTGGCCTGATAGCTAGGGTCTTAGTACCAATTGCCACTGCCAGAGCTTTATGCCATTCCAGTTGCTGTGGTGTACTTGCCAAATAACTGACCCCATTCTTGACTATCTTTCTGGCCCACCCAACACCCATAAGTCCAAGTTATGATATGCTCCAAGGTGTCATTTCAGAATTAGTCCCACATATAACTTACTGAGATTCAAAACATAGAACATCCATATCTAGTTTGTTTGCTCAGTCACAAAGAGTTCTTAAAGTTCTTGAAACCAAAGTACCTTGTATCTTAAAATGGTGATATCCACAGCAACAGATATAAATATAGTTCAATTCAGTTCAGTTCAGTTGCTCATTCGTGTCCAACTCTTTGCGACCCCATGAANTTGCATCAGGTGGCCAAAGTACTGGAGTTTCAGCTTCAACATCATTCCTTCCAATGAACACCCAAGACTGATTTCCTTTAGGATGGACTGGTTCGATCTCCTTGCAGTCCAAGGGACTCTCAAGAGTCTTCTCCAACACCACAGTTCAAAAGCATCGATTCTTCGGCGCTCAGCCTTCTCTATAGTCCAACTTTCACATCCATACATGACTACTGGAAAAACCATAGCATTGACTAGACGGACATTTGTTGACAAAGTAACGTCTCTGCTTTTTAACATGCTGGTCTAGGTTGGACATAACTTTCCTTCCAAGGAGTAAGCGTCTTTTAATTTTATGCCTGCAATCACCATCAAGCTATTGTTTACCAGGAAATTTCGTAAGTCCTTTCTGTCTTACTAAGTTTGTTTTTTGAGTTGAACAAAAGTCACCTGGCGAGGCCAGCTGCAAATGGGGTATTTTTTTGTTAGTGCTTTGAAAAGGTTCTCCGTTTTTTTGTTAACTCGCCCTTTCAAACTAGTTGGAGCATGTGCCTCATTTCTGAATTGCCCCCTCTTGAACTTCCTCTTACAGCGTCTCCTTATTCATCTCTCTCAGGTCTAGCTTGTTTGTCCCTTAGCTTCATTTCTAGAGTAGAACATTTGGTGCTTTCCCAGTTCACGAGGCTTTGCTGGAATAGACGATTTCCAGGGATTTTACATGATGGCCAAAACAGTTTGTTCAGAACCGTGACGCCAGGGCCGAGGGCTGGCAGCTAGTCCGGCGAGCCTTTCCTGACTCTGCACAACCACCCGTGACCTTGGGCGAGCGAGGAAGCGAGCGAGGGCCGCCTTGCCCCGCTCCTTCCCGGTGGTATCAGGGTTGGACATTAGAATCGAAAGGAGTGTGAGGGAACTGGACTTGGGAGCTTCATAAACAGGCGGAAAGACCCAGAAGCAAAGAGCGGCTTATTTTCTCTTCTCGAAGCAAATCCTTCTAACTCGTTCTGGATGGGTGGGTGAGGAGGCAGAATGAGGAAAGGGAAATGTCTGCCAAAGACTCTAGACAAAGCTAAGAACTCAGAGGGCGAAAAGCGGGCTTGACTGAGAAAATCGGAAGGCGAAAGGCTTAGGGCGGACAATTGGGCTAAAAATAGAAACGCATACTCCACAGGACTATTTCTTTCCAGCTCCACCCTGGAGCCGGCAGCCGGGCCAGTAACTAGGCTCCGCGCAACAGCAGCGCGGTCAGGCTCAGCCCCGCCTCCCCGGCCGGGTGACTGAAGGCAGAGGCGCGGCGTCGGGCACGTGACGTCAAGGCGCTCCCCGCCGCCGCCGCCGTCGGGGTTTTCGCTGACGCACAGACCCCACCCCCTCCCTCTTTCCATCGCGGGGCGGAGAGAACGCGTCAGTCGGCCGGAGCGCGGACCTGCCTGCATCACCGTTTGGTGCTCGTCGTTCTGGGAGCTGCACAGCTTCCCCGGCGGTAGCGAAGCGACAGAGAGCGCCATTCGCGGGCCCTTGCGGTCCCCGGGCTTAGCTGCGCGTGCCCCGCTCGTCCTCGGAGTCAGCCAAAATTGGCGGCCGGTGAAGGTGTGAGGCGACGACGGGCGAGCGCGGCGAGCAGCCTTAGCCGCTGCGGCCTTCTGGTCTACTCCCTCCGCCCCCTCCTCCTCCGCCGCTCCCCCCACCGCTGCCCTCCCCCCACTTCCCGAGCTCCGGCGTGTCCCGGCCACGCTCGGGGCTGCTGCGGGAACAAAGGAAGACCCCGCGGCGGCGGCGGCGCCACCTCCGCCTGCGGCTCCAGCCCGCGGCGGCGGCTCTAGGGCTTCCGGCTCGCCCCTCCCGGAGGGCTCGGCCGGGTCCCCACCTCGCCGGCGTCGTGCGCGAGCCCGGCTCCCGCGGTCGAAGAGTAAGTAGCACGGGGCCAGGGAAAGGCGCCCGGCTGCTAGTGCCGGGCCGCGGGTGGGAGTGGGGGACTAGGCGCCGCGAGCCGGCGAAGCCCGAGCGGCCCACGGATGGCGGCGTCAGGGGGAGGGGAGCCCGCCTACCAGCTCAGGAAGCACAAAGACGGAGGCGGCATCCTGTTGTCGTGACCGGAGGCCGGTTCCCTGTGCCCCAGACTCCCTCGCACACGCACGGTCGGAGAAAAAATGCCCGGCGTGCGGCCTCGGGGAGATTCGAGCTCCGGGCCTCGCTCAAATCCATCCCGGCCGCCTTCCGCGGTGGCGTCCCGCCTGGGCCGCCGAACCGGGAAAGACAAAGAGGCGGTGGCGACGGCCGCGCCCCCAACCCCTTGCCCGCCGCACCCCTCTTCTCCGCCTCCTCCGAGGAGCCTTTCGGGGTCGGGGGTCGGCGAGGGACCGGCAGGGTGAGGGGCCTGCTTGGCTTACGGAACTGCTGTTCTGCATGACTCAGTGGTTTTTGGAAAAGGCCCTGCTGGGCTTTCCTGAAGGAGGCCTCTGCTTGGAAGGGCATGGGGGTAGGGGTGGAGGACCAGTGGGATTCGAACTTGTTTTAAAATTTCCTGGAACGTTGAGCGATAGGGACTTACCTATGGTGCTTCAGTTTTACCGAGGTTGCTGCGTTTCTCGCCGGAGATCCTTTTCATGAAGGAAATGAAGCACCTTCCCCTTTGTTTCGTGTATTTAGGCTGATGAACGTGAAATTTTTTGCTTTCTTTCCACGCACTCCGTGGATCTGTGTTTTGGTAAAAGACCTGGGTTATCTTTATTGACTGAATGTTTCCTATTATTCTGGTCTAAGAACACAGTAGTAGTATATAGGTCATAGAGCCGCTCTTCTTTAACTTGGCCTTTGGGTGATTTACAGACTTTCTTTAAAAATTAAATGAATCTTTATTTTACTCCTTATTTTTAAAGTAGGGATTCAGAACTGAGTTTGTGAAAATACTGAAATTTTATTTTTTCAAGTTTTCTTCTAAAAATGTCCCCCTCGAGAGAGGTTTTAATCTTCCGTATTTTCTCTCTTTCTCAGGCTCTGTTAAGCCTGAAAAGGAGCCTTTAAAATCACAGTAATCTTCTCCATTTGGCAAGAGGGAACGAAGATCTGGAGAATAAGGGCTTGCCCAAGGTCACTGGCTTAGTTAGAGGTAGATTAGAGACTAGAACTCCAGTCTCAACTCCGGGTAGGGTGACCATTCTTAACGTCTTGTGCACCTGAGAGAACTAAATTCATATAGTTGTAAAAGCCTTTTTATTCTTGTTTGAGGCTGGAGAATTTTTTAGTTACATGCTCCTGTCTTTTGGGGTTTTGTTTTTTAGCTATGAATTAGAGGAGGCCGCAAACTGTAAAGTATATATACACACAGGTACAGTTCATCCTTTATTTGATAGAAGCTCTAACAACTTTATTAAAGACGCTAAGTAATAATGGTATTGTATTTTTTTCTAAAATACAAATAGGTAAACTTATACAAATAGGGCAACTTATTCCCCACACCACCTCAAAATTGCCACTAAACAGGAGGGTTGTTTCTACCTTTGTGCTCTCTTCGTTGTGCTTGGGTTTTATAAAACAACTCTGTTGTGTCTTTGAGTTTTTGGTGATACTTGCATTTCTGATTTGAGATTGTTCTCCTTCCCTACCTCAGAAAAAAACTAACAACCTTAATGGCATCTTTTTGTTGTGTTTGCTTATATTAGATATACAAGTGCTGCATCTTTAGTTCTTGGGGGTTGTGTAGGAGTTGGCAGCCTCTGAGATATAAATAGAAGCTGATTTCAGAGGCCCCTGTTGACTAGGCTTTATGTGAGAGCCTCCATCCAGCTCAGCTTGTCACATTGCAGCCTTGTGACAGGCTGAAGCGCCTGCCCATGTGATCTAAGCTTCTGAGAAATATTAAGGCAAGCTGTGCACTTGTGATGGCATTTAAAAGCTGCCTTTCTAGGGGGAGAAAAGTCTACAAGATGAGACGCCATGTGTAAGACTAATGTCCTGTTATCTCCTGTGTCTCGGTTTGGAGGCTATTTATGGTAAATTGAAGGTAGATGTGTTTTTCTGAAGAAAGTGAATCCTTTGCATGTGAAATCATTAGGTTCAGATCCCCACCTGCATTTATACAAACAAAGTTTTTTAGAATCAGGTTAATGTTAATGTAAGTTGACTTTTAGGCCAGTTTATTCTTTAAGCCACTTGTCAGATGATAGCAAAAGTTAATATAGCAGGTTAGCTAAGCATAATTCTTAAAGAGGACTTCCAGGAGTGGCCCTCCTTTTTGCATAGGGCAAAGATTCACATTTTGCATGGTGGGCATGCAAATAAATGCACAATGCTTTTTTTTTTTGCACATTATACTCAAACTCTTATCAATAAACTTCCTAAGTTATGTTGAAATGTTTACCCTGCTCCAAAATGAGTCAGCTGAATTCCACTTACTATTTAAAGAGATAGTGTTAACTAAATTAGTACTGTTGTCTGAAGTAAGTTGCAAATATTGGTCAATTTCCATGCAAGCTTCATTGGCTTGAAATATTTTCAAGCTTGAAATGTCTTTTTGCTAACAAAAGGAAAGATTACTATCATTTAAATGGTTGGGGGAATAAGTGTCAGGATTCAGGCCACATCAGATTTGGTTAGTCCTCTTCCTTTGTGTAATTTTGGTGAATACTTGTTAATACTTTATGATAACTCCCTAAAGAGAGTATCCTAGTTTGTGCTGGTTGGAAAAAAGCAACATGAAATTCTAGGAAGTAACAAGCTCTAGTTGGAAGTACTTTCCTATATGCACCTGAAATGTTCATAACTTGTAAGTCACCTCGATTGTCAACATTTAGGTACAGTTAAATGACAATGACCAGAATTATTACACACAGTCTCCCTTTGATAAAATGCCCAAATATGCTTTCTGTATACATTCATATACAATTTTAGGTGACAAGGAAACCTTCCAGGGTTTTGAATTTTTTTTCTTAAATATTTATATTTTGTTAACTCAGCAAATTTTACTAAATTTAGCAAAACATTACTGTATTTGTGTTAATTTTAAGAAGGCTTCTGGAATAGCAAGGTTATATTCTTTTCTGGTAACCGAGCATTGAATATTAACCATTATTAAAGATTGTGTATATTGCTTTACTTTGCTATCTTAAAATTGAGCTTGGAAAAGTTTCATTATTTTCTGGCATGAGGAAGACAAACGCTTGTTACAAGTTTTAATAGAGCTGTTGGTTAAGAAATCTGGCTAATTTGGGTTTTGCAGGTTTCTAGGCACTGGCTTTAAAGTATACTTAGACCCAGATTTCACATGTCAAATGTAGAACAAAAGAAATTTCCTAGGCAACTGACCCCTGAATTCTTAAAGAGCTTCACTTTTTGGTGCCAGGGCAACAGGAAGAGCTAGATGATCTACCAGCTCTCTTTTCAGTGTCCTATATGCTTCAGGTGTTGAAGCATTTTAAAAGTACCCATGCTCTGCCCTGCAGTAGAATTGAATTAATTACAAGGACCCAGTATGTTCAGGTGTTTTAAGAAACCTTTAGAGCTGCTTCCATATACTACTAGTTTAAAGAACCACTAATAGCTATGAAGAATCAGTTAGTTTTGATTTGAAATGATCTGCCTGTAGTGTAGGAGAACAAAAAGTGATTTAAAGATACCAGTTAGAAAAATTGATTTAAACATAATTTTGTGTTTAAAGAATTGAACAATGGAACGGTGACCTTTTCAGGAATTAAACAGTGACAGGTGAAATTTTACTGTTTAATGATAAAATTTTTTTGTCCTAAAAATGTCAAGTCATGATAGATCATTGTTTATCAAGCTAAAACAGTTCCTTTGACGTATTTTGCTTTATAAAGGCAACAAAACACTCATAATTTAGCCAATTTTAAAGAATAATAAACACAATTTAGGCCTTTGTTAGAGACAAACGCAGTGTTTAGAAATGACAAAGATAAATGATGACTATCATACTAATTTAGTGATTGTGTGGGTTTTCTTTTTTTTTTTTCCACTAAATTCTGGTTTCTAAAATTTTGATTTTGTTCTGTTTATAGCAGAAAAATGGCTCAGGAGACTAACCAGACCCCAGGGCCCATGCTGTGTAGTACAGGATGTGGCTTTTATGGAAATCCTAGGACAAATGGAATGTGTTCTGTTTGCTACAAAGAACATCTTCAGAGACAGCAGAATAGTGGTAGAATGAGCCCAATGGGTAAGTTGTTTCCAAGAAATAACACATTTGAAGAATTGGTGGCTGCAAAATACACAATCAAGAATTGGGGCCTCAGACTGAGAATCGGTGCTGAAAGTCCAAGGAGAGAAGATCTGAGAAAAGCTTGAAACTTAAAGCAACAACCAAGTACTTGGAATGACTATGAGGAATGAGTGACATCTACAAGCATCTTGTAGCTTTTTCTTTTCCCTTTTTGAGGTTTTATTGGCTATGACTTTTTTTATTTTTTTTTTTTTGTTGTTTGGATATCACTTAAGTGTAAGATTCTACGGCACAGTGAAAAAGTGCTTAAGTCACTAATCTAAATTAAATGCAAGTATTTGTTACTTATTAATAGTTTTAATGATGAGTGTTTCTACTGTTGCTTCATTTCTTACCAATCGTTTTTTTAAACAGGGACAGCTAGTGGTTCCAATAGTCCTACCTCAGATTCTGCATCTGTACAAAGAGCAGACGCTAGTTTAAACAACTGTGAAGGNTGTATGAGGAATGAGTGACATCTGCAAGCATCTTCTAGCTTTTTCTTTTCCCTTTTTGAGGTTTTATTGGCTATGACTTTATTTTTTTTGTTGTTTGGGTATCACTTAAGTGTAAGATTCTACGGCACAGTGAAAAAGTGCTTAAGTCACTAATCTAATTAAATGCAAGTATTTGTTACTTATTAATAGTTTTAATGATGAGTGTTTCTACTGTTGCTTCATTTCTTANTATGAGGAATGAGTGACATCTACAAGCATCTTGTAGCTTTTTCTTTTCCCTTTTTGAGGTTTTATTGGCTATGACTTTTTTTATTTTTTTTTTTTTGTTGTTTGGATATCACTTAAGTGTAAGATTCTACGGCACAGTGAAAAAGTGCTTAAGTCACTAATCTAAATTAAATGCAAGTATTTGTTACTTATTAATAGTTTTAATGATGAGTGTTTCTACTGTTGCTTCATTTCTTACCAATCGTTTTTTTAAACAGGGACAGCTAGTGGTTCCAATAGTCCTACCTCAGATTCTGCATCTGTACAAAGAGCAGACGCTAGTTTAAACAACTGTGAAGGTGCTGCTGGCAGCACATCCGAAAAATCAAGGTACGATTAAACATTTCTGAGTATTTATAGTAATGCAGGGAGGAAATAAAGGTGACTGACATAATTGTGAATGTTAATAAATAATGATGTGTTACAACATATATTACATTATAATAAGGATGTTAATATATTAGATGCCTGCATGTGTTGCACAGTTGGGGATTCCAGTGTCCTTTAATATAGGATCTTGTAGGTCATTGAGTTAAGATGTGTATGATAATGCACTGCTGCTGAGTAGCTTCAAGGATACTGTGTTGAGAATGCTGTCCTTTTTCTTGTAATTGAGGTGTGAAGATTATAGAGAATGAGACTCTACAGATTATTGTGCTGCTACATAAGGGATTCTGGCAAAGTTGTCCCTTTTNGATAATGCACTGCTGCTGAGTAGCCTCAAGGATACTGTGTTGAGAATGCTGTCCTTTTTCTTGTAATTGAGGTGTGAAGATTATAGAGAATGAGGCTCTACAGATTATTGTGCTGCTACATAAGGCATTCTGGCAAAGTTGTCCCTTTTGCCCTTAAATTACAGGCACAGCTAAATATTTCTAGTTGGCTCTGATGGAACACTGTAACCTATACAAATATTCAGGCTTGAATTGATGAGCCATTTATCAGATCACTCTCCTTATTCTCAGATGTTTGTGCTGGGCATCCTTTTTAGAGTATTTAGCTCCATTTGATCATGCTAGAAATAATATATATGTTGAACTGACAACTTACTATCTCACTAAGAAGTACCCTTAACATCTTTAAAAATGTTTGCTTGAACTCAAATAGAAATATGCCTGTGGCTGCCTTGCCTGTAACTCAGCAAATGACAGAAATGAGCATTTCAAGAGAGGACAAAGTAACTACCCCGAAAACAGAGGTGTCAGAGCCAGGTATGCTTTTTATCTGATTCTTTAATCTCTGCCCATCCCCTGTTACCTTTGCACCTATAAATCCACAAACTTTATCATGTGAAGGCTGGAAATGTCAAGAATTTAATGAATTTAAAAGTTAGGCTACCACTACATTTTCTAAACATTAAAGAAGGTATTGTTCATAAACAGAAGAAATTATGAAAATTGAATTGCAAAGCCATGGAGAGAAAATAATAAAAAGTGTTAACTCTTTAGTCTTAGATATTGTTAATACTGCAGGAAATAATCAAAAGAACATATTGAATACTGGAGCTTTCAAGTTGAAGTGTGTGATCCCTATGGATGTTTAAAACTCAGTGTGGAATAGCATTTTGGTTTTCATTAAGTAGTGACTCAGTCTATGCTGAACTTAACATTAAAGAAAGCACTTCTGGTTGTGCTCTGTTGTCAGGTCGACTTTTTTATCCTTCATTGCTAGACCCTGGAACAGTGATTTGCATACTCACTGATTTGCAGTGATTGGTGCACACAGTTGATTTGATCAATTATTTCCTGGTATAGTGTTGACTGGGACACAATGTTAAAACCTTTAGTGAGAAAATAGCGTTGGATATGTAATCTGCTTTGGAAGCTTGCTTTTGCTAATGTTACATAGCCAAGCTTAGGTGAACCATTTTAGTCTTGACTGATAAAGCTAAGGTGAAAATTTTTATGTTGGCTGGTTGTATCCATATTTGGTATTTAAAGTTCCATCCTTATGATGAAAAACTGACCAAATTAGTGTCGTTCCGTTTCATTTGTTTTTGTTTTTGTTTTTTAAAAAAACAAAATCTTGGAACAGTACTCTTTTGGATTAGATCTGTAGCTATTTCTGTTCATTTATTCTTCACCTGAATGAACTTTGCTGCTCTGCCTTTTCTGTATCATTTTTCTTTTCTTAACTACTCGAATCCCCACGAAAGTCTTGTGTATGTTTTAAGAACCACTGTCCAGTTTTCAGGTGTAGCCAGGGAAATGGCTGTCACCTGCCCTAGACTATTCCACAGACTGTCCTTCCATTATACCATCACAAAAATACATTAGGGTTGCCATGGTAGATTGCTAGGAATAAGTAATAGCTAGAATATTACCAGTGGTCTAATATTATACTGTTAATTTCACTGGATATATCACTAATGTAAATGAATTCTAAATTTGGAGAGAATTTCAGTAAGTTATTATTAAACCAGTTGGTTTGCTGTAGAGTTTGGATTTATGCTGATAGCATTAATGCTGGCCTATTCTTTAGGCAGTAATTCTAGTATTCATCAATTTGCTGTTCTTGGGATCTGGATTAATATTAATTTTATAAAGGTAGAATTAAATTTTGTTTTAAATAACCTGGAGGTAATGTGAACTCACAGTTATCTGCAGTTTTATCTTTATATTGACAAATTCTGTTGATGTCTTGAGTGAATTTAAAACTTAGATCCCTTTTACCTGGAGAAACAGACTTTTAAAAGTAGGTCATATCTCTCATTAAGTATCACAAAGTAAATTAAAGCTGTGCTGTAAAAATTCTTGTTTTGCCTATGGAATCCTTAAGCTTCACAAGTACATTGTCCTAAAGACAGTGTTTGCTAATCTTCAAAAGAAGGTTTTTTTCTATTTTTTAGAAGACTTCCGTGTTTTCTGCATAAGACAATATAAAGCACTTTTAAAAATAATATAATAATTGTGAAATTTTAGAGTCTGAGTTAGAGGTTAGTGATTTGGGTTTTATTTGTCATAATTTACTGGGTTTATCTACAGTTTTTCTTTTAACTTTTCAGTATAAAAACAAAATGACCGTACCTCAGAAGTTGGCAGCCTTATTTACTGACTAATGAATTTGAATCTGCCCTAATTAAGAAGATTGCATTTAAGTATTTGCAGTGTGGAAACTTAAGCAGATGACCACATCTCTCAGGTCTTTAAAACCTAGAATTAGGATTTTGTTTCACAGTCCTAAAGTGAGTTTAATGGAATTTAAGTGGAGTGATAATAAAGTAAAGGATTCTATTTAAAATGCATTTATATGTTTTCTTCCAAGACAGGCTTAAACATTTTCATGAAGAGTCTTACTGTTGTTTAGTTTTTGACTTACTAGATAACTGTCAGCCAAACAGTTGACAAACTTCTAATTTTTACCCTTGTTTTTTTCAGTTGTCACTCAGCCCAGTCCTTCAGTTTCTCAGCCCAGTACTTCTCAAAGTGAAGAAAAAGCTCCTGAGTTGCCCAAACCAAAGAAGAACAGGTGTTTCATGTGCAGAAAGAAAGTGGGCCTTACAGGTATTCAAGAGCTCCTAGTTACTCCCTATGGAATTCAGTTCAGTTCAGTAGCTTAGTCGTGTCCCACTCTGCAGCCCCATGAATCGCAGCACGCCAGGCCTCCCTGTCCATCACCAACTCCCGGAGTTCACTCAGACTTGCATCCATCGAGTCGGTGATACCATCCAGCCATCTCATCCTCTGTCGTCCCCTTCTCCTCCTGCCGCCAATCCCTCCTAGCATCAGAGTCTTTTCCCATGAGTCAACTCTTGGCATGAGGTGGCCAAAGTACTGGAGTTTCAGCTTTAGCATCATTCCCTCCAAAGAAATCCCAGGGCTGATGTCCTTCAGAATGGACCAGTTGGATCTCCTTGCAGTCCAAGGGACTCTCAAGAGTCTCCTTCAACACCACCGTTCAAAATTAGTCAGTCTTAAACATAAAACACCCAACTTGCAAGAATAGGAAGTTTCCACAGTAGACTGGAAAGGGGACAGTGAGAAGAAGTTGAGTTAGCTTTCCATTGGTCTCTCTAATCCTATGAAACCCTTTCCTGACTTCAGGCCTTCTGAATTATTTTCCTTTATAGGATTAGTAAAAACTTCATCACTTTTGACTCTTTCCTTTGTTCTTTTGGGGGAGAGGTAGTTGAACTAAACAGTAATCACCTACTTTGAGTCAGACACAAAATGTTCTAGGTACTTTTTAATTGTTTTCTTTAAATATCAGAACTGTATGGTTGTGTTCTAGTTGTCACGTGCGGAAACATTATTAGTCAGTATACAGTAGGACTAGAATTTAAATCCAGTTCAGTCTGACTCCAGAGCTTTGTGATTTTTCTACTGTTTGATATCTACCAGAGTTTATGGAAGATAGTTACTTGTATTTCTCACCATGTCAGAAGAGGTTGAAAACACTTTCACAATTTAAAATGACAATTGGTTTAATGTTACAGAGAGTCATGAACATCTGGTTCCTTATCTATATTGACTTAACGCTTTGTCTCTTCTAATTGCTTTAAGTTCCTAAGTGACTCTACTTCCTTTTATATGTACAGGGTTTGACTGCCGATGTGGAAATTTATTTTGTGGACTTCACCGTTACTCTGACAAGCACAACTGTCCATATGATTACAAAGCAGAAGCTGCAGCAAAAATCAGAAAAGAGAATCCAGTTGTTGTGGCTGAAAAAATTCAGAGAATATAAATTACTACTTGTGAAGAGACTGATAATTTGTTTTTATTTTAATATACCGTAGGAAAACATTAAAGAGCAGATGCATGGCCATTTTCCTTTGATGTTCTCCAGAGTTTTACTTTACACTTGTCTGTCTTATAATTGATATTTTAGGATGTTTGGGTGTTTGTTACAGGCAGAATTGGATAGATACAGCCCTACAAAATGTATATGCCCTCCCCTGAATAAAATTGGATGAAAATCTGCACAGCAAATTGAAATACACAGATAATAAGGACAAAATTTAGTTCCTTCGTGCCAAACAAAATAAGTGAAATACCTATCTGCATGTTTGCAGCATATCTGCCTTTGGGAATGTAATCAAGGTATAATCTTTGGCTAGTGTTATGTGCCTGTATTTTTTTCAAGAAATGGTACACCAGAAAAGGACTGGCAGTCTACTTCTACCATAGTTAAACTTCACCCTGTTAATTTCCACATGTTCCTTGGAAGCAGGAGGAAAGCTATAAAAAGAATCAGACCTTTCCGTGAAACCAGTGTTTGGTGCCATATGTAAGCCTGGCTAATTGGTGTTCTAAAAACTTGTCAAATAAGACATTCTGTGAAAGGTACACATTGTTTAACTGGTTAAAGAGTGAAATGCATCAAGCCAACAGGGTCTTGAGCTATCTTTGAAGCTTATTATGCTGGCCTGCACCAGACAATGTCTGCATTACTCTCATTGCTAAAAATGTGTAGAACAAAACTGCACTAGGATTAATTTATTTACAAGAAGAAATTAAAACTACGTTTGGTTTTCACATACAGCAGCTCTATGGAGTAACATGCATCTGAATTTTAAGTTTGCAAAGGTATCTGAATAGTTAATTTTTCATGTGCATATTTTGTTGAATGTTTTGGTTCAAGAAAGAATGTTTAAAGCTTTTTTAAAGACTTCAGTTCTTAATGTAATTGTACCCTTCTGCATGGAAAATCATAACCAACATGGCTGCAGTAGACTTCTTAGTGGTATCCAGCACCACTTGCAGAGGGCTGCTTTATATTAATTGTACTTGGGTGTAGGACTCTAGTGTTCTTGGGTGTATTGCATGGGCTGCATTATCTACAGCATTGTACAATAACAACTAGAAGAGGCAGTATACTTCACTGATGCTTGTCTGGTAATATCACTTCTGTGTTATAATGGAAGGTTTTTTGTGATGTATGAAACTTGTGTTTTTTATATATAAATGAGTATAGTTAGATTAGTGTCGTGGTAATGCCTGTTTTCATCTGTAAATAGTTTAAGTATGTACACAAGGCACTACTTCTGATTTATTGCAGTGTTCAGTCTAGTTTTTACTTTTCTTAAAGCATTCAGTTTTGCTTTCAATTTTATGTACCTTAGTTCTAAAGTTAGATTTGCAGATGTGTACAGATAGTACATATTTATGTATTGCACATAATCATGCTATTCAGCATTGATGCTATATTGTATTATGTAAATAATAAAAGCCATGTACAGAGGGAGACTTTCCACTTGTTTATTGGGTTTTTAAGCCATAGTTAGATATCCTAAAGGGGGATAATTAGGAAATGTTTGATATTGAACTTTAGTCGTGTTTATAGACTTTGCATGGCTGTCTTATAATTTTTTTTTCATTTGCATTCCTAAACATTCACATAAGAACCATGAGATGAGTGTTAAACATGATGTATGGTACATAATAGTTTAATTTTAAAGACATGAATAGGCACTTTTAGGGTCAAAACTGTTAGAATTTAGGTCAGTTATTCCCTTCTATCTCCCTTTTCTCTTTTTTGCTTTATAAATGGCACTTTAGGCATTGCAGTTGGTTTACAGCAACTGGCATAGTTTTATTTGGGGTTTGATTCTAATGTTGAGATGGTCCCGTGGGCTTGGTCTTTGCGGGTGTCACATGAGAAAATAACAAGAGCTAACAGTGGCATGTTGACATGGCCAGTGCAGTAGCTGAAGCCAAAAAGCAGAACCATTGCATCTCGATGGAGTTGGAAATGGAAATATTCAGTACTTACCATGATGATTCGCTACCCACCTGTCAGTTCTTTGCTGCTACTTTTGCTTCAGGTGAGGGGATATGTATACTATTGAAGTATGAGATAAGGATAGTGTCTCAAATTATGAAGGATACTGAATCACAGTTGAGCTAAAACTTGTGATGTTAGAAGGCAAACAATTTTTTTTCACTTTAAGACTTTGCTTTCCTTCAGTGCTACCTCTGTAAACATTTGCTTGATAAGTTTTTAAATCTTTTGGTTTTGAAATCCAAGAGGGGGTATATTGGGGACAAAGAAGACAGATGGGAAGATGATGGAGTCTTGGGCTTCACTTGTCTGTAATGGTCTTTGAAATAAGTAGCATGAAATTATGGTAATGTTTCCATAATCATTTCTTAATGCAAAATATTAGAACATATCTGACTTAAGGATTTGATTTGTCAGGAGCATCAGTTGAGGAGAAGGGATCAAAGTGTGTAAGACAACTAGGAAGATTCAAGTGTACCAGGACTCCTGTATTCAAACCTGAAAGTTTCTCAGGCAAGATTATATATAAATGGGCTTTAACTTTGAAATGTACACTGACATAAAGCATTTCAAGACTAATACCACATTTCTCCTTGCACTTTGTACATGCCACCCCAGACATGTTTTGACAGTGATATGAATTACCTATATGGCCTAGGGATAGTCTATCAAAGCTCTTTCAGTGGGCTTTATCTGCAAAACTAGGGCCTATGGTTTAAGCAGAATTTGCAAAGGAAAAAATTGCAATATAGGTGAAATGACTTACAAGTTAAGATAATGGACCCTAAAACCNTCTCTATCAAAGCTCTTTTTCAGTGGGCTTTATCTGCAAAACTAGGGCCTATGGTTTAAGCAGAATTTGCAAAGGAAAAAATTGCAATATAGGTGAAATGACTTACAAGTTAAGATAATGGACCCTAAAACCAGGCTTCTTCGTCTGTAAGTATGGCACTTGATGTTCCTTCCATATTAAATTTTTTAAGGACTTAATTTTAGGTTCACAGCAAAGTTGAGAGAAGTGCGGAGATTGCCCATGCGCCCTCTTCACCCACACCACATACATTGCTGTATTACCAACATTGACCACTAGAGTGATAACATTTTGTTAAAGTTGATGAACATGTATTAACAAAGTCCATAAATTATAGTCAACCATTGGTGTTATATCCGAGTTTGTACAAATCTATAGTGACAAATCCATCATAATATGCAACTGCCAACTACTGACCTTTTTACTGCTGCTATAATTTTTCCTTTTCCAAAATGTTACATGTGGAATTGTGCAGTACATGTGCAACCTTTTCAGATTGGCTTCTTAAACTTGGTAATCACTTTCTACATGCCTTTTCATGGCTTGACAGCTCACTTTTTTAGTCTTGAATAATCCATTTTCTGGATGTGCCACAGTTTATTCCATACACCTACTGAAGGATATGTTGGTTGGTTGCAAGTTTGGGTGGTTATGAATGAAGCTGTTAGCAAACATTAGCAGATTTGTGTGGAATTAAGTTTTCAACTCTTGGATAGGTAATATGTAAGAATATAAATTTGGTTTTGTAATAAATCATCAAGCTCTTCCAAAATGGTTGTACAATTTTTCATTTTTACAGCATTGAAAGAGTTCTATTCCACATCTTCACCAGTATTTGATATCAGTGTTCCGGGTTTTGGCTGTTCAAATAGGCATGCAGTTAAATCTCATCATGGTTACTTGATGAATCTTTAGTATTAATTTGCAATCTGTTTGTATATCTTCTTTGATGTGGTGTCTAATAAGCTCTGGCCCAGTAGTTTGTTTTCCTACAGAGTATTTTAAGAGTTCTTTCTGTATCTTTTATAACAATTCTTTATCAGATGTGTCTTGCAATCTGTAGCTTGTTCTCAGGTTATTACTAATTTTAATATCCTAGCGTAATGATTTCTAGAACTTGGAAAGAAAATATTTTGATAACAGGATTAGTTACATTAAGTTGTATAATGAAAAGGTAAAGATCTGTAACTTTCAGTTTTAAGTGATTAGAATCATTCTTTGCAGTTGAATTAAATTCTTTGCTAAATCTTTGCTAAGAGTGGGCAGAAGTCTACTAAGTAATGTAACAACAGCATATTAAGCATATTAGTTATGATTGTATTTTTTGAACTGGTAATATATTCACAGGGTTTGAAAATGAATTCATTGATACACATTGAGAAGCAAAGCAGCTTTCATCTTGTTGCATATGCCCTGTTCCAAAGATAAGTTTTAGGTGACTGTCGTGACTTGGAAAGTTTCTCTCCTCCGTGTCATGTAAATGTTTGTGTACAGAGACTTAATTTGACTCATTTGTTTAAACATTTGAATGCAAAGTTACAGTGAATTTTGTTCATAAATTTAGCTTATAATTTTGGAGGGAAAGATGGGTGTGGTTTCTGATTAATTAGCAGTAAGATTATATAGCCTTAAACTACATAGAAAGGTTTCCATGGACAAAGCAGTGTGTTGTTACCAAGTAATTTGAAATTTGATAAAACAAACGGTTTATGTTTGTCCAGTCTGCTTTAAAGCAAATGTGCATATACAACAATACAGAAGTGCCGTTTAATGCTTATTACCACACGCAAACTCTGGTTTTTAATTCGTATGAAAGCAAAGAGCATTATTTTGTTTTTCCCTAGGGTGCATTTCTGTTCTAGAAGTAAAAGTTAAACCATTTTGTGGCATTAATGTAAGACTCCATTTTGTTTACAACTAAGTACTCTTTCCTTTCTGGGATAGATACTGACTTGTGATTGTGCTTCACACATGATACTTAAGTAAACAGCAAGATGACAGAAGGTATATGTTACTTTCTAGTTGGTTAACAGTCTGTTTTGAGTATATTTTTTGCCGACAATTTTTATTGAAATAGCAAAACCTCAAATTACATATATTTGAAACCACCAATAATGTACCAAGGCTGTGCAGGAATTCAGTTGAGTCACTCAGTCAATATCCAGACTCTTCGTGATTCTAGACCACAGCACGCCAGGCCTCCCTGTCCATCACGAACTCCCAGAGTCCACCCAACCCATGTCCATTGAGTCGGTGACGCCATCCAACCATCTCATCTCTGTTGTCGCCTTCAATCTTTCCCAGCATCAGGGTCTTATCCAGTGAGTCATTTCTTCGCATCAAGCGGCCAAAGTATTGGACTTTCAGCTTCAACAGCAGTCTTACCAATGAACACCAGGACTGATCTCCTTTAGGATGGACTGGTTGGATCTCCTTGTAGTCCAAGGGACTCTCAAGAGTCTTCTCCAACACCACAGTTCAAAAGCATCAATTCTTTGGCACTCAGCTTTCTTTATAGTCCAACTCTCACATACATGCATGACGACTGGAAAAACCAAAGCCTTGACTAGACGGACTTTCGTTGGCAAAGTAATGTCTCTACATTTTTATATGCTGTCTAGGTTGGTCATAACTTTACTTCCAAGGAGTAAGCGTCTTTTAATTTCATGACTGCAATCACCATCTGCAGCGATTTTGGAGCCCAGAAAAATAAAGTCAGCTAGTGTTTCTCCATCATTTGCCGTGAAGTGATGGGACCAGATGCCATGATCTTAGTTATTTGAATACTGAGCTTTAAGCCAACTTTTTCACTCTCGTCTTTCACTTTCATCAAGAGGCTCTTTAGTTCTTCACTTTATGCCATGAGGGTAGCATCATCTGCATATCTGAGGTTATTGATATTTCTCCCAGCAATCTTGATTCCAGTTTGTGCTTCCTCCAACCCCAGAGTTTAGTTAAATAAGCAGGATGACAATGTACAGCCGTGACATACTCCTTTTCCTATTTGGAAAGAGTGTGTTGTTCCATGTCCAGTTCTAACTGTTGCTTCCTGACCTGCATATAGGTTTCTCAAGAGGCAGGTCAGGTGGTCTGGTATTCCC
>SJYW01018467.1:5978-18113 GCA_006410735.1 Raphicerus campestris | reverse complement strand
TGTTGTTCCATGTCCAGTTCTAACTGTTGCTTCCTGACCTGCATATAGGTTTCTCAAGAGGCAGGTCAGGTGGTCTGGTATTCCCATCTCTTAGAATTTTCCACAGTTTATTGTGACCCACACAGTCAAAGGCTTTGGCATAGTCAAGAAAGCAGAACTAGATGTTTTTCTGGAACTCTTGCTTTTTCCATGATCTAGCGGATGTTGGCAATTTGATCTCTGGTTCTTCTGCCTTTTCTAAAACCGACTTGAACATCAGGAAGTTCATGGTTCACATATTGCTGAAGCCTGGCTTGGAGAATTTTGAGCATTACCTTACTAGCATGTGAGATGAGTGCAGTTGTGAGGTAGTTTGAGCATTCTTTGGCATTGCCTTTCTTTGGGATTGGAATGAAAACACCTTTTCCAGTCCTGTGGCCACTGCTGAGTTTTCTAAATTTGCTGATATACTAAGTGCAGCACTTTGACAGCATCTTTCAGGATTTGAAATAGCTCAACTGGAATTCCATCACCTCTGTCTACTAGCTTTGTTCATAGTGATGCTTCCTAAGGCCCACTTGACTTCACATTCCAGGATGTCTGGCTCTAGGTGAGTGAGCACACCGTCATGATTATCTGGGTCTTGAAGATCTTTTTTGTATAGTTCTGTGTATTCTTGCCAGCTCTTAATATCTTCTGCTTCTGTTAGGTCCATACCATTTCTGTCCTTTATTGAGCCCATCTTTGCATGAAATATTCCCTTGGTATCTCTAATTTTCTTGAAGAGATCTCTAGTCTTTCCCATTCTGTTGTTTTCCTCTATTTCTTTGCATTGATCACTGAGGAAGGCTTTCTTATCTCTCCTTGCTTATTTGGAACTCTGCATTCAGATGCTTATATCTTTCCCTATCTCCTTTGCTTTTTGCTTCTCTTTACAGCTATTTGTAAGGCCTCCCCAGACAGCCATTTTGCTTTTTTGCATTTCTTTTCCATGGGGATGGTCTTGATTCCTGTCTCCTGTACAATGTCACAAACCTCCGTCCATGGTTCATCAGGCACTCTATCAGATCTAGTCCCTTAAATTTATCACTTCCACTGTATAATCATCAGCCATTTGATGTAGGTCATAGCTGAATGGTGTAGTGGTTTTCCCTACTTCAATTTCAGTCTGAATTTGGCAATAAGGAGTTCATGATCTGAGCCACAGTCAGCTCATGATCTTGGTTTTTGCTGACTGTATAGAGCTCCATGTTTGTCTGCAAAGAATATAATCAGTCTGATTTCAGTATTGACCATCTGGTAATGTCCATGTGTAGTCTTCTCTTGTGTTATTGGAAGAGGTTATTCGGGAATTAGGGTAAAAGTCTGCTCAGAAATGAATGAAAAATCTTTCTAACATATTTCTTAAATTTTAGTTGAATGAAAAACTTTACAAAATAGCAATTACTTGAGTACTTATTCTTTTGGAGTTAGGAATCAGCCAGAAAAAATATAAACTAGCCTAGATGAACTCAAACCCCAGCATCTTGAGTAATTTGTGTATATGGTGGTTTAGTCGCTAAGTTGTGTCCGACTCTTGTGACTCCATGGATGTAACCGGGCAGGCTCCTCTCTCTGTGATATTCTCCAGGCAAGAATACTGGAGTAGGTTGCCATTTCCTTCTCTAGGGGATCTTTCTGACCCAGGAATCGAACCCAGGTCTCCTGAACTGCAGACAGATTCTTTACTGACTGAGCTATGAAGGAAGGCCTAATCTGTGTGTATAACCCACAACAAATTAAAAAATAATAGCTAATTCTTAACTATGTTAAAAGCTTCTGTTTTCTCGTCCCCTCCTCACTTCTAAAAAAAAAACGCAATCAAGCATACAAATTAGAATACAATCAAATATGATTTAGAGTTTCTTTAAGCATTTCTTAAAAACAAAACTTACCCTGATGTGCTGGTTCCATGTCCAAACCTATGAGAAAAGTACTTCCTTACTAGAGTGATGTTTCTTAAGGTATTCCTCCCCTAGACATAGCTCATATGCTTAGAAATATCACACATGTACTAAAAATAATTGGCTTCTAATATCTTGCACTAAACAATGCTGTCAGTATAATTCTGTAAAAATTATACTTAAAAATTTTTAAATATGAATAGTTAGTATGCTCCCTTACCCATTAGCCTCTAGCATATATGTTATTTAAGTGGCTGCTAAAATTATCCATGTTTGAATACTTTTCATTACTAGCTATTCTGTGGTTTATTTGGTTGGCATGAAAATGAGATTGAATATTCGAGATGACCAGTTTTTTTTGGTGGCTAGATTATGTATCACGTGACAGAAACATGAGACTTCTGAAATTTATCAAAATGATAACAGCTGTTAAAATGCAGTCAACAGTCATCAATATATGCATTCATATTCATGCATGACCCTTTAGTCAAGATATGGGTATGTTAATTTGGATTTTTGATTAAAAGAAGGTGAGGCTTTTAAAGTTGATGAAAAGCAGCACTTTTCAGTTGGTTAATTAGAACCAAGAATTTTCTAGACTCTTAAGTATTTTTAAGGATCCTAGTATAATAGCTAACCAATGATCAAATCTGCCCAGTGATGTACAACCCTTGGAAGACCCTATACTGTATTGAAAGTAATATTTAGTACTGAATCAACCATTTCAAACTGCAGTAAAGTTACCTTGTTCAGTGTCATGTATTGTAAAGCTTAAGGACCAATGGCTGCTTTTTTAATGAGCTGGATATATGACATGTAGTAGAAACTAAATAAAACAGATCTATTAAAATTGCTACAAAAGGGATCTTTCTCATAGGTTTTATCTGGGAAGCTATATCATCCTTTACTGAGAACTGAGAGGAGCCAATAAATTATGTTTGACAGTGAGCTTCTCCCTATGTCTGAGACCTGCTGTGTGAGCAGGAATAGTGATGCATATGTCATTTCTGCTTTCAAGAAGCTTATGATGTATACTATATTAGGTAAGAATGATCTCAATTACTACATTGGCCATGTTGATTGTATAACTGAGAATGTATGTTTGAGTTTTAGAAGGATGAGTGGTTAGAATTAATGTTAGATATCATCCAATATATATCATTACTTGAAAATTTGTCACTGTTGTAAGTGGAAAGTAAATTTTTCATTCCAAGGTGGGAAAACTGGAGTAGGTGGTGGTTAGATAATAGCTTTAAAGTCAGTTCAGGTTTGTGACTGAAAAACTGCGACTCTGGAAAAGTTACTTAATCTTGAGTAACTGAGTACCTTCACCTGTGCAATCTTTAAAGTGAGATTGACTATAACAGTAATGTTAAGCACATTTTAAGTGCTTAATACAGATTCAGTGTTTCATAGCTATACCTACATAGCTATATTTGAGGCCAGATTCTGATCTTTGCAGTGTAACAGTCGTTTTGCAATCAACTAAAATTCATTTGGTGAAATGGAAAGAAAACCCCACTTCTAGTTTCTCTCTGTAAGGCTGACAGTTCTTAAGCTGGGATACACATGTCCCTGGAACTGCATGCAAAGTCTGGAATCTGTGTTTCTTGGCAGAATTTTCAAATTGATCCATGACTCAAAGATGACTCAGGATCGAAACAGCTTTCCTGGGAAGAACCTTGAGTATTTTAAGAGAGAGCTAGCTGTTATACAAGCCAGAAATAACAAATTGTTCAGACAATATTAAAAGAAAAGCAGAACCTTTTCTCTTGTTAGAGGCAGTAGCAATGGCTCCATGGGCTAAAGGAGGAAATGAATTCAGTTCAGTTCAGTCGCTCAGTCAGTGTCTGACTCTGCGACCCCATGGACTGCTGCACACCAAACCTCCCTGTCCATTGCCGACTCCCGCAGTTTATTCAAACTCACGTGCATTGAGTCAGTGATGCCAGCAAACCATCTCATCCTCTGTCGCCCCCTTCTCCTCCTACCTTCTGTCTTTCCCAGCATCAAGGTCTTTTCCAGTGAGTCAGTTCTTCGCATCAGATGGCCAAAGTATTGGAGCTTCAGCTTCAGCATCAGTCTTTCCAGTGAATATTCAGGACTGGTTTCCTTTAGGATGGACTAGTTGGATCTCCTTGTAGTCCAAGGGACTCTCAAGAGTCTTCTCCACCACAGTTCAAAAGCATCACTTTGGCACTCAGCTTTCTTTATAGTCCAACTCTCACATCCATACATGAATTGGTGGGTCACAAACAGTTCTCCAGTCTTCTAAAAAATAATCTTTCTTTGCCATTTTAAATTTGCTTTTCCCTGATACCCCTGTCCTGCTCTTCCCAAAACCAGTCTAGGGCCTTATGACATCATGCTTTGCATGATACACATTCTTACAACCCAAGAAATGAGTTTNGTATAACTGAGAATGTATGTTTGAGTTTTAGAAGGATGAGTGGTTAGAATTAATGTTAGATATCATCCAATATATATCATTACTTGAAAATTTGTCACTGTTGTAAGTGGAAAGTAAATTTTTCATTCCAAGGTGGGAAAACTGGAGTAGGTGGTGGTTAGATAATAGCTTTAAAGTCAGTTCAGGTTTGTGACTGAAAAAGTGCAACTCTGGAAAAGTTACTTAATCTTGAGTAACTGAGTACCTTCACCTGTGCAATCTTTAAAGTGAGATTGACTATAACAGTAATGTTAAGCACATTTTAAGTGCTTAATACAGATTCAGTGTTTCATAGCTATACCTACATAGCTATATTTGAGGCCAGATTCTGATCTTTGCAGTGTAACAGTCGTTTTGCAATCAACTAAAATTCATTTGGTGAAATGGAAAGAAAACCCCACTTCTAGTTTCTCTCTGTAAGGCTGACAGTTCTTAAGCTGGGATACACATGTCCCTGGAACTGCATGCAAAGTCTGGAGTCTGTGTTTCTTGGCAGAATTTTCAAATTGATCCATGACTCAAAGATGACTCAGGATCGAAACAGCTTTCCTGGGAAGAACCTTGAGTATTTTAAGAGAGAGCTAGCTGTTATACAAGCCAGAAATAACAAATTGTTCAGACAATATTAAAAGAAAAGCAGAACCTTTTCTCTTGTTAGAGGCAGTAGCAATGGCTCCATGGGCTAAAGGAGGAAATGAATTCAGTTCAGTTCAGTCGCTCAGTCAATGTCTGACTCTGCGACCCCATGGACTGCTGCACACCAAACCTCCCTGTCCATTGCCGACTCCCGCAGTTTATTCAAACTCACGTGCATTGAGTCAGTGATGCCAGCAAACCATCTCATCCTCTGTCGCCCCCTTCTCCTCCTACCTTCTGTCTTTCCCAGCATCAAGGTCTTTTCCAGTGAGTCAGTTCTTCGCATCAGATGGCCAAAGTATTGGAGCTTCAGCTTCAGCATTAGTCTTTCCAGTGAATATTCAGGACTGGTTTCCTTTAGGATGGACTAGTTGGATCTCCTTGTAGTCCAAGGGACTCTCAAGAGTCTTCTCCACCACAGTTCAAAAGCATCACTTTGGCACTCAGCTTTCTTTATAGTCCAACTCTCACATCCATACATGAATTGGTGGGTCACAAACAGTTCTCCAGTCTTCTAAAAAATAATCTTTCTTTGCCATTTTAAATTTGCTTTTCCCTGATACCCCTGTCCTGCTCTTCCCAAAACCAGTCTAGGGCCTTATGACATCATGCTTTGCATGATACACATTCTTACAACCCAAGAAATGAGTTTCAAGCACGTTGTCTTAACATAGTGATTGTCTTAACCTTATAAGTCCTACTGTCCTCTCACAGCATTGGCTGAAATTGTAATATGTGCTGGAGAGAAACTAAAGCATCTTTATGCTATTATTTTCCAGGCTAAAATAGTAGAGAAGTTGAAAGTTACTCAGGATAATAGCACTTTATTACTGAGTGATTCCTCTTCTTGTGTGTATTATCTCCCTGAACCGATATCCCAGCCTGTTACTGCTGGAAGAATGTCTTAGAATCAATCTTTGAAACTCTTGTAATGCTTCTTTCCCAGTCCATTGATTGAGACACAGAAGATGGATGAGATTTGCCTAAATCATGCCTAAGAGTAGCAAGATGGCCTAAAGCTTTTACCACAGTTATTCCCAAACCTGTGGATCACCAAAATCAAAACAGCAATGGCAAAAACACATACTTGGGTCTCAATTTTTGGTAAATCAGAATATCTGGGAGAATCCGTATTTTTGACAGCTCTCCCCTACATGATTTTATTAAATTAGATTTGGAAAACACTGTTTAGAATATATGTCTCCTCTCACACAAAATAACCCATGATGTATAAATAGGGGTGAGCTTGAACAGTTCAGTGTCTCCTTCACTGAACTATTACAAATGGAGCTTTCTGTTTTCTATTATCATCTCCACTTTAAAGCACTGGTACATGTGGCTTCTTTTAGAACTCTTGTATTTTCTATCCATGATTTATAATACCATGTTAAAAGAGTATTTGCAAAATACTAAGGTAAAAGCAGATCCATTTTAGTTGTAATCCCATGGTTCCTTAATATGTGGCTCGGACATTTCATTTGGAAAATCCTTCCCCGAGAGTAACAACTTAATCACATTATCTTTGGAGTTCTGTGAAACTCAACAATAAAACTCAATAAATGCCTATGCTTTAAAGGCTTTGATGTCTGTCTACCAATCTCACTTTAAAATTTGATGTCTGTCTACCAATCTCACTTTAAAATTCATTGGTGGCACTTGCTGGCTCGTCTACAACTTCTCTGCTTGGGTATGTGTGTGCTCAGTCGTGTCTGACTGTGACTCCATGGACTGTAGCCTGCCAGGCTTCTCTGTCCGTGGGATTTTTCCAGGCAAGAATAATGGAGTGGGTTGCCGTTTCCTACTCCAGGGGATCTTCCCGATCCAGGAATCAAACCAGTGTCTCCTCCATTGGCAGGTGGGTTCCTTACCATTGCACTGTCTGTACCCACCAGAGAAGCTGGCTTTTCTACAGCTTCTCTGCCTGAGTACACCATTCTTTTTACCTGATATTTTACCTTACTTACTTTTACTTTACCTTACTTGTGCACTGATAACACTTTATTTGCCAACCAGCCTTGAAGGAAGGCTATTTAAAGCTTAGTTGGAAAAAAAAAAAATGTAGTTGCACTTACCCAGGTCTGGAGAAGAGTTAAGAAATGGCAGTGGGAATAAAAGTTTCATTAATATTTTTCCTCTTCATTGTGTGAATTCTTGAGAAAGGTTTAGCAAGAATCCAAGACAAGGAAATCAGACAGCTCCCAGTATACCTACTGTTAGTGCTCCCTGGCACAACTTCAGAATCTTATCAAAAGCATATTCAGAACAGTAGACAGCCATTTATGTAAGTATAATTACATAATCAAAAGGTAGATATGAATATGCAGTCATTACTAAGGTCTTGACTTCATCTCTCTAAATGCAGTCCAGGGTTACATGAGCATATACTAAGGGAATACAGACAGGTTACTAGATTGAGTTTTTGGTTCCGAGAGATGGGACAGAGTCATTCAAAGAAGTGTGCCTCATGATCTTCTCAGGAACAGAGGAACGGCCCCGGGGCTGGAGTGAGGTAGAGGTGACTTTAACTGAAGAGGCTGCGCATCCTTAGATAATGTGTCTTAAAGAGGAACGTAATGGGAAAATATCAAGAACCTTGAAATTACACTTAATTCGTTGCTTCACTTCTTAACAGCAGTGTGGTTTGGAGCATGTTACTTAACCCCTATCTTTCTTTCAGTGGGAAAATGGGCCTAACAAGACAACTTTATGGGATTGTCCCAATTAAATGAAACAAAATCTAAAGAGGTGAGCACAAGATTTAGCACAAAACTGATGCTGATGCTTAAAAATATTTGCACCCTTTCTTTGCCATTGCACCTTCACTCTGCCTTCCCTCATCAACCCGAATTATCTCAACCAAGTTAAGCAAGATCAGAGCTGGAAAGGAGTGGAGGAGATATCAGTGTTAAGCTCTCAATGATTATTATAAAAGCAGAATGGTTTATCTCCCTCCTGTGGAAGAGAAAGTGCTATTAATATAACAGTTGAGATGAATTCTGGTAGTGAAACCCCTCAGACTGATAACTTGTCTAAGTCAGGTTACCTATGTTGCAAGAATAGGTCATCAGCTGTAGCCCAAGATGGATGGATTTATGGGGGTCTGGGGAAGATATAAGGTATCTTCTGCAAGGTATTTAGAAGGATTCTGAGCCCCTCCTGCAAAGAGCAGCAGACTTAAGCGGTTTATATAGTGGCAAGTGCAGACAGAGTAGGCGGAATGATCATCTAGGAGCCAATAGAGTTCTCGAGAAGTATAATGACTTTGGGGACCTCCTGAGAGAAGGTAGAGATGAGCTATTAGGCAGTTTTGTTTTCTTGGTATTTTTTTGACCTAAGTATCTGCTATGTGCTAGGCCATCTTGTAATTTTGGTTTATAGCACTTCCTTGGTGACCTGTGATACATGAATTGCAAATGAACTTCATTGTAACCTGTTGTAAATTATCTATAGCTGACTGGTATATATACCACTCCCAAATTCCTCTTTATCTTTTCTTGCTTTGAGAACTGTATGACAGTGCGTAAATATTTGAACACGACAAATTTAATGGGACATTTTCTACCTGTACTGTCAAAATTGAGCCAGTGAGATTCGTTGAGTTCATTTTATTTGGTCCATTAAAGAATCCTAGGATTTGAAAACAGTAGTTAATCACTTCTGTAGCAAAGTTAGGTCAGTAATAAAACCGTAAAAAGCCAAGAGTAACACATTCATGGAGTCAGGACCCCATTATAGTATCACAGTGGTTCTTCAGTAATGAACTGACAATGATTTGGTCTCACATTTTAGCAGATATAATATGAAGGATAATTCCAAAAGCAGTCAAATAATTATCTAGTATCTATATGAAGGAAGAATAAGAGGTGACAATGTAAAACATAATTTTTGATATTTTTCTTTATCTGAAGATTCTGAATTATAAAAATGTTTTCCCACAGTTGAACTCAAATGTCTATTTACATGTGTTTCACCTCCACTGATTTGCAAGTTCCTTAAACCCACCTTTGTATCATCAGTGTCTAAGTGCCTGTACACAGTAGGAGCCCAAAGATGGTACATCTCTCCTAAAGATCAATTTCTTTGCAAATCAAGAGTACAAAGTTTCCTAGGGCTTCCATAACAAATTACTACAAATTTGGTGCCTTCAAACAATAGAAATTTATTCTATCACAGTTCTTGAGGCTGTAAGTCTGAAACTGAGTTGTCAGCAAGATTGGTTCCTTATGGAGGCTCTGAGGGAGAATCCAACCTATGCCTCTCTCCTGGCTTCTGATAGTTGTCGGCAATCCTTGACATTCCCTGACTTGAATCACTCCAGTCTCTGACTCTTGACTTCACATGGCCTTTCTTGCTATGTGTCCAAATTTCTCTCTCTTTTCTCTTAAAAAGATGACAGTCATTGGATCTAGAGACCATCCTAACCCAGTGTGACCTTTATTTAACTTGATCTTCCAAATAAGATCACATTAACAGGTTCCAGGGATTAGAACATAAATGTGTCTTTTTGGGAGACACAATTCAACCCACTCCATAAAAGACATGATTAAGGATTAGAATAAATTTTCAAAATTAGAATAACTTTACAAGGAGTCTTGCTTTAACTATTATGATGCAGAAAAAACAATTATGTTGACTATGATCCAGATATGATTTTTACATGAATATTAGTTATCAAGACTTTATAACAATCTTCCCACAGATAAAAATTATATTAATACAGTTTCCTTGACATGACAGATTCATAAAGAAACCAATATCTCTCATTGAGATTATCATGATTCTAAAAATTTTCATTTCTTTCTGGTTGTGGAAAACATTGGCATTTATTTTCAATGTTGACACATGTTTTGAAGTATTCAGAAGAAAATGATGTCTGGCTACATGGCAGCAAAAGTGCTGCCTGCTCACCATCGCAGTTTCTCTTCCCCAGCACACGGGAAGACAGTTCTTCTCAAGGTTCCTTGCAGTTAGACATGTGTCACAATCTGACTAACAAACTAGACAGAACTGAAGTAAGCCACTTCTAAATTTAGCCCTTGAAACATTCTGCTTAAGCCTCCTTCCTCCCCTTTCCCTGTTAGGATGACTTTGGGCCACATTTTCCAGTAGCACAGTTACACAGATGGAGGAGGGCTACCTGGACTTATCCCAGTGGGACAACAGTAATGAATGAAGTTGTACTAGTGCCTCATGGCCCAGCTCTCTAAGGCAGCTCTGGCTCATGCAAGTATATAACATCTAACTCAAAGAAAACAGAGTTCGATGCATTTAAAGCTCTTTGAATACAAGGACTGACTGAGATGAATTTATCTTTATATTTCTAGCATTGTTCATTGTGATGTTTGTTTTTCTTTATAGCAGGAATCAATCTTTAAGAGCTAGTATGTATAATATTTTCCAGCTATCATGCTATTTGTAATGAAAATTCATTGTTTGGCATCTTATAATTTTTAACTACTTAAAAGGAACAGAAAAATAAGCAGCAACAACAAATGCAGAAAACTGTGAGTGCCTCCCGTGTCATGCTCTCTCTCATTAAATAGATAATAGAACATATTTATTTTATTTTTGGATGTGCTGGGTCTTTGTTCCTGTGCGCAGACTTTCTCTAGTTGCAGTGAGGGAGGGCTGTTCTTCCTTGCAATGCACAGGCTTCTCATTATAGTAGCTTCTCTTGTTTTGGAACACAGGCCCTAGGCGCATGGACTTAAACAGTTGCAGCATTTAGGCTCAGTAGTTGTAGCACACAGGATTTAGTTGCTCTGAGGCATCTGGAATATTTCCAGACCAGAGATCAAACCTATGGCCCCTGCATTAGCACCAGGGAAGTCATGGAACATAATTACTTTAGAGGACAAGATAGTGATAGTGCTCTCTAGGTATTGGAAACTAACTTATAAAGTTCCCAGAACACCGTGCAATATCCACCAGGGAGTAACTGGTTATTTTATTTATGAAAAGGTTCAATTCAATTCAATTCAATCGCTCAGTCATGTCCGACTCTTTGCAGCCCCATAGACTACAGCACACCAGGCTTTCCCTGTCCATCATCAACTCCCAGAGCCTACTCAGACTCATGTCCATTGTGTTGGTGATGCCACCTAACCATATCATCCTCTCTTCCCAAATTGAATCTTTACCAGCATGAAGGTCTTTTCTAATGAGTCATTTCTCATCAGGTGGCCAAAGTATTGGAGTTTCAGCTTCAGCATTAGTCCTTCTAATGAATATTAAGGACTGATTTCCTTTAGGATAGATTGGTTGGATCTCCTTGCAGTCCAAGGGATTCTCAGGTGTCTTCTCCAACACCACAGTTCAAAAGCATTAATTCTTTGGCGCTCAGCTTTCTTTATACTCCAACTCTCACATCCATACATGACTACTAGAAAAACCATAGCTTTGACTAGGCAGACTTTTGTTGGCAAAGTAATGTCTCTGCTTTTTAATAAACTGTCTAGGTTGGTCATAGCCTTCCTTCCAAGGAGCAAGCGTCTTTTAATTTCATGGCTATAGCCACCATCTGCAGTGATTTGGGAGCCCCCCAAAATAAAGTCTGTCACTGTTTCCATTGTTTCCGATCTATTTGCCATGAAGTGATGGGACCAGATGCCATGATCTTATTTTTCTATATGTTGAGTTTTAAGCCAACTTTTTCACTCTCCTCTTTCACTTTCATCAAGAGGCTCTTTAGTTCTTCTTCGCTTTCTGCCATAAGGGTGGTGTCATCTTTGTATTTGAGGTTATTGATGTTTCTCCTGGAAATCTTGATTCCAGCTTGTGCTTCATCCAGCCCAGCATTTTGCATGATGTACTCTGCATAGAAGTTAAATAAGCAAGGTGACAATATGCAGCCTTGACGTACTCCATCGCCGATTTGGAACCAATCTGTTGTTCCATGTTCAATTCTAAGTGTGGCTTCTTGATCCAAATACAGATTTCTCAGAAGGCAGGTCAAGTGGTCTGGTATTCCCATCTCTTGAAGAATTTTCCACAGTTGGTTGTGATCCACACAGTCAAAGGCTTTGGCATAGTCAATATACCTGAAGTATATGTTTTTCTGGAACTCTATTGCTTTTTTCAATGATCCAGCGGATGTTGGCAATTTGATCTGGTTTCTCTGCCTTTTCT
>SJYW01018463.1:670970-682668 GCA_006410735.1 Raphicerus campestris | reverse complement strand
TGCTTTTTCCATGATCCAGCAGATGTTGGCAATTTGATGTCTGGTTCCTCTGCCTTTTCTAAAACCAGCTTGAACATCTAGAAGTTCACAATTCACGTCTTAGAGTTAAGTTCTACCTAACTGCTTGTTCTCTCTACTTGGAGGTCTATAATTTATCTAGGGACTTATCTAGGTCCAGAGGTTAAGACTCCTTGCTTCCAATGCAGCAGGTAAAGGTTCAAGCCCTGGTTGGGGAACTAAGATACCACATGCCTCAGGGCATGGCCAAAAAAAATTTAAAATAAATAAAACATATAAAATTTAACAAAGTTGAAAATTTCAAAATCTAAATTATTGACCTTCCTATAAAGCTACTATTCTCAGTCGTCTCCTATCTTTGTTAAAATCTTCCAGTTGTTCAAACCAAAAATTTAGAGTTAGTTTTTACTTTTCTTGTGCATTTCACTTAAAATCCACCAAGTTACCTTCAAAATATTTCCAGAGTCTGACCACTCCACCTCCACTGTTATTCCTCCTGACCTAACTTGAAATCATTTCTCACCTGAATTATAGATTTTGGATCATTTTGCTTTCTTCCATTTTCCTCTACATTTTATTTAACATAAAATCTAGAGTGGCTTTATGAAATTTAGAATTTTGTAACTAGACTCTTCATAATTTCTGTAGACCACCAATTTTATTGGAGTAAAAATTGAAATTTTCAGATACGCTAACAAGCTCATTCCATTGTCTCACCGTCACTCCCCACTATCTCTCAGACATGACTCATATCCTCAGATTATTTTACTTCTGTCACAATCGTTGTTTCTCAAACACTCAGAATGCTTCTCCCTCTGAGTGCTGGCATATGCTGCTTCCTTTACCAGGAATACTTTCTTCCAGATACCCACATACCTTATTTTCTCATCTCCTTTGCTTATGTTTTACTGTCTCAGAAGATTCATTTATTATATTTCCAACCATTAAAGATGCAATTTCCATGCTGCTGCTGCTGCTGCTGCTAAGTCGCTTCAGTCATGTCCAAGTCTGTGCGATCCCAGAGACGGCAGCCCACCAGGCTCCCCCATCCCTGGGATTCTCCAGGCAAGAACATTGGAATGAGTTGCCATTTCTTTCTCCAATGCATGAAAGTGAAAAGTGAAAGAGAAGTCACTCAGTCGTGTCCAACTCTTAGCTNATTTTACTTCTGTCACAATCGTTGTTTCTCAAACACTCAGAATGCTTCTCCCTCTGAGTGCTGGCATATGCTGCTTCCTTTACCAGGAATACTTTCTTCCAGATACCCACATACCTTATTTTCTCATCTCCTTTGCTTATGTTTTACTGTCTCAGAAGATTCATTTATTATATTTCCAACCATTAAAGATGCAATTTCCATGCTGCTGCTGCTGCTGCTGCTAAGTCGCTTCAGTCATGTCCAAGTCTGTGCGATCCCAGAGACGGCAGCCCACCAGGCTCCCCCATCCCTGGGATTCTCCAGGCAAGAACATTGGAATGAGTTGCCATTTCTTTCTCCAATGCATGAAAGTGAAAAGTGAAAGAGAAGTCACTCAGTCGTGTCCAACTCTTAGCTATCCCATGGACTGCAGCCTACCAGGCTCCTCTGTCCATGGGATTTTCCAGGCAAGAGTACTGGAGTGGGGTGCCATTGCCTTCTCCATCAATTTCCATAAGAACATGAATTTTATCAATTTCCCCACCGTTCTATTTCTAGTGCCCAGTGGGTTCTCAATAAATATTCATTGAAAAAATGAATTCAACATTTCTCCGCCTTTTAGTAGAGTCTGAGCTGCATAATTTTATAATATATTATAAACAGCAGCTGACCATTGTAATAGTTGATGGCATATTTGAAACTTAACCCCAATGACTTGGAGCAAACATCTGGTTCAAGATAGTGGATTCCTCCCCCCTCCCCCCAGAGGATGAGTATTCTACAGGAACTGAAACACCAGGGTCTTTACTGGAGTTCAGGCTCTTGATGTGGCTCTCTCCTGGTCTTTCCTACCTTCAGACAGATATGCAATCAAGAGTCAAATTTCAAACATAAGGCCTAGACCCAAAGCAAATGGGATCTTGGAGGGTATTTATCCTATTTTAAGAGCTGAACCAAAGTTTAATGAACAAGATATTTCCTTGTGTTTCATAAATGCCTGAGTAGGAAAAGACAGTGATAGTTGTTCTTACTGTTAATGTGCACAAGAATTCCTTTGTTGCTTATTTAAAATGCAGATTATCTGACCCCATTCCTAGAAATTTTACTTTATCAGTTGTAGATAGAGGCCCGGGAATCTGCATTTCTAACAAGCAATCAACCCTTGCCTCTGATGTCAACCAAACAACACAATACATTGAGAAAGACTGACATAAGGCTTTGAAACTACACTTCTGACTGATAAATAATGAGTTTTTAAGAGAGTATGCCTTTTGTCTTCCTGAAGAACCTGTAGTGAAAGCAGCCCCCAGGTAAAGATGCAGAAATTCATATCTCAGCAAATATTTTCCATTTGAGACATGTATAACGAAAACACAATGCCTGCCTACTATGCAAAATGTTATCTTCATGATGACCCACTTTTTAAGAATTGGACATAAATTTGAAATTAAAAGTATCCCACCCTCTCAAAATTAGTAATTCTAAATACCAACTCTACTCTAAAAGAAATGAGTAACTTAAAGTACAGCAAGTCTTATTATATCGAATCATCCCTGGAGAGTACGCTGAACTCAAACAGAAAGTAGAATATTATTGATAGTCAAAGAAATTGTTCTGGGTTAAGTATAGGTTAAACTACTGGGAATCAACATGAAATATCAAAAAAAAAAAAAAAGGAATCTCATTAAGGTGTTCATTCTGCCACTGACAGGCTTTATTTCCTTTAACTGTAAAATCAATAAGCTTGAACAGATATTTGCTGAAGTTTCTGACATGCTAAAGTTTTATCTTTAATATAATATGCTTGCAAAACAAGAAATTAAATTCAAAATTATAAAATAAATACTGGTACTTAGATGAAATGGTGATCAAGAATTAATTCCTTACTTAATTCCTTATAATGATGAGTACAGGGCATTTAACTGTAAGTTTATGCAAACTAACAGAATGTAACAGTTTATGTTCAGGATCTTCATAATTATGAACAATTATCCGAGGAATACAGTACATTAGAGAATGTATCAATGATCACTTTTATACTGTCAACAACCTAACATTGAATCTCAAAAACCACAAATCCTTTGAACTAATACATGTGAACCTTTTTACTCGAAATCAAACCAACCTCAGTTCATTTTCGAAGGCCTAAATTTGCATAATGACCTAAAGTTAAGAAGTTATAAAAATTTGTTCAGTTGGTTACATTAAAACAGGTAAACAAAAACATACAAACTCAGAGAAAAAGCACTAAGTCTCACTGTATCAAACCCAAAGTGGTGGTAGTTTATGCTAACATGAGTGTTATGTGTATAGTGAAAATTGCATTTAAAAAAAAGGAAATTTAGACAAACATCCTTGAAATCACACATCTTTACTATTCAATGATAAATTTATAGTGACCATATTAGATCNAGAAAAAGCACTAAGTCTCACTGTATCAAACCCAAAGTGGTGGTAGTTTATGCTAACATGAGTCTTATGTGTATAGTGAAAATTGCATTTAAGAAAAAGGAAATTTAGACAAACATCCTTGAAATCACACATCTTTACTATTCAATGATAAATTTCTAGTGACCATATTAGATCATTATTAACAATGATTATCAATATGCACAAATAATGATATTTTACCTTTTATGAGAAATAGGATTCTGTGTGGAATTATTAGAATTTGTACAAGTAGTTGATTTTTTCCTTGTCTCAGAAAGTGCTGGTGTACCAGTTGGCAGGGTAATTTGGAAAGATTTATAATTTGGAATCCAAGAGAATTTTAAAGCACCACATATAGTCTCCAATTGCCTCCAAAGTATGCAATTTGTAGCAATCTGTAAAAGCAGTAATGAGTTAACCCAGGTGGCCCCTATTGTTTCATAATTTCCTCCAGGTCCCCTGAAGCAAGTTGAAAACTATGTTGAATTTCTACAACCTACCTTCCCTGAGTTCTTTGGACTTTTGGTATCAGTCCAAATGCCAGGAGTGACTCCTGGATTCATTAAAGCAATGTACTTCATTGTTCATGAGTACTCATAATTTTTGTTGCAAAGAGATATGCAATAAATAAATAGATACTATTGCAACTGAGATGCTCAGTGTAAGGTATATAAGGATTAATTTGCCCTGATATTTATAGTCAAGGAGTAAGTGATTAAATTTTGTCATAAATCATGTAATATAGTATTAAGTGCCAAACGGTTACTTCAGATAAATTTATTGTCAGCTCAGAAACAATAATCACGTATTTCTCTGGAGATATCTGCCTAGGGGTAAAAAAAAATTCTTAGACCTCAACGGAGGTGTAGATTTTAGACATTATCAGAACTGAGCAGAAAGAGACATCAAAGAGACAAAGGAGACCAGCATAAAATAATATAAGTCGTTTATGTGTAGGAGAATAACAAATTGATTTAAAAAAAAAAAAAGAAAATTAGTGGAAATGCAATGTATTTTAAATTGAATAATTTGAAAATTATGAAAAGTCATATTAGGGCTATATCATAGATCCTCTTTGAAGAACAGAGTAAGAAGCTTAAGACTTGTACAATTTCAGATCTGACAGTTAACAACTTGTAGTTAACTTCTGGTGGCCTGTTTATCTTGTATGTTCCTGATGTTTGTTTCTTGTCAATATGAAGAATCAAACTATGATATGTCAGTTTGGTGTGATTATAACCACCTGTTTTCTTCGACCTAAAACATGGACTTGTTTTATAAATGGATGCTGAAAACTGGGATAAGTGAAAAAGATCAAATTTATAGTGTTCACTTTGTCATAATTCTTGTGCTCAACAGCGGTTTGTTTTTTCAAACACTTGTGTCATGCTGTGAACTGACAGCCAGGTTTCAAAGTGAAATTCTTCTGAAATAAGTACAGTTCAACATCTTTCTCCTTCTGGCAAGGAATCAATAGTGCATTAAGTTCTAGAATGTGCATTCGGTTAGAAAAGCATCGTATCTCAGTGTATTAATTTGCTTTTAAGGTAACACCTGATGAGGAGATGATTTGTCTTGAATTAGGCAAAGCTAAGAGATCTGATCCGGCTTTATAAATGAACAATTCTCTTCCCAGTTTTCCCTATTCTTGAAACACCTAGAAAACCCAGAGGTAATGAAGATGTTATATCAGGATTTGTGGCTTTCTCTCTTCATCTAGGAATAAAAAGTTGACTAATACAATAAACCAGACAGCAAAAAATGAGATATTGATGTGTATTCTGATTTTGCTGAATTTAGCAGTTAGGGGAAAAGGGCAGAGGACAGTCAGACCTTTGTTATCCAGTCTCTTGTTATTGGTAACAAAGGCTGGGGAGGAGGTCAACAGACTGTTTTAGAAGTAGTCTCAAAAAAACCCCATTCAGATCACTATTAGTTAAGAGAAATCACTGAGAGAAGAACCTAGAGCATGACTCTTTGAGGTCACACCTAACATAGACCAAAGCTGGGTAAAAACAACAACATACCAGGATGTGGTATAGCCTATTACTGAATTTGGAACCTGGTGGTGGTGGTGGGGGGTGGGGAATAATAACATGTTTAGTTTACTACAGAAGTGGAAAAAGTATGAAGTGCTACTGCTGTATACATCTCAGATACCATGCCCATGAGACAGTGTGGACCAGGAATTACAGAGGGAGTATGAGGTTGGATTGATGAGGTTATTAAATAATCAGGAATGTTACACTTGCCATACTCCTTTCATTCTCCTACCTGTANAAACTATAAAACTCCTAGAGGAGAATATAGGCAAAACACTCTCCGACATACATCACAGCAGGATCCTCTATGGTCCACCTCCCAGTATACTGGAAATAAAAGCAAAAATAAACAAGTGGGATCTAATTAAAATTAAAAGCTTCTGCACAACAAAGGAAACTATAAGTAAGGTGAAAAGAACAACCTTCTGAATGGGAGGAAACAATAGCAAATGAAGCAACTAACAAACAACTAATCTCAAAGATACAGTTTATTTTATTGGTTATAATTCTTTTGCTTTCTCCTACAAAAATGTGAATACTTGGGTCAATAATTTGTTAGTTTCTGGGCAAATACATTGAGCCTTCTTGATTTTTCTGTAGTCTTTGTTTCTCTTCCAATATACTCTCATCTTGAATAATATTTTCCTGAAGTAAACCAATATGCTTTAATAAGGATTTTAATTATATCTGAACTGAATAATAGTTTAGCAGTTTATCTGCTTGAATTCAAAATGAACCTGAAACTTTAAAGCTGTGTTGATACCAAAATGCTGATGGAAAAAAATCTTGCACCTCTGGTTACTCAACACTAGCAAGAGCAAATATTTTTTAAAGCATAACTAAAATTTCATAATCATAAAGCTCCTGAAAACTCCTATGTATATACAGTGAACCTGACTATTAATGGTATATTTGCCTAAAAATTCTAGTTTAACACTATTCAATGGGCCAGAGTGCTTCACAGATTGAGTAATTTGTTAAATCCTACAGTGGAAATTAATTAATTACCAAACCTTTTTACAAGTACATAATTTCTGAAATTGAATCCCATGTTTCCAAGTTTTCTAACAAAATCAATTTATATACAAAGAGAAAAAAAAAACTTAAATTTTAGTTCTGATAGTGATGGTACATCTATCAGGGTAATTGTCCTTCATTTGGCAGTTAAATACTTAGGGGGGAGACTCTTTCATGCCAGTTGAGAACAAAAAAAAAAGCAGGCCAAAAGTAGAAGGCATCTCACCTTATGAATTAAAGGGACCACAGTAGTACTAAACAAATTTATACAGATTCTCTGCTGAGGGAACCATAGTGTCTTCAAAGTGCTCTACCTTAGGGTTCAAGTCAAGAACTGCAGCCTGATTGGCCTCTGAAGTCAGAGGAGACTAGGACTGCCTAAGTGTTTGGAAATTGGGGCTGTCTCTATAAATCAGGAAAAGGTCAAAGCCACAGTGCTGGTTGGGGAGGGAGGGGCATAGCCTCCTAATCTGTGTAAAAAAATTCAATAAACACTTCAATAAACTCCGAACTGTTCACACACAGGTAAGATTCGAAGCAGTTCAGGAAAAAACAATATATAGTAAAGTGAAAGAACTGAACAGAGGTTTAAATTGCTGCCCAGTTTATAGGTAAGGCAAAATTGTGTGTTTGATTCTGTTCACGTAGACACAGTTTAGAATACGAACTCTTGGTTTCACTTGAAACCTCAAAGAACGCTGCATTAGGGGCGGAAAAAAAAAAAAACAACCAACTATGCCTGGACTATGGATTCACCATAGGATTATGGGCAAACTGAAATAGAACCACCTTAAAAAAAATAAAAGTAACAACAAGCCTACCGGAGTCCAATGTAACCCCCTTTAAGGTTACTGCCAGAAGAATAAAATGGAAGCAGAGTCTCAAGATTATAACAAAACATCCACTATATGATACAGTGTTATTACCCATTAAGAGAAACAGGGACATATAAACCATGGGTGAGAGAAATAACATTTAGTAAGAAAAAAATACACAACTCAAAGTTACAATTAGCACCAGAAGGGCATGAAAGTTATTATGCTAAACATAATTTTGTGAAATAACATGGATAAAATAGGCCAGTAGAGAGAATATTTAAGGAGAGAATTAGAATCTGTAAAAAGGAACAAAACGGAAAACCTAGCACTGAATATTAATATAACAGATTTTTTAAAGTCAATGTGTGATATTAACATCAAAAGGGACACAATAGAAGAAAGGAAATCAGTAGAAGATACACTACAGAAAACTAAAATATATAGTTATAAAGAAGAACAGTAAAAAAAGATGGAAAAAGTATACCATGCAAAAGTAATAGTACGAAAAATAGTGATCATATGCAAAAAAAATTGAGTTGAGTATTACAACTAAATAAAATGATTTCATAAAGTTAAATAGTCACTTAGTTAAGAAGACATAAACTAAAAGTGTATTATTAGGGTAAATACAAACCTAATTAAATAAAATAAGTTTTCTCTGATGAAAGAAGACAAGTGATGTCTGTTCTTCCCATTACATTCTTAGAGCATTTAATTAGAAAGTTAATATTTGGGATTTTTTTTCTTTGCCTCTTCAAGATACATTTAAAATTTTTTAGAAGATAAATAAACCCCTTGCCAGTTTTACAAACCAGAAATCTTTTCCTCAAGGATCTGGAAGCCATCTGGAAGTATCATCATCAAGAGAGACAGTACCTCTCCCTCCCATTCTCCTTGGGAGGATAGGAACCTTACTGCAACCAACTCTAGGTTAGAAACTTTTGGCCCATTATAAAGGTGGGAGCAATTCATTTTCCTTTAGATAAAGGCAATTAGCAAGCAAAATGGCTGTCCAACTACCAGATGTATAGGATGAACCATATGTGACAAAAACTATATGTGACAAAACTATATATGACAAAGTCTTCCTTGAGTTATCACTTATCTTGAACACATGTTTGAAACATGTATTGAGCAGGTTACATCTGCTCAACTATATAAAAGAATGAGATTGCTTTATGTCTGCAGTTTCTTTTGTGAATTGCCTATGATGCGCATCACAAGTTGGGTTAAAGTTTATTCAGTAAAATTAGTTTTGTTTTTCCTCTACTTTTGTGGAGAGGTTTGATAGATTGCCAAGAGATGTTGTTTTAAATAATGCTTCCTGAACTGTATGCACCTAACAACAGAATTTCAAAATACATTAAGCAAAACAGGTAGGAGTAAATGGCATAATAGAGAAAACCATCCTCCTATTTGGATGTGTTTAACTTCCCTCTGTCCTTGATATATACGACTTCACAAACACAAGGAAACCAAGCAAAAAAATATAAGATGCAAGATGTCCCTCAACAGATGAATGGAAAAAGAAGTTGTGGCACATATACACAATGGAATATTACTCAGCCATAAAAAGGAACACATTTGAGTCCATTCTGATGAGGTGAATGAACCTGGAACCTATTATACAGAGTGAAGTGAGTCAGAAAGAGAAAGATAAATGTCATATTCTAATGCACATACACGAAATCTAGAAAAATGGTACTGAAGAATTTATTTACAGGGCAGCAATGGAGAAACAGAGAGAGAGAACAGACTCATGGACATTGAGAGGGGAGGAGAGGATGAGATTTATGGAGACAGTAACATGGAAACTTACATTATCATATGTAAAACAGATAGCCAATGGGAATTTGCTGTATGGCTCAGGAAATTAAAACAGGGGCTCTGCATCAATCTAGAGGGGTGGAATAGGCTGGGGGATGGGAGGGAGGTTCACAAGGGAGAGGATATATGTATACCTATGGCTGATTCATGTTGAGGTTGGACAGAAAACAACAATTCTGTAAAGCAATTATCCTTCAATTAAAAAAATTAAAAAATTAATTTTTATTTTCACTAGTTTCTAATAAAAATGCATTATTTCCTTTCAAAAATATATAAAAAGTATATAATATAATAAAATTGGTATATATAAAACATTACATCAAATATTTGCAAAGTACACATTCTTTTCAAGAACAAAGATACATGATGACCCATAAAATACAGTCAGTACATTATTTCAACATTGAAATATAAAGTTTGTTCTCTGACAAAAATGCAATGAAATGTAAAATAATGAGATTTCCAAGAAACCTCAACATTTGGAGATTAGCAACAAATATCTAAATAGGTGAATGATCAAAAGGAAAATCATATTCTGGAGCAGGTAGCCATTCCCTTTTGCAAGGGATCTTCCCAACCCAGGGATCAAACTCCAGTTTCCTGCATTGCAGGTGGATTCTTTACCATCTGAGCCACCACAGAAGCCCTGTGGTTCTAAGAGGGAAATGTATAGTTTCATGTGCTCCTATTAGGAAAAAAAAGTATTAAATCCATAATTTAAATATCAACTTTAAAAAAAAAAAAAAAAGAACAGGGACTTCCTTGGTGGCCCAGTAGTTAAGAATTCACCTTACAATGCAAGGGACATGTGTTCAGTCCCTGGTTAGGGAACTAAGACCCCATGTGCCCCCAGAGAAACTAAGCCCACAAGCCACAACTAGGAGCCTGGGCACTGCAAACTACTTTGTCCACAGGCTCCGGAGGCCCTAAGCCACAACTAGTGAGATTCCTGGGCTCCCCAAACAAAGGTTCTTCATGCTGCAATAAAGATCCTGTGTGTGGCAACTAAGGACTAACACAGCAAAAAATAAAATAATAATAATGACAATTTTAAAAATAAAAAAGAAAAGCAAATCACTTAGGAAAAACAAATAATGAACACAGAAATTAATGAATTAGGAAATGAAAAACAGTGCAGAAAATGAACACAACCATTATTTCATATTCTGAAAAGAATTGATAGACATCTAGATAGACTAATCATGGAAAATGAGAAATAGCAATATTATAACTTAAAGAATGAGATAAAGAACATTATAGATTCTACAGATATTTAAAAGGCTAACTAAAGAAACTATTATGAACAAACAGAGTAATGTATTTTGTATTGAGGTGAAATGAACCAATTCTTTCATGTGCTTATTTAGCAAAATTAATGCAAGATTTAAAACTACTGTCTCTTTTCATGTCTGTTTGAACATAAAATCCACAGTCCTTGTTATTTAACCATCTTTGTTGCTAAAAGTCCTAAGTCTTCAGGCATCATCCTTCTATCACAAAGTCTACTTTTATAATTAGAATATCTTGTTTCTTAGTAATGTCCAAAATTCTCCAAGCTAGTCTTCACCAGAATGTGAACCAAGAATTTTCAGATGTTCAGGATGGATTTAGAAGGCAGGGGAACCAGAGATCAAATTGCCAACATCCGCTGGACCATCAAAAAAGCAAGATAATTCAAGAAAAACATCTACTTCTGCTTCACTGACTATGGCAAAGCCTTTGACTGTTTGGATCACAATGAACTGTGGAAAATTCTGAAAGAGATGGGAATACCAGACCACCTGCCTCCTGAGTAATCTGTATGTAGGTGAAGAAGCAATGATTAGCACCAGACATGGAACAACCACATGGTTCCCAATTGGGAAGAGTACTGCAAGGCTGTACACTGTCACTTTGCTTATTTAACTTTAATATGCACAGTACATCATGAATACCAGACTGCACAAAGCACAAGCTGGAATCAAGATTCCCAGGAGAAAGATCAAAAACCTAAATAAGCAGATGACAACACCTTGATGTCAGAAAGTGAAGAGGAACTAAACAGTGACGAACAGTGAAAGAGGAGAGTGAAAAAGCTGGCTTAAAACTCAACATTCAGAAAACCAAGATCATGGCATCTGGTCTCATTACTTCATGGCAAACTGATGAGGAAACAATGGAAACAGTGACAGACTTTATTTTCTTGGACTCTAAAATCACTGCAGATGGTGACTACAGCCATGAAATTAAGACACTTGCTCCTTCAAAGAAAAGCTATGACCAACCTAGACAGTGTATTAAAAAGCAGAGACATTACTTTACCAACAAAGGTATATATAGTCAAAGCTATGGTTTTTCCAGTAGTCATGTATGGATGTGAGAGTTGGACCAAAAAGAAGGCTGAGCACAGAAGAATTGATGCTTCTGAA
>SJYW01018463.1:648271-659467 GCA_006410735.1 Raphicerus campestris | reverse complement strand
CCCATCTCCCCGATTCATCCCGTACACCAGCCCCAAACATCCCGTATCCTGTATTGAACATAGACTGGCGCTTCATTTCTCATGTGATAGTATACATGTTTAGAGTTCTATTACTTTTCTGTTGACCAATCATGATACAATGGTATTGAGTGATAGTTACATAATCACAATAGTAAAATATGTCTATCAATTTTCAAAATCAATAGCCAGGCACAAAGTAAAAGATAATACAATCACAAGCCATAATGGGAACATGATAAATTTAACAATATAAAATAATTATATACAAGTTTGGTGGGGGTCAAGCAGAATCATGTGGTAAGTGGAAATGCATACATGCATGGGCTTTCATTCACCCAGCCAGTCTATGTCTTTTGGTTGGTGCATTTAATCTATTTACATTTAAGGTAATTATCGATCTGTATCAATGCCAAAGAATGCTCAAACTACTGCACAATTGCACTCATCTCACACGCTAGTAAAGTAATGCTCAAAATTCTCCAAGCCAGACTTCAGCAATACATGAACTGTGAACTTCCAGATGTTCAAGCTGGTTTTAGAAAAGGCAGAAGAACCAAGGATCAAATTGCCAACATCTGCTGGATCATTGAAAAAGCAAGAGAGAGTTCCAGAAAAACATCTATTTCTGTTTTATTGACTAAGCCAAAACCTTTGACTGTATGGATCACAATAAACTTTGGAAAATTCNAAGAACCAAGGATCAAATTGCCAACATCTGCTGGATCATTGAAAAAGCAAGAGAGAGTTCCAGAAAAACATCTATTTCTGTTTTATTGACTAAGCCAAAACCTTTGACTGTATGGATCACAATAAACTTTGGAAAATTCTGAAAGAGATGGGAATACCAGACACCTGACCTGGCTCTTGAGAAACCTGCATGCAGGTCAGGAAGCAACAGTTAGAACTGGACATGGAACAACAGACTNTCATAACTTTTCTTCGAAGGAGTAAGTGTCTTTTAATTTCATGGCTGCAGTCACCATCTGCAGTGATTTTGGAGCCCCCAAAATAAAGTCTGACACTGTTTCCACTGTTTCCCCATTTATTTCCCATGAAGTGATGGGACCAGATGCCATGATCTTCATTTTCTGAATGCTGAGCTTTAGGCCAACTTTTTCTCTCTCCACTTTCACTTTCATCAAGAGGCTTTTTATTTCCTCTTCACTTTCTGCCATGCACAAGATCAAACTAAAAGAACTCTTAATAGTCAAACTGGAACAAATGAGCAACAAAGTGAATAACCCCAAGTGTAAAATATGAGACCTATGAGTCTATACTAATATAATAAATGTGGCTGAAGAGAAAAATCTTAGCTGCAGAAGAATTCAAAATAACTGATACAGACCCTCTATGCTAAACATAGTGACTTCCTTCTGAAGAGTTCAACCTGGAAAGGAAGGTATTTTTCCAGTGGAGAAATCTGGGAAACACTACCTCAGTCAAATGATTAGGTTAAGTCAAAAGTTATAAATCATTATTAATAGTTTGTGATGAAAATACTTTACCTTTATGAACTTCCTCTCCAAAACCCACAAACCCCATCTAACCATGGGAAAAACATCAAATTATCAACAGAGGGGATATCATATAATATGTCTGATCAGGTTTTATCAAAATTGTCATGGTTATCAAAGAGGAGTCTAAAGAGACATATAACTAACTATAAGGAGATATTATAGATAGGATGCTGGAACAGAAAGAAAAGGGCACTAGATAAAAAACCTAGGAAGTAAAAATAAACTGTGAATTTTAATTAATAACACATCAATATTGCTTAATTAATGGTAAGAATGTACCATACTAATGGAAGATACTAATAATAGAAGGTACTGAATATGAGGTATATGGGAATTTTCTATACTATTTTTATCACTGTTGTGTAAGTCCAACCTGGTTTTTAAAAATAAAGCTTNAACACATCAATATTGCTTAATTAATGGTAAGAATGTACCATACTAATGGAAGATACTAATAATAGAAGGTACTGAATATGAGGTATATGGGAATTTTCTATACTATTTTTATCACTGTTGTGTAAGTCCAACCTGTTTTTTTAAAATAAAGCTTGTTTTACAAATTTCATACCTACAGAATCCAATAAACAGCACACAGCATCACCAGACTTATATGTGTCAATAGCTACCACTCACAACTGATAGTTTCTCTATCTTCTTAATAAACTTTGATAGTGAATATAGGCTGTCTCCAAACTTAAAACAATAGTGGTCTGGAGTAAAAATCTTAACAGTCTCAGCCAATATTTAATTAGTTTAAATTAGAATATGAAATGGAGAAGGCAGTGGCACTCCACTCCAGTGCTCTTGCCTGGAAAACCTATGGACGGAGGAGCCTGGTGGGCTGTAATCCATGGGGCCTCAAAGAGTCGGGCATGACTGAGCAACTTCACTTTCACTTTTCACTTTCATGCACTGAAGAAGGAAATGGCAACCCATTCCAGTGTTTTTGCCTGGAGAATCCCAGGGACAAAGGAGCCTGGTGGGCTGCCGTCTATGGGGTCACACAGAATTGGACATGACTGAAGTGACTTAGCAGCAGCAGCAGAATATGATAAGTGAAAAGAAAGTGTTAGTTGCTCAAACCTGTCTAACTCCTTGAGATTCCATGGGCTGTAGTCCACAAGGCTCCTCTGTCCATGGAATTCTCCAGGTCAGAATACTGGAGTGAGTTGCTATTCCCGTCTCCAGGGGATGGGAATTGAACCCAGGTCTCCTGCATTGCAGGTAGATTCTTTACTGACTGAGCCACCAAGGAAGCCCAAATTAGAATATATTGCCCTGTTATTACAACCACAGGAATCTAGAGAACTTTGCCATTGATATAAATATGACTTAATTTTCAAATCCCAAGTCATATTTTCCCTATATATACAATACAGGGCTTTTAAATAATTTCTGAAAAAATAGTGCCCAGGACTACAACTCACCCTCAGTGATATTGTTGTGAAAATGTGTTAGGAAAATCTAACTCAAAACTGGGGTCAAGAAGTGGCAAAGGGAGGGTTTTTAAACATTCGCCACTCTTCACAGTTTGCAGAGTGAAGAAGTCTTCTTTGGAAGAAGACTTCCTTTCACAGTAAGTCGCCCTCATCTGTAGTCAGAAAGCCATCACCATTATGAACTTTCATTTTTCACCAATGAACTTTTGTTCAGAACCACCCTTTCCCACCTCCTCCTTTCTTTTATAAAAGAATACTGCTCTCTTGTTCTCTGGACTTGCTTATGGTTTGCCATAGTTTCCTCATACCAAATTGAAATTCCTTTCCTGATCCAAAACAATAAATTTATTTTTCTTTAAATAGAATTACTCTTTACTCTAATGTTGACATTAACAGTATATTTACTACATGCCAGTGCATATACTGGTCTTCCCTGGTGGCTCAGTGGTAAAGAATTCATCTGCCAATATAGGAGATACAGGTTCAATCCCTGGGTCAGGAAGATTCCTTGGAGAAGGAAATGGCAACCTACTCCAGTATTCATGGCTGGGAAATACCAAGGACAGAGGAGCCTGGTGGGCCACAGTCCATAGTGTTACAAAGAGTTGGACACAATTTAGTGACTAAACAACTACAACAAGTGCATATACTACTAGGCAGCAAAATATGTGACAGGCAAGATGTGTATCAGAAAATATCCTCTAAGCAAGAAATGTGAAAACCATTGTCAAGAGAGGATTCAAGGCCAGAGGAATAAAAACCAAAAGAGGATTCATGAAAAAAATCAGTTCAAGACAGACAATAAAGAAGGTAGTACATGCATGCATGCTAAGTAGCTTTGGTCAGGTCCAACTTTTTGTGTCCCTGTGGACTGTAGCCCACCAGGCTTCTCTGTCCATGGGATTCTCCAGGCAAGAATACTAGAGTGGGTTGCCTTGCCCTCCTCCAGGGGATCTTCCAAACCCAGGGATTTAATCCTAGTCTCTTGCATCTCCTGCATTGGCAGGTGCGTTCTTTACCACTAGTGCCAAAGGAAGTAGAGAGAATTTAAACACAAGATCATAGTGAGGTTGAAATTAGATTAATCAGCATAGGATCTAAACTCAGGATAAAATATGGCATCCAGTAGGTGTTACTTTTGTAGAGGATTGGACATACCTGGCTATTATTGAGAGAGAATCTGAAGAAACAAACTAAACTACTTTTACTGTAGAGAAATAAAACAAAGAGCGTTTCCAGGACATGATCTAGACAAAGTACAATCAATAAAAGAGGGACAGATAGCTATTCATTTAAGATAATTTTAGGTATTGTGGAGGTAGAGCTGGTCATTTATTTTATAGTTTCAGAAAAATTGCTGAAAAGTAAAAATCTGACAGATAATCATATATGAAGCTACAGAAGAGCTGATGAATTTAGATATGAGAACAGCCTTCCTGAATGCTCTCAAATTCTGCATTTCTTTATAGAATCACACAAAGATCAAAACATGATCAAAAACATACATGGCAGCTAAGCAGACATTAGCACTAAAATTAGTGAAACAATATTCATAACCTAAAGTTTGAATGATAACAATTTGAATTATACCAGCAATAAATCATCTTCATAACTTCTTATTATATTCCAGGAAAAAATTCAACATAAATGGTTTGATGAGCCAATACATTTACTGAAGGCTTATTTTTGTGTATTTGACTCACATTTAATCAATATTCTAAGAATATTACTTCAATGTGATGTATAGAAGTAGCTATAAATATAGACATAAATTAATATCCTGCAAATTTTCAGAACTTAACTAAAGTTTCTAATGTTATGATTTGCAGAGGCTTGTATTACCATTTCTCGTATCCAGATGTGGAGGTGAAAATGTCCACATATAGCTCTTAACGCTCTAATTTGATCATTTTTTACACACCACTTTCCCTCAATATTTTTCTGCACTGTCTCCTGTACCACTTTTTTTTTCTTAGTATGACTTAGATGTTTTATTATTATTTTAAAAAAATTTTTATTGAAGTATGTTTGATTTACAATGCTGTGTTAGTTTCAGGTGTATAACAAACTGAGAACAGTATGGAAGTTCCTTAACAAACTAAATATAAAACTACCATATGAGTCAACAATCCCACTCTTGGACGTATATCCAGAGAAAACTATAATTCAAAAAGATATATGTTTCCAATTTTCACTGCAGCACTATTTATAACAGTCAAGACATGGAGCAACCTAAATGTCCATCAAAAGAGGAACAGACAAAGAATATGTGGTGTGTGTGTGTGTGTGTGTGTGTGTGTGTGGGTGTGTATATATATATATATATATATATATATAATGGAATATTACTCAGCTATAAAAAAAGAACAAAATAATGCCATTTGCAGCAACAGGGACAAAACAGAGATTTAGTGGGTATCATCCCACTTATTTTCCTGACAACCTAGCATCTACTGTGGCTGTTCAGGTCCTTATTTATGAATAAGTGGATGCAAAAGGCTCTCAACTGGTCTTCTCTTGACAAGTCTAGGCTTTTGTAACTATTTTATTAATCGGAAAAATTTCTGGGTCATGAAATTAATGTACCTAGAGCATGTACTCTGAGCACTCTACCATCCACCCCTGTTATTTAAATATTGTTTCCTCAATTTCTGTTAAAAATTAAAGTCCACTTTTTCTAACCAACTCTTCCAGAATAATATAGAATATTTCTTCCAGAAACATATTATCTATGAATATTAATCTTCTACATGTTATTGAAAAATTATGTACCATCTATGTTCCTTATAGCCATTTATAATAAGAAAACCTGTGTCACAGGGTGGTTAGTAAATAAAGACAAAATGGGAAACACTTAAAAGCATGTTTAACTCTTAATAATTAACTCAATAATTAGCTCAATAATTATCAGCTATGTCATAATTTTTATTCATGTATTAACATAGACTGGTCTTTGTTTTGATCCACATAATGCTACAAGAGGGAATACTCTCACAATTCCTTTCTGTCAATCCAATTTTTACATCTCTTTTAAAAAACTGGTGAAATTCTCATCAGCAATCCTGTCAATAGTTCTCCAACTCCTATTAATTAAAACTTGGACAATTCTTATGTCAATTCTCTATCTCCCTATTACTTTCCTGTTTCTAATGCCTTGGGTGAAGACTGTAATTTTAATGGACTTACTGTGTATTATTTTTTACTATTAGACTTCAAGCTTATTCATTCCATTTTTCTTATCTCTATTCTCTCTTGCTTTCCCAAGGTTAAACTAACTTCTCTTCTCATCCAGGCTTCCCTATTATTAACTGGCCAAAAATAACAGTAAAAATTAGGCAATATTAAATAATCCCCTTGCCCATCACTGCTCCAAAATATGCATACATTTACATACAAAAATACTCTCTGTACACACATACTATCTGTATTTGTGGAGGATGTTTCTTAGTGTGGGTTCCTCAGAAGCAGACAGGGAGGAGTAAATCTCTGTGTATCAGAGATGTGTTAAATGTGCTCTGAGGAGAAACCTGTAAAAGAGTAGGGGAAGTAGCAGAGAGAAGGAGAAGACCAAACCAAGCAAGGGCGTATATTTAGCAACTCTCTTAGAGAGTGATGTCAGTCTGATCTTGAAGGGGAGCCCTGGAATGTGCACTATGCAGCAGTGTTTCCCCAACTGATATAAGGGAGTTGGGCTTTTATGCTTCTTCCTCCATCAGTCACTGGTTAAGTCTGATAACAGGCTCACAGGCATTTTCCAGAAAGAGCAGGTGGCTTCAGCAGGTGGAGAGAAGTTCTCTGACTTGCAGGTGAATACTATTAGACCTGCTGCTGCTGCTGCTCCTAAGTCGCTTCAATCATGTCCGACTCTGTGCGACCCCATAGACAGCAGCCCACCAGGCTCCCCCATCCCCGGGATTCTCCAGACAAGAACACTGGAGTGGGTTGCCATTTCCTTCTCCTAAATACACACAAAAGCCTGGGAAACAACCTACAAAAAAATAGCAAATGCGACAGGAGTTTCTCACTTTGGATTGAGTATCAACCGTGTCCATTCCAGAAGGGAAGTGGAAATTCTCTCAGGCTTGGGATCTTCTCCCTCAGCAATGACTTTAGCAGTACACAAAACTCAGATCAAACACACCTTCTTCACTCTCATGCTAAAAACTTCTCACTCTTGAAATAATACCTACTAGCACATTGTATTCTTTCTCAGTAAATCCCATGGACGGAGAAGCCTGGTANTTCTGTACACACATACTATCTGTATTTGTGGAGGATGTTTCTTAGTGTGGGTTCCTCAGAAGCAGACAGGGAGGAGTAAATCTCTGTGTATCAGAGATGTGTTAAATGTGCTCTGAGGAGAAACCTGTAAAAGAGTAGGGGAAGTAGCAGAGAGAAGGAGAAGACCAAACCAAGCAAGGGCGTATATTTAGCAACTCTCTTAGAGAGTGATGTCATTCTGATCTTGAAGGGGAGCCCTGGAATGTGCACTATGCAGCAGTGTTTCCCCAACTGATATAAGGGAGTTGGGCTTTTATGCTTCTTCCTCCATCAATCACTGGTTAAGTCTGATAACAGGCTCACAGGCATTTTCCAGAAAGAGCAGGTGGCTTCAGCAGGTGGAGAGAAGTTCTCTGACTTGCAGGTGAATACTATTAGACCTGCTGCTGCTGCTGCTCCTAAGTCGCTTCAATCATGTCCGACTCTGTGCGACCCCATAGACAGCAGCCCACCAGGCTCCCCCATCCCCGGGATTCTCCAGACAAGAACATTGGAGTGGGTTGCCATTTCCTTCTCCTAAATACACACAAAAGCCTGGGAAACAACCTACAAAAAAATAGCAAATGCGACAGGAGTTTCTCACTTTGGATTGAGTATCAACCGTGTCCATTCCAGAAGGGAAGTGGAAATTCTCTCAGGCTTGGGATCTTCTCCCTCAGCAATGACTTTAGCAGTACACAAAACTCAGATCAAACACACCTTCTTCACTCTCATGCTAAAAACTTCTCACTCTTGAAATAATACCTACTAGCACATTGTATTCTTTCTCAGTAAATCCCATGGACGGAGAAGCCTGGTAGGCTACAGTCCATCCATGGGGTCGCAAAGACTAGGACACGACTGAGTGACTTCACTTTCACTATTCACTGTCAGGCATTGGAGAAGGAAATGGCAACCCACTCCAGTGTTCTTGCCTGGAGAATCCCAGGGATGGGGAAGCCTGCTGGGCTGCTGTCTATGAGGTCGCACAGAGTTGGACACGACTGACATGACTTAGTAACAGTAGCAGCAGCAGCACATTGTACATTTTCATTATCTTCATATTCTTTATTGCTCACTGAAAAGATCATTTCTAGGAAAAAAAAATTGTAAACTTGAATTAATCATAAAACATATCCTTCCCAATATCATTTAAATTCACCCTAAAATACATTAGGCATAGATGTTTTTCCAATGTTTTAAGAAACTTTCAGATGAAGATGTTTCCTTTTCAGATAATTTCTATGGTTCCAAATGCTTATCTATGTAACAGCTATTCCCTCATTTGATCTCCTATTGATAGAGCCAAGATTTTATCTGTTCAAAACTCTTCTCTCATTCAGGAATAATTCTTTATTTTTCTAAGCCAATAATTATTTTCCCCATGTTTACATATCAGAATATTAATACATCTGAAGATGTGCAATTATTTCCCAAGTGTAAAGGAAAACTACAGGTTAAGTTTAATATATTAGAGAATAGATTTTACTCAAAGGTGTGATTCATAAATTCCTATTATGTATTGAAGTAATACAATATTGTTATAGGGAGTATATATTAGTAAATCTAATATAAAAGAATTATAAAGAATGACTATGCTGAATTGCCAAAAAGGTTAACACTTCAAAATCAATTAATGTAATACATTATACTAATACAATAAAGGACAAAACCTGAATAGATAGAGAAAAAAGACATTTAACCAAAACCAATATCCATCCATGAAAAAAGCTCAAAAACACAAGTTTAGTAGGAACTTCTCCAACTTGATAAAAGACACCTATTAGAAACTGACACTTAATATCATATATCACAGCAAAAAACTGTACATTCTCATAGAGCTCAGAAATAAAACAAAGGTATGTACTCTCAAAAGTCAAGCAAAGAAAAAAAATAGAATGCACTCAGATTAGAAAAGAAGAATAAGAGTACCTTTATTTACACACAACATGATCCAGGTTACACAAATTCCTAAGATATATCCAGTAGTCATATATGGATGTGAGAGTTGGACCACAAAGGAAGCTGAGCACCGAAGAATTGATGCCTTTGACCTAAGGTGTTAGAGAAGGCTCTTGAGAGTCCCCTGGACTGCAAGGAGATCAAACCAATCAGTCCTAAAGGAAATCAGTCCTGAATATTCTTTGGAAGGACTGATGCTGAAGCTGAAGCTCCAATACTTCGGCCACCTAGTGCAAAGAACTGATTCTTTAGAAAAGACCCTGATGCTGGGAAAGATTGAAGGCAGGATAACGAGGGGAGGACAGAGGATGAGATGGTTAGATGGCATCACTGACTGGATGGAATGAGTTTGAGCAAGCTCCAGGAGTGGTGGCTGCCTGGGTGCAGGAGAGCCTAGAGGAGCCATCCCACGTTGAAGGTCAGGAAGGGCGGCAGTGAGGAGATACCCCTCATCCAAGGTAAGAAGCAGCAGCTGTGCTTTGCTGGAGCAGCCGTGAAGAGATACCCCATGCCCAAGGTAAGAGAAAACCAAGTCNGGTCAGGAAGGGTGGCAGTGAGGAGATACCCCTCATCCAAGGTAAGAAGCAGCAGCTGTGCTTTGCTGGAGCAGCCGTGAAGAGATACCCCACACCCAAGGTAAGAGAAAACCAAGTCAGATGGTAGGTGTTGCAAGAGGGCATCAGAGGGTAGACACACTGAAACCATACTCACAGAAAACTAGTCAATCTAATCACACTAGGACCATAGCCTTGACTAACTCAATGAAACTAAGCCATGCCCGTGGGGTAACCCAAGATGGGCGGGTCATGGTGGAGAGGTCTGACAGAATGTGGTCCACTGGAGAAGGGAATGGCAAACCACTTCAGTATTCTTGCCTTGAGAACCTCATGAACAGTATGAAAAGGCAAAATGATAGGATACTGAAAGAGGAACTCGCCAGGTCAGTATGTGCCCAATATGCGACTGGAGATCAGTGGAGAAATAACTCTAGAAAGAATGAAGGGATAAAGCCAAAGCAAAAACAATACCAGCTGTGGATGTGACTGGTGATAGAAGCAATGTCCAATACTGTAAAGAGAAATATTGTATAGGAACCTGGAATATCAGGTCCCTGAATCAAGGCAAATTGGAAGTGGTCAAAAAAGAGATGGCAAGAGTGAACATCAACATTCTAGGAATCGGCAAACTAAATGGACTGGAATGGGTGAATTTAACTCAGATGACCATTATATCTACTACTGCAGGCAGGAATCCCTCAGAAGAAATGGAGTAGCCATCATGGTCAACAAGAGTCCAAAATGCAGTACTTGGATGCAATCTCAAAAATGACAGAATGATCTCTGTCGTTTGCCTTCATCTCCAAGGCAAACCATTCAATGTCATGGTAATCCAAGTCTATGCCCCAACCAGTAATGCTGAAGAAGTTGAAGTTAAACAGTTCTATGAAGACCTACAAGACCTTTTAGAACTAATACCCAAAAAATGATGTCCTTTTCATTATAGGGGACTGGAATGCAAAAATTGGAAGTCAAGAAACACCTGGCGTAACAGGCAAATTTGGCCTTGGAATATAGAATGCAAAGCAGGGCAAAGACTAATAGAGTTTTGCCAAGAAAATGCACTGGTCATAGCAAACACCCTCTTCCAACAACACAAGACAAAACTCTACACATGGACATCACCAGATGGTCAAAAACGAAATCAGATTGATTATATTCTTTGCAGCCAAAGATGGAGAAGCTCTATACAGTCAACAAAAACAAGACCAGAAGCTGACTGTAGCTCAGATCATGAACTCCTTATTACCAAATTCACACTCAAATTGAAGAAAGTAGGGAAAACCGCTAGACCATTCAGGTATGACCTAAATCAAATCCCTTATGATTATACAGTGGGAGTGAAAAATAGATTTAAGGGCCTAGATCTGATAGATAGAGTGCCTGAAGAACTATGGAATTAGGTTCATGACATTGTACAGGAGACAGGGATCAAGACCA
>SJYW01018463.1:557229-648210 GCA_006410735.1 Raphicerus campestris | reverse complement strand
TACAGGAGACAGGGATCAAGACCATCCCCATGGAAAAGAAATGCAAAAAAGCAAAATGGCTGTCTGGGGAGGCCTTACAAATAGCTGTGAAAAGAAGAGAAGCAAAAACCAAAGAAGAAAAGGAAAGGTATAGGCATCTGAATGCAGAGTTTCAAAGAATAGCAAGGAGAAATAAGAAAGCCTTCTTCAGTGATCAAAGCAAAGAAATAGAGGAAAACACATGAATGGGAAAGACTAGAGATCTCTTCAAGAAAATTAGAGATACCAAGATAACATTTCATGCAAAGATGGGCTCAATAAAGGACAGGAATGGTATGGACCTAACAGAAGCAGAAGATATTAAGAAGAGGNTGGCTTCCCTGGTGGCTCATTAATAACAAATCTGCCTGCCAATGCAGGAAATGTGGGTTTGATCCCTGAGTAGGGAAGATTTCATGGAGAAGGAAATGGCAACCTACTCCAGTATTCTTGCCTAGGTAATCCCATGAACAGAGGAGTCTGATGGATTACAATCCATGGGGTCACAAAGAGTCAACAGTGACTGAGCATGCACGCACATTAACTGAATCACTTTGCTATATACCAGAAACTAACAAAATATTGTCAATCAACTATACCCCCCTTAAAAACGAATAAAAAATTAAAGAATGCTCGCTTCATGTTAGGAATGCATGGGAACTAAATCAGCTTGGCTTGAAAGACTATTTAAAAGGTGGAGAAACACTGGGCCAGCTGTTCTTTACAGCTCTAAAATACTATAATAAGTTTTTCCCTTTACAGCAATTCAACGATGCCTGTACCTTACCTTTTTCAATATAATTCTTGGGTACCCAAGCAGGATCCCCAACTGCATATGGGTCATTATACGAACTACAACAGCCCTCTCAACTTCATAATTCAGTGGTGGTGGAGTCATCAAACATGGGAATGTCATCCAGTGGAGGTTATCATTGTTGGAGTTGTACTATCAGTAACTAGTCCAATAGTGGGTGGTGAGGGTGTAGGCATGGCGATGGGAATGCCAATACTGTTGCTGCCACTGTGTGTCCCTAGTCTCTGACTTATAATAAAACTCTCCTGCCGGATTATGTTCACTTCCAAGGCTAGCAGGACTTGTCATGTAGTCATTAGGAACTGTTGGAGACTGAATGGGTTCCAGAGTTTTGTAAGGAATATTTCATCCCAACGTTCCCCAGCCTGACATGAGAGGGTGTGATGGTTTCTGAGTACTAGGATTTGTTCTTAACAGTGTACCATTTCTTGCAAGCTGGTTATTTCCATGCTTGACACCATGGCCCAAGTTATCCAGAACTCCATGGTCAGTAGGTTTCTGAACATAACTTACAGGATGCTCCATATTTGCATGAGCTATTATTTTGTAAGTTCTTGATGTATTCTTATTTGTTGTCAAAATACCAATCTCTCTTTGAGCCACTTTTTCTTTACGAATGTCCAGTCTTGTGGAAAACTCCATTATCTAGAGCTGAGAGGCTTGGATTGGAGCATTGTTAACTAGCAATTGGAGCATTGTTAACTAATTCATTTATTTGATAAACAAGACTAGCTAGGGATAGGATTGTGTAGGCTTTGGTCTCTTCTAAAGCTTTTCTCTTGTCTAGTAGCTCTACGCAGTTGTTTTCACAGTAGTCTACCACCCAGGCCAGGTTCTGGTAACCTTCTATCAGGGCCCTCTAGCCAAAGGGATTTCCTCCTCTAGCAACATTTGCAGCTCTGCCATTTTCCACCCCTCTGCAATGTTTCATCTCCTGTTAAACAGAGACAGAGGCAGCAGCAAGGTCCATGGAGACTACCATCAAGTCACAAACTGGATACAAACTGCCTGCCCACCCTCCAACTGCGTACTGTGGAATCTCACCTTCTCCTCTTCCTCCTCACTCTCCCTTCCTCCATCCACTTTGCACAGGCACTTCCAGGATAGATCAACTTTTTAAAGAAATACTGTTGGTCTCAACTTTTAATAGTTGTTGTTGCTGTTGTTTAGTCCCTAAGTCCTGTCCAACTCTCTGTGATCCCATTGACTGTAGCCTGCCAGACTCCTCTGTCCATGGGATTCTCCAGGCAAGAGTGGGTTGCCATTTCCTACTCAAGGAGATCTTCCTGATCCAGGGATCAACTGGAGTCTCTTGCATTGGCAGGTGGATTCTTTACTACTAGTCACCAGGGAAGCCCTTTAATACATAAAATACCTCAGGCACTGCAGAACTTTTTCATAAGAGTGTAGCACAGTTTGTAATAAAGTAACAAAATCATTAGAATGTATATTTGCCCCAATTCAAAATAGTATCTTGAGACATTCATCTCGCCTACCAATTTGGCAATAAAAAAGAAGAAAACTAAAAACTATCACTAATGGAAAAGATATTTATGAAGTCAAGTTCTCCTGAATTACTACTTTTGGTTTGTGATTTGAAGGAAAGAAGAGAAACTTAAAACAATGCCTTTACAAAATAATGTTTTAAATATGTTATATCTGATGTGACAAATGATGCCCTCTCTTCAGCATACAATTAGAAAAACATCTGTCATCTCAATGCAACCAGCTTGTGTTCTTTTTTTATACCTTATGTTTGCTGACGTCATTTTTTAAAAAAGAGATTTTACACGAAACTCTTTGGGACACCATGTAAGGTATGACTAGAGTCACCAGCTAAATGTTACTTTANAACATCTGTCATCTCAATGCAACCAGCTTGTGTTCTTTTTTTATACCTTATGTTTGCTGACGTCATTTTTTAAAAAAGAGATTTTACACGAAACTCTTTGGGACACCATGTAAGGTATGACTAGAGTCACCAGCTAAATGTTACTTTATGGAGTCATCTAACACACAATTATGTTTGACAACCTCAGAATAGGAAATGCTTCCTTAATTATCAAAACTTTAATTAGTTGAATAACCCAGGAGACGTGTAGAATTACTGAGTGTCTGTAATATATGGCAGGCAACACATTACAAATTTGATGTCACTTAAGATATAACTCATTGTTTTCAAATTTGCATGAATGTGACAAAGACTTTGCCTCCTATCCTGGAATATTATACTACATTGAGTGAACCAGGGATTTTCATATACTGAATAAGGAAGTAAAATGACTACATAAAATCTCTTCTCTGTAATAGTCAAATGAGTTTAAAATTGAAAATTTTTAATAAGGTTAATTTGTAGTTTGAGAATAAGTTTAAAAACTTTTAGTAAAAACTGAAGACCGGAAACTAAAAAAAAAAAAAAAATTACAAGAAGGAAATTCAGTTGTGATTTGCTTAATTCAGCAAGAAAGTTTTAGGCATTTTTAAGAGGGCAGAGGGCAAATCTTTCAATTCTAGGCCCTGCAGTCACCCTTCCAGACACTCCTGAATTCTTTATTCAAGTAAAAAATGTGGAAGAAAAGGATGAAAGAAAACCACTGTATGATATTTTCATTGAAAGAGGAAATAGTTTATAAACTTGTATCAAAAGTGCAAACATTTATAGCTAACTTGATCCAATTGACATCTGTGGAATACACAGTCCAATAAAAGCAAAATAAACATTTTTAAGCTTGAATAGAATATTATCCCAAATANAAGAGACAGGTGGTGTTGGAGAAGACTCTTGAGAGTCCCTTGGACTGCAAGCAAATCCAACCAGTCCATTCTAAAGGAGATCGGCCCAGGGTGTTCATTGGAAAGAATGATGCTAAAGCTGAAACTCCAGTACTTTGGCCACCTCATGTGAAGAGTTGACTCATTGGAAAAGACTCTGATGCTGGTAGGGATTGGGGGCAGGAGGAAAAGGGGATGACAGAGGATGAGATGGCTGGATGGCATCACCTATTCGATGGACATGAGTTTGAGTGATCTTGGGAGTTGGTGATGGACAGGGAGGCCTGGCAAGCTGTGATTCATGGGGTCGCGAAGAGTCAGACATGACTGAGCAACTGAACTGAACTGAACTGAACTGCATACGTTTAAAACCAGAGAAATAATACAAATTATGATATCAAAGTAGTAGTAATCAGTGTAAAGAAGTATCTGGAAGATACCTTTTTTTCCAAATATTTGAGATATCTCAAAATATTTGGAAATTAAAAACACACTTTTAATTAAAATGAAAATTTTTGTGTCAATTCCAAAATGTAAAGAGCTTAAAAGTCATCAGTCTCATCCTTACAAGATGAAAAATTGAAGCAAAAAGAAACTCAATGAGTTTTATTGTACCTATCAGTAAAATCGCATGTATAGGACAAACCACCATCCCAAAATTGAGTCAGAAAGGAGAATCCAAAGTGTCACAACTAAGCTCTTACCTGGAACAGTAACCACTAGAATGCAAACTGTAGGGCTAACTTGAGAGTGAGATACTCCTGGTGACCCACCACCAGGGATAGCTATGGGAGGGGCTAGGCACACTTATATAAGTTATATATCCAGGAAATCTACTAAGCTGTCAAAGTGAAGATTGAAGTAACTATCCCATGTGGTGTGGAAGAGTAAAGGGTAGAATAAACATTTTGAATCTCATCCAGAGCCTTCTCCATAGAAAGCTCTCCGCTGCAGGAGGAACGGCTCTCCTAGAGCCTTATCCTGGAGCCTGGCCAGTGCCATTGAGCCTTGCTGTCTTACCTATAGTGTGGAAATGCTGCCCAAGTTAAAACATTCATGAAAGTCATATGCCAGAAATACAAACCCAATGAAATATGGAGACTTAATTGAAATATTACACAATGTGCACTCTCCCTCATATATTACCAGACAATCAACACAGTTCTAGTATCATAAAATTGAACTATGATGAAAATGCTACAAGACACAGCCTCTCTCTGAGGAAGAGTGCACAGGGAAGTCCAAAGTCAAGAGGAAAAAAAAAGGGACCCTACAAGATTTTGAGTCTCTGAAATCTACAGCTATATTGAGCATTAAACAAAACCAACTCCTAGCCAGAAATTGCATAAATCTCCACATTTGAACATTACTTACCTCAATTCACAGTATGTAATATGTCAGGTTTTTGACAATAAATAAATAAGGCACACAAAAAGTCAACAAAAATCATAGTCACATCATTATCAGATATTATACAGATGTTGAAATTAGAAAACTTTAAATAATTATGATTAATATGTTAAAGGATTTAGTGGGAAAAAAAGAAAGATAACATGAAATAGATGAGAACTGTAAGGAAAAGTGGAAATTCTTAGAAAGGATAAAAGTTAACTTATACAAATCCAAAACACTATAAAAATAATGAAAAATGCCTTTATGTAGTTCATCAGATTCACCATGGCTAAAGAAATAATCAGTAACTTTAAAGATTTGTTAATAAAAATATCCCAAAGTGAAATGCAAAGAGAAAAAGGATGAAAAAGATCTAAGATCCAGAAACAATAGGATATTTTCAAAAGATACAAAATTCACACACAATAGCAAAAAAGAAAGAAAAACAAATATATACACTTTATATATAGAATATTTGAATAATTATAAAAACTTTTCCAAATTTAATGACATACCAAATCCAAAACCTGCATCTAGGTATATCATAATCAACCAGCAGAAAACAAAAGACAAAGAAAATTGGTAAAGAATCTGCCTGCAACGAAGGAGACCTGGATTTGATTCCTGGGTTACAAAGATCCCTTGGAGAAGGAAATGACAATCCACGCCAGTATTCTTGCCTGGAAAATCCCATGGACAGAGGAGCCTGGTGGGCTACAGTCCATGAGGGCACAAGAGTCGAACACGACTTAGTAACTAAATCACCACCACCACCAGAGAGGAATAACAGTAACAATTATGATGCACTTCTTATCAGAAATCATGTAACATTCTACAAAGTTCCTCAGCAATGAGATGTGGGCTGCATTCCTAATGGACACCACATTTGTGGGACAATTTAAAATGCCACAGTGTTTCTTTCTGTAATGCAGAAGTCTGTTTCTTCAATAAACTTTTATCTGGTAGTTGCAAATATTTGACTAGATNTGCCCAAGTTAAAACATTCATGAAAGTCATATGCCAGAAATACAAACCCAATGAAATATGGAGACTTAATTGAAATATTACACAATGTGCACTCTCCCTCATATATTACCAGACAATCAACACAGTTCTAGTATCATAAAATTGAACTATGATGAAAATGCTACAAGACACAGCCTCTCTCTGAGGAAGAGTGCACAGGGAAGTCCAAAGTCAAGAGGAAAAAAAAAGGGACTCTACAAGATTTTGAGTCTCTGAAATCTACAGCTATATTGAGCATTAAACAAAACCAACTCCTAGCCAGAAATTGCATAAATCTCCACATTTGAACATTACTTACCTCAATTCACAGTATGTAATATGTCAGGTTTTTGACAATAAATAAATAAGGCACACAAAAAGTCAACAAAAATCATAGTCACATCATTATCAGATATTATACAGATGTTGAAATTAGAAAACTTTAAATAATTATGATTAATATGTTAAAGGATTTAGTGGGAAAAAAAGAAAGATAACATGAAATAGATGAGAACTGTAAGGAAAAGTGGAAATTCTTAGAAAGGATAAAAGTTAACTTTTACAAATCCAAAACACTATAAAAATAATGAAAAATGCCTTTATGTAGTTCATCAGATTCACCATGGCTAAAGAAATAATCAGTAACTTTAAAGATTTGTTAATAAAAATATCCCAAAGTGAAATGCAAAGAGAAAAAGGATGAAAAAGATCTAAGATCCAGAAACAATAGGATATTTTCAAAAGATACAAAATTCACACACAATAGCAAAAAAGAAAGAAAAACAAATATATACACTTTATATATAGAATATTTGAATAATTATAAAAACTTTTCCAAATTTAATGACATACCAAATCCAAAACCTGCATCTAGGTATATCATAATCAACCAGCAGAAAACAAAAGACAAAGAAAATTGGTAAAGAATCTGCCTGCAACGAAGGAGACCTGGATTTGATTCCTGGGTTACAAAGATCCCTTGGAGAAGGAAATGACAATCCACTCCAGTATTCTTGCCTGGAAAATCCCATGGACAGAGGAGCCTGGTGGGCTACAGTCCATGAGGGCACAAGAGTCGAACACGACTTAGTAACTAAATCACCACCACCACCAGAGAGGAATAACAGTAACAATTATGATGCACTTCTTATCAGAAATCATGTAACATTCTACAAAGTTCCTCAGCAATGAGATGTGGGCTGCATTCCTAATGGACACCACATTTGTGGGACAATTTAAAATGCCACAGTGTTTCTTTCTGTAATGCAGAAGTCTGTTTCTTCAATAAACTTTTATCTGGTAGTTGCAAATATTTGACTAGATTCCAGAGTTCTGTAAAAGTTGATTTTGACAATTTCCCCAGCTCATTAACAGCCCTAAAATTCCTTACTTCTCCATTTTGGTTTCCAAATATATCTTAAAAAGTTAGCCTATGCAAGAATGTCTTTGCAAAATTCATGAGTGAATTAATATTTTCCCAAGGTTCAAGTGTAAATAAACTGCCACATTTACCAAGGGTTACACAAAATGTACAGGGATAATAAAAACCTCAAAACATGAAATTAAAAAGCCTTAGTGGTAAATGTGGGTTTCCCTGGTGGCTTAGTGTTAAAGAATCCCCCTGCTAATGCAGGAGACACAAGTTTGATCTCTGGATTGGGAAGATCCCCTGGAGAAGGATATGGCAGCCTCTCCAATATCCTTGACTGGGAAATCCCATGGGCAGAGGAGCCTCGTAGGTTACAGTCCATGGTGTTTAAGAGTAGGACATGACTGAGGACACACGCATGCTGTGTTACACAGGAAGAGACTTATGTGAAAGAGAAAAACTTTTTTTTTTTAAACAAAAATTTGGCAACTCAACCTATCAAAGACAAAAGATATTTCAGTTGAAAAAATACATGACCAGAGATTTGCAGGAACTGTAAATCTTCCCCCTTGGAGCAATAACTCAGCACTCAGAGTCAGTGTGCATGATCTCCATTCTGAGTAGTGGTTAAACCTTTGCAATATTTTATGATAAAATGACATTTGTCCTGTAATTAGAGGCCTAATGTTTTCATGATTAAATCTACTGGATTATTGTAACTGAAGCATATTTTACACCTATGTGATTTGCTGTTTTTGCTATCAGATTCCTTCTTATCCATAAAAAAAGAGAAAAGAAGGAGAAAAATGGAGATTTCCCTCGGTGGCCTCGTGGTTCAGACTCCGGGCTTTCACTGTCATGGCCCAGGTTCAGTCCTGGTGGGAAACAGATCTGAGATTGGAAAACTGAGACCATGCAAGTCGACCAAAAAGAAAAGAAATGGTTACATGATTTTTCAAGGCTGAACCATCTGTATCATAAGAAGATATTTCTCATATAGATCTAGACAATAACTGAGGATTTGTCTGACTTTACATGGAGTATAATATCCTAGATATTTATTACTATTTAAATGTTCTCAATTAGACTGAGGTAGCCCTGTGATGAGATCTGTCAATAAAATTTGGAACAAAGGAAAGAAGGTGCAAGGCTCTATTCTTGTGAATAGCAAAGCAAACTCTGCCATAGTTCAGCTCTCCTAAAAGCTGACACTTTGATATTTCAGAATCCTATAGAAATGGATGATCAACCATGATTTTTATATGCATGCATCTCTTGTTTTGAATTTTTAAAAATAGATTTGTGCCTGTATTGCTATGAACTTTCCCCTTATCATGCTTTTACATTACAGGCATACCTCAAGACACAAGAAAAAAGTCAAATAAAAAACCTAACTCTACACCTAAAGCAACTAGAAAAGGAAGAAATGAAGAACACCAGGGTAAGCAGAAGGAAAGAAATCTTNTGGGGGCATGAGGAAAAGGGGACGACAGAGGATGATATAGCTGGATGGCATCACCGACTCGATGGAGGTGAATTTGAGTGAACTCAGGGAGTTGGTGATGGACAGGGAGGCCTGGCATTCTGCGATTCATGGGGTCACAAAGATTCAAATACGACTGAGCGACTGAACTGAACAGAGGCAGAATTAAGGGACCTCAAGATCAGGGGAACAGGTAGGTGAGAACATGTCAGAGAAGGCAGAGAGGTGGCAGAAGACAGACCCCTGATGCTCGGGCTTTAAGCCCGAGGTGCTTATTCCATCGTTTAATTGAATTTCACTTACGATAAAAATACAGAGAAAATCATTAAGAATTATGCTCAGGAATAACATTCCAAGATGACAACTGCAAGTTGTCAAGTTGTCCAAGTGAGGGGGCCCCTTTGAGTTTGGGACCCTGTGCAACCATTCCAGACACACTGATGTGAATCCCTGGTGCTGAACAGTGTTTCAGACAATATAATACTGACTAAAAAAAAGAAAGTAAAAATGCCCAGCAGGAAGTTTATATTTTAGTCATGAGAACAAAATGGATACATTTTATGTCAGAGAATGTAAAGTTCTATAAAGAAAAATAAATCAAGGAAGGAAGGATATGGAATGATGGGGTAGCAATTTTAAATGGGCTGGTAAAAGAAAAGGTCCCCGTGAGCAGTTGCTGCTGCTTCTGCACCTAAGTCGCTTCAGTCATGTCTGACTCTGTGGGACTCCATAGATGGCAGTCCACCAGGCTCCCCCATCCCTGGCATTCTCCAGGCAAGAACACTGGAGTGGGTTGACATTTCCTTCTCCAATGCATCAAAGTAAAAAGTGAAAGGGAAGTCGCTCAATCATGTCCGACTCTTGGCGACCCCATGGATTGCAGCCTCCCAGGTTCCTGCATCCATGGGATTTTCCAGGCAAGAGTACTGGAGTAGGTTGCCATTGCCTTCTCCGAATGGGATATGAGATCATTGCATTGTTTTAACTCACATGAAGTACAGTGACTGATCAGGGAATGGACTTGGCGATATCTAGGCAACTGATATCTGTCCATACTTCCATGTCCCACAAGAAGGGCTTCCTAGTTCATTTTTTAGAGGACTTTGAAAAGAGTAATAAAGGGTATCAAGTTTCACAGCATAAATTGAAAACTTCATATTTAGCTACACATGTGTGATTCAAATGGGAAATGAAAGAGAGTTAGACTTGTTAATGAAATACAGTTCTCAGACCATGACCTGCAGACTTATTCTGAACAAATGTCCTTCTCTATAGTAACAGTTGCCAAGTTTCACAAGCAGAAAACCATTCATCAATATTCCAGTCTAGAAATGTTAGTCAGTATCTGATAATCCTGTTTCCTTATAAAAAAAGTTTTCTTGATCATCTCTATATTTATATCCATACTGTTAAGATAATTTAACATTTTAGTACTTATTTTACGATAAGCAAATTCAGTCTTAATAATAGCTACATCAACATCTAACAAACATATTGTCACATGGAAGTATCAAATTCATAGCTACATCTGTCTAAGTCTGTAGCTAAAGTAAATATTGAACTTTACTAAAATCATAGTCTTTTTGGTAATCTAACAACAGAGAGGAGAGGAATGTCCTAATTTTACATGGATATTTTCTCTGTTATCTTCATTAATAGCCTTCAGAGATAAAGTTTCATTATCTCCTAAAGTAACACCATAGGTAAGTTTAATTTAATATATTATCCCATAAAATAGCTATTTCTCAGGCTGTCCTTTATTCTTAGAGACACACTGTTCCCTCACATCCCAAACTGAAAATCCAAAACCCCAAAATGAACTAGGGGACTTCCTAATGTATAGGATGAATTTGTACAATTTTAATTCCCCCTCACTTTCCAGCTTTGCAATCTTGAGAAAAAACTTTTGTTGTTTTGTCATTAAAGAAAGCATGTATAATCATGTTTGCTTTTTTTATTGAATATAATGGTAATGTATGGTCTTTATCAAAAAGTTAAAAGAATGCAATAAAGAAGAAAAAAATTAAAATGTCCCTTTAACTCATAGTTAACTATTAGTAACATTTAGGTTATTTCCAGCCTTTTATTTTAATGCCTTATTATTGATAAAATTATTTTTTCCTGAAGTTCTCTGGCAGTTAAATATGGACCTCTGTGTCTGAAGTTTCATTGGCTCCCTCATGACACATGTGACTTAATATCTTGTTTGAGAAAAAGCTTTGAACTATTTGTTCCCTGAGACATTCATAAGCAGTTCTGAAAGTGAAATGCTTGAAAAAATAACTTGAAAGCCTAAAGGATGAATTTGTATTTCAAAAGAAGCGGCAAGAGCTCAAAACTCAGGAACAAATTAAAGCAATGATTTTTTCCCCTGGTTTCTTGTGCTTTAAATGTGTATTTCTAAGGAAGATCTACTTTCAGCCATTGAGGCTGTGGCTTATGTAATAACGACCTTAAAACTGTGACTGAAACTATTTAGCCCAATTACTCTTCAGGGTTTCTACAATTAAGTGTACACAAAGGCTGTATTAAAGACAAAAATAATCTCAGTCTAAGCAGGTAGTTTTAAATATCTCAACTGTTATCTCTTAGCTACCAGAACACACTGGAAAAAGTTGAGGTCTTACAGCTGTGGGATAAGTTCTAAATCTGTTTTAAATATGAACCTCCAGGAGGTTCTGAAACAGCTAGTCTACAAGTCCACTTTAGGGAGCTACTGATTTAATCTAACTAGATTTTCTTTATAGTTCTTTTTATATTTTCATATCCATTCATAGTACAGTAAGTTGAGTCAAAATTTTAGATGCTGACTAATGTTCATGGTAATAGGATAATTTTTCAGATGGAAAAATATATAGCAAATGTAAGAAAAGACCCAGGACTGGGTCAGTGAATCTCAAAAAAAATTTATAGAGAAACAAACATTTTTAAAGTGTACATTTGGGGCTCTATTTCCAGAGATGGCAATTTTGTAGACATTGACTCAGTAATTTGCAACTTTAATAAATATCCAGGGCATTCATATATAGTAGTTCTTTGAGAAACACTGGGTTAAAGAATGTTGTTTGCTTTGGGCGATTAAAGACTGTTAGGAATCATGCTCCATATGTATTCATATTTAGCTCAGAATTATGTGAAAAATAAGAGTCAGACATGGCAGAGAAACACTCTCTTCTATATGAAAAATAACAATAAAGTAATAAATTACACACTTTTTACAAAATCTGTTGCCATGTCAAATCCATACACTTTTATACATGTAGTTATACACAGATAGGGTGATGAGAGAGGCTACTTGTATTAACATGTCTATGCACGTGTATGTACACGTCGGCTTCCCAGGTGGTGATAGTGGTAAAGAAGCCGCCTGCTAATGCAGGAGACATAGAGAAGTGGGTTTGATCCTTGCTTCAGGAAGTAGATCCCTGGGTCAGGAAGATCTCCTGGAGGAGGGCGTGGCAATCTACTCCAGTATTCTTGCCTGGAGAATCCCACGAACAGAGGAGCCTCATGGGTCACAGTGCATAAGGTCACAAAGAGTTGGACACGACTGAAGCAATTTAGCATGCATGTGTATGTACAGAAAGGAGAGAGGTGGGGACAGAGAGGGAAAAGGCCTGTTTTAACAAAATATTAAGGTTTTCCTGCTTTATAAAATTAGGCTATAACAGAATTTTTTCTTAAAAGATTTTTGCAAGTTTGTTTGACTTCATTAATCTCTCCACTCAATCACACCAGGTAAGAGAGTCCAGGGGAAGACTTTTAACTTTGTAAACAGGTCCCTAGAGAGACCCTTGAAAAAAATAACTCTCAGATTGATTTTCCTGTCATGTTTNATAAAGTAATAAATTACACACTTTTTACAAAATCTGTTGCCATGTCAAATCCATACACTTTTATACATGTAGTTATACACAGATAGGGTGATGAGAGAGGCTACTTGTATTAACATGTCTATGCACGTGTATGTACACGTCGGCTTCCCAGGTGGTGATAGTGGTAAAGAAGCCGCCTGCTAATGCAGGAGACATAGAGAAGTGGGTTTGATCCTTGCTTCAGGAAGTAGATCCCTGGGTCAGGAAGATCTCCTGGAGGAGGGCGTGGCAATCTACTCCAGTATTCTTGCCTGGAGAATCCCATGAACAGAGGAGCCTCATGGGTCACAGTGCATAAGGTCACAAAGAGTTGGACACGACTGAAGCAATTTAGCATGCATGTGTATGTACAGAAAGGAGAGAGGTGGGGACAGAGAGGGAAAAGGCCTGTTTTAACAAAATATTAAGGTTTTCCTGCTTTATAAAATTAGGCTATAACAGAATTTTTTCTTAAAAGATTTTTGCAAGTTTGTTTGACTTCATTAATCTCTCCACTCAATCACACCAGGTAAGAGAGTCCAGGGGAAGACTTTTAACTTTGTAAACAGGTCCCTAGAGAGACCCTTGAAAAAAATAACTCTCAGGTTGATTTTCCTGTCATGTTTTGAAATAGCATTAATACTGATTGCCAAAAGAAAGTGGAATAAAAAATATAATATAGAATAGGCATGATTTTTTTTTATAAAAGCTTTGATGATAATAAGTAAATTATTTGGTCCTAATACAGAATAATTTGAAGTAACTGTGAAAGCTAGAGTCCTGCTTTAGGTCACTTTGTATAGTGTGAAGTGGTCAAATGAAAGAAAAGCATATTGCCTAATAATACAAGTATATATAGGATGAGATGGCTGGATGGCATCACTGACTCGATGGATGTGAGTCTGAGTGAACGNCTGCTTTAGGTCACTTTGTATAGTGTGAAGTGGTCAAATGAAAGAAAAGCATATTGCCTAATAATACAAGTATATATAGGATGAGATGGCTGGATGGCATCACAGACTCAATGGATGTGAGTCTGAGTGAACGCCAGGAGTTGGTGATGGACAGGGAGGCCTGGCGTGCTGCAATTCATGGGGTCGCAAAGAGTCGGACATGACTGAGCGACTGAACTAAACTGAAGCTTTTAGAGATTACAGTGTTTTCTGGCACTTTGCAATTTTCCTAAAAGGGCTTAGTATTTTTAATTTAGTGGATTATACTTGGTCTTTTACTATTAAGTAATAAATAAGAATCCTAAGCAACACAAGGGTAAACTAGAAAATACAAAGCCTGCATTGCTCTGTCTTCATCTTCCAATCTCCTCCAGAGAGTTATCTGTGCTTCCTTGCTCCCACTTCCCTGAACAAAGCAATGTTAGAAAGTAGCTCATAATACTGAGCACTCCGAAAGTCAAAGGCATGACAGGCTTACAATGGAATCACAAGAGTGTTTATCTCTTTTTCTTTAATACTTGTGATTGTATTTAGAATTATAAATGAAAATACTACAGATTAAGATGTTAAATAAAATTACAAGACATTTTTACGAGTACCATTTACTCTTTCTCACTATTTATTTCTCTTCCTCAGAGGCCACCCCTTTCAACTCCTTTTACTGATCATTTATTATATAGCTACATATTTCTAAATAACATATTTAACCTGTTATTTCTTATTTTTCAGTTTTTAAAAATAATCCAGTATGTATTTAACTAATCTCTTACATGACAAACCCCACAGTACACTTCCCATCCCTCCATCTTCCCAGTAGAGTAACATAATATTTGTTAAAGTCAATGAGTGGTGTCAATGTCATTATACTGTAAATAAAACAACTGCTGAAGTATACTATGATTTCATTTTTTTAATATGGAAGTAATAGTTTCCTTGAAGTAATAGTTACTTTTATTCTGTTTGCTTTGTTCTTTGTATCTTAGTGTATCAATAACTGATTGCCAAATTATCTAGAGACTGTTATGCAGAATGAAGTAAGTTCAGAAAGAGAAAAACAAATATCATATAATATTGCTTATGTATGGAATCTAGAAAAATGATACAGCTGAATTTATTTGCAAAGCAGAAATAGAGACACAGAGGTAGAGAACAAACAAATGGATACCAAGTGGAGAAGTGAGGTGGGACGAATTGGGATTGACATACTTCATTCTGCATGACAATCTCTAGATAATTTGAGAGTCAGTTATTGATATATTAAGATACAAAGAACAAAGCAAAGAGTCAGACACAACTGAGTGACTGAACTGAACTGAACTGAACTGATGTATAAAATAGATAACTAATGAGAAGGTACTGTATAGCACAACAGAGTATAGTGCTCTGTTGCTGACCTAAACGGGGAAGAAATCCAAAAAAGAGCTTATGTGTGTATGTGTATAACTGATTCACTTTGCAGCAGAAACTAATACAACATTGTAAAGCAACTATAGTCCAACACTAATTTAAAAAAAAAAAGATTGGGGGCCTTACTTAACTGCTTTGGGGCCTTTTCTCATTGCTTTTTTTCTGAAATAACACTCTCAGAATGTAAGAGATCGTGGTCAGATTCGTAAGGGTAAACTATAAAGCAACAACTTGAAAAGTACGATGAAGAAAAGTAGGACCTGTACCAGTGGGATTTTGTCTGGGATCCTCAAGTGACTGTGTATTGAATATGAGTCAGCACTGGTTTGTTGTGGGAATTAAAGCTATTACAAGAATATTATTAGTGACATTAAATGGAAGAACTAAAATGGGAAGCAGAAACTCTAAAGTATCACCCTCCTTCAAGCCTTTTCATAGACTCTCCAAAGAAGGATAACTTTCCCTGAATACAAGTCTGTAACATGTCTTTCCCCTACTACTAGAATTGCCAAACAACTGAATTTAAAGCCAAAGTTATGGTTAGGATTTTGGTTGCAGTAACTTATATGCAGACTACAACATGANAAGCAATTTAGCATGCATGTGTATGTACAGAAAGGAGAGAGGTGGGGACAGAGAGGGAAAAGGCCTGTTTTAACAAAATATTAAGGTTTTCCTGCTTTATAAAATTAGGCTATAACAGAATTTTTTCTTAAAAGATTTTTGCAAGTTTGTTTGACTTCATTAATCTCTCCACTCAATCACACCAGGTAAGAGAGTCCAGGGGAAGACTTTTAACTTTGTAAACAGGTCCCTAGAGAGACCCTTGAAAAAAATAACTCTCAGGTTGATTTTCCTGTCATGTTTTGAAATAGCATTAATACTGATTGCCAAAAGAAAGTGGAATAAAAAATATAATATAGAATAGGCATGATTTTTTTTTATAAAAGCTTTGATGATAATAAGTAAATTATTTGGTCCTAATACAGAATAATTTGAAGTAACTGTGAAAGCTAGAGTCCTGCTTTAGGTCACTTTGTATAGTGTGAAGTGGTCAAATGAAAGAAAAGCATATTGCCTAATAATACAAGTATATATAGGATGAGATGGCTGGATGGCATCACAGACTCAATGGATGTGAGTCTGAGTGAACGCCAGGAGTTGGTGATGGACAGGGAGGCCTGGCGTGCTGCAATTCATGGGGTCGCAAAGAGTCGGACATGACTGAGCGACTGAACTAAACTGAAGCTTTTAGAGATTACAGTGTTTTCTGGCACTTTGCAATTTTCCTAAAAGGGCTTAGTATTTTTAATTTAGTGGATTATACTTGGTCTTTTACTATTAAGTAATAAATAAGAATCCTAAGCAACACAAGGGTAAACTAGAAAATACAAAGCCTGCATTGCTCTGTCTTCATCTTCCAATCTCCTCCAGAGAGTTATCTGTGCTTCCTTGCTCCCACTTCCCTGAACAAAGCAATGTTAGAAAGTAGCTCATAATACTGAGCACTCCGAAAGTCAAAGGCATGACAGGCTTACAATGGAATCACAAGAGTGTTTATCTCTTTTTCTTTAATACTTGTGATTGTATTTAGAATTATAAATGAAAATACTACAGATTAAGATGTTAAATAAAATTACAAGACATTTTTACGAGTACCATTTACTCTTTCTCACTATTTATTTCTCTTCCTCAGAGGCCACCCCTTTCAACTCCTTTTACTGATCATTTATTATATAGCTACATATTTCTAAATAACATATTTAACCTGTTATTTCTTATTTTTCAGTTTTTAAAAATAATCCAGTATGTATTTAACTAATCTCTTACATGACAAACCCCACAGTACACTTCCCATCCCTCCATCTTCCCAGTAGAGTAACATAATATTTGTTAAAGTCAATGAGTGGTGTCAATGTCATTATACTGTAAATAAAACAACTGCTGAAGTATACTATGATTTCATTTTTTTAATATGGAAGTAATAGTTTCCTTGAAGTAATAGTTACTTTTATTCTGTTTGCTTTGTTCTTTGTATCTTAGTGTATCAATAACTGATTGCCAAATTATCTAGAGACTGTTATGCAGAATGAAGTAAGTTCAGAAAGAGAAAAACAAATATCATATAATATTGCTTATGTATGGAATCTAGAAAAATGATACAGCTGAATTTATTTGCAAAGCAGAAATAGAGACACAGAGGTAGAGAACAAACAAATGGATACCAAGTGGAGAAGTGAGGTGGGACGAATTGGGATTGACATACTTCATTCTGCATGACAATCTCTAGATAATTTGAGAGTCAGTTATTGATATATTAAGATACAAAGAACAAAGCAAAGAGTCAGACACAACTGAGTGACTGAACTGAACTGAACTGAACTGATGTATAAAATAGATAACTAATGAGAAGGTACTGTATAGCACAACAGAGTATAGTGCTCTGTTGCTGACCTAAACGGGGAAGAAATCCAAAAAAGAGCTTATGTGTGTATGTGTATAACTGATTCACTTTGCAGCAGAAACTAATACAACATTGTAAAGCAACTATAGTCCAACACTAATTAAAAAAAAAAAAGATTGGGGGCCTTACTTAACTGCTTTGGGGCCTTTTCTCATTGCTTTTTTTCTGAAATAACACTCTCAGAATGTAAGAGATCGTGGTCAGATTCGTAAGGGTAAACTATAAAGCAACAACTTGAAAAGTACGATGAAGAAAAGTAGGACCTGTACCAGTGGGATTTTGTCTGGGATCCTCAAGTGACTGTGTATTGAATATGAGTCAGCACTGGTTTGTTGTGGGAATTAAAGCTATTACAAGAATATTATTAGTGACATTAAATGGAAGAACTAAAATGGGAAGCAGAAACTCTAAAGTATCACCCTCCTTCAAGCCTTTTCATAGACTCTCCAAAGAAGGATAACTTTCCCTGAATACAAGTCTGTAACATGTCTTTCCCCTACTACTAGAATTGCCAAACAACTGAATTTAAAGCCAAAGTTATGGTTAGGATTTTGGTTGCAGTAACTTATATGCAGACTACAACATGAGAAACGCTGGGCTGAAAGAAACACAAGCTGGAATCAAGATTGCCGGGAGAAATATCAATAACCTTAGATATGCAGATGATACCACCCTTATGGCAGAAAGTGAAGAGGAGCTAAAGAGCCTCTTGGTGAAGGTGAAAGAGGAGAGTGAAAAAGTTGGTTTAAAGCTCAACATTCAGAAAACGAAGATCATGGCATCCGGTCCCATCACTTCATGGCAAATAGATGGGAAAACAGTGGAAACAGTGTCAGACTTTGTTTTGGGGGGGCTCCAAAATCACTGCAGATGGTGACTGCAGCCATGAAATTAAAAGACACTTAATCCTTGGAAGAAAAGTTATAACCAACCTTGATAGCATATTCAAAAGCAGAGACATTACTTTGTCGACTAAGGTCTGTCTAGTCAAGGCTATGGTTTTTCCTGTGGTCATGTATGGATGTGAGAATTGGGCTGTGAAGAAGGCTGAGCAGCAAAGAACTGATGCTTTTGAACTGTGGTGTTGGAGAAGACTCTTGAGAGTCCCTTGGACTGCAAGGAGATCCAACCAGTCCATTCTGAAGGAGATCAGTCCTGGGATTTCTTTGGAAGGAATGATGCAAAAGCTGAAACTCCAGTACTTTAGCCACCTCATGCGAAGAGTTGCCTCATTGGAAAAGACTCCGATGCTGGGAGGGATTGGGGTCAGGAGGAGAAGGGGGTGACCGAGGATGAGATGGCTGGATGGCATCACAGACTCGATGGATGTGAGTCTGAGTGAACTCCGAAGGATAGGGATGAACAGGGAGGCTTGACGTGCTGCGATTCATGGAGTCACAAAGAGTCGGACACGACTGAGCGACTGAACCTGAACTTGAACTTGAAGATAAGTTGTAGCTCCCTTATGAAGTGATGGGAAAAATTAAAATGAAAATTGTGTATTTACTCTTTGTAGTCTACCTTTTGTTTGGCTCAAATTGTTTTGGCTTTAACTATTAAGCTACAAAAGCTACAAAGGCCAAATCAAGACAGAATTTCTCTTTCATATAGAAATCTCTGATATAGGCGGTGCAGGGTTGGTATGAGCATCATCAAGGAAATGGAATTCTTCCTATCATGCTGCTGCCACAGCCTTGTTTGGTGTCTGTGCCCAAGTGTCCTTCATGGTACAAGAGAGCTTCTGGAGCTGTGTCCACCACACTCAAATTCAGGCAACAGGATAGAGGAAGAACAGAAGAATAAAGAGTGCTTCTCCCAACCAGGGAGACACCATTAGTCAACACCTGCGGCTCCCTTATATCATACTGGCGCGTATTTTACCTCAATATTATATCCAGATGCAAGAGAATGGGAAATGTTGTCATTTAGCTGAGAATCTTGAGTGGAGGCATGGACACATGTATGAGAAACTGCTGTAGTTATGTGCGACTCTTTGCAACCCCAGGAACCATACGTAGCCCACCAGACATCTCTGTCCATTCTCCAGGGAAGAATACTGGAGTACATCACCATGCCCTCCTCCAGGGGACCTACCCAGAGATCAAACCCAGATCTCTAATGTCTCTTGCATTGGTAGGCAGGTTCTTTACCACTGGCACCACCAGGGAAGCCCACCAGAATACTGAGTACTCAAGTAATTCTCAGGATCTGCTCCTGAAGAAGAGGAAGGAAATTGTTCTTATGCAGCAATTATCAGTCTCTGAAAAAGTTTGCTGTTTTTCCCCTTGCTAACACATAGGTTGGACATGAATTTGAGCAAACTCCAGGAAACAGTGTAGGACAGAAGAAGCTGGTGGGCTACAGTCCATGGGGTCCCAAAGAATTGGCCATCACTTAGCTATTGAACAACAACAAAACACATAAGCCTCCCTATCTTTATCCTGCTGTTTTCTCTCTCTATGGCTTCCCTTTCCTGGTTGTTACCTACATGTCCTTTTCATTTCCTTACCTAAATATAATATAAAACCAAAACTGCTATTTCCTCCTCCAGGGGATCTTCCTGAACCCAGGGACTGAACTTGTATCTCTTATGTCTCCTGCATTAGCAGACAGGTTCTTTACCTCTAGCATCACCTGAGAAGCCCTGGGAAACAATACATTCTTTATATTAATTTTATTCAATATAAGTAATTTTATGTTTATACTAGTTTTGAAAGTAGCAAGACTAATTATTTATTTTCTTATAAAGAAATTGACAGAGCCCTGATGCCTTTGATTTATTTAATCAACCTCCCACTCACACACCTTTCAGTTGGGCTACCTATGAAATAAAGAAAAAGTCATTCTGATAATATGGTAAGAAATACCTGATATCATCTCCTTCATCCATTCAACATAAAACTTATTCCCTGTGTCCATAGCTAGGGGTCTTCTTTGTTCTTTAAAAGTGTTAGTTCATGTTAATGACTTCCAACAGTGAATCATATGTTGCATAAAGTGCATCTTTTCATTTCTGAGCTTTATATGTATGATTATATTCATGTACTAATTATGTGCTACCAAAAATGTCTTGTAATAATTATAAGGACTGTGGAGCAATAATGTATTATTTGCAATTTCAGGGGAAGAAAAACAAATGTGTTATTTTCATCATAACAGTTAAAGATTAGCAGCTGAGAAACTCATCTTTCCCTAGAGCTGTGGTGATCAACTAGAGTGTAGATAAAACTTACTTAGAATCCTGATAAAATTCCAGATTCACTGGCTTTATCCCTAGAGACTTTGATTCAATAAATATAAATGTGGAGCCCAGGAAACTGAATTTTAAAAACAACCCATCATAGGCAAAATGCCAAATGTGACCTAACGATAAGTAGAGGTTATAGATGAGAGGGAACTTTCCTCAGGCTATAAAGATAAAACCCAAATAAACAGTAGAAAATGAAAAAGTTAATACATCCATATCAAAGCTTTCTGTTTTTCAAGAGTATATCCTTGAAAGGGAGACTAATTATAATAGATAATACAAGAATTTTCCAGTTTTAAGATGTGATAATTAGAGAGGATGGATTCATTATGAGACTGCATTCAATGGGAAATGGAAACCACAGTATTATGTAAAATGTCAGCAATTCTATATGAAATTTGGCAATGATTATAGTTTTAAACCAATCAAAACCTCAAAGGAAACTATAATAAATACTACTATAAAGTAGGAACAATATAATAATTATGTTGGTGACATTTTTTTCCTTATCAGAACACTAAGAACTAACTTTTTTACTAGTAAATGAAAATGTACTACTTAAGACTTCTACCACCGGAAACATTGTAGGTATTAGCCAGGCTTCAGCAATATGTGAACTGTGAACTTCCTGATGTTCAAGCTGGCTTTAGAAAAGGCAGAGGAACCAGAGATCAAATTGCCAACGTACACTGGATCATGGAAAAAGCAAGAGAGTTCCAGAAAAACATCTACTTCTGCTTTATTGACTATGCCAAAGCCTTTGACTGTGTGGATCACAAGAAACTGGAAAATTCTGAAAGGAATGGGAATACCAGAACAACTCACCTGCCTCTTGAGAAACCTGTATGCAGGTCAGGAAGCAACAGTTAGAATTGGACATGGAACAAAGACTGATTCCAAATAGGAAAAGGAATAGGTCAAGGCTGTATATCGTCACTCTGCTTATTTAACTTATATGCAGAGTACATCATGAGAAGTACTGGACTGGAAGAAACACAAGCTGGAATCAAGATTGCTGGGAGAAATATCAATAACTTCAGATATGCAGATGACACCACCCTTATGGCAGAAAGTGAAGAGGAACTAAAAAGCCTCTTGATGAAAGTGGAAGAGGAGAGTGAAAAAGTTGGCTTAAAGCTCAACATTCAAAAAACAAAGATCATGGCATCTGGTCCCATCACTTCATGGGAAATAGATGGGGAAACAGTGGAAACAGTGTCAGACTTTATTTTGGGGGAGCTCCAAAATCACTGCAGATGGTTATTGCAGCCATGAAATCAAAAGACACTTACTCCATGGAAGCAAAGTTATGACCAAACCAGATAGCCTGTTGAAAAGCAGAGACCTTACTTTCCCAACTAAGGTCCGTGTAGTCAAGGCTATGGTTTTTCCAGTGGTCATGTATGGATGTGAGAGTTGGACTGTGAAGAAGGCTGAGCACCGAAGAACTGATGCTTTTGCACTGTGGTGTTGGAGAAGATTCTTGTGAGTCCTTTGGACTGCAGGGAGATCCAACCAGTCCATTCTGAAGGAGATCAGTCCTGGGATTTCTTTGGAAGGAATGATGCAAAAGCTGAAACTCCAGTACTTTGGCCACCTCATGCGAAGAGTTGACTCACTGGAAAAGCCTTTGATGCTGGGAGGGATTGGGGGCAGGAGGAGAAGTGGGTGACCGAGGATGAGATGGCTGGATGGCATCACAGACTCGATGGATGTGAGTCTGAGTGAAATCCACGAGTTGGTGATGGACAGGGAGGCCTGGCGTGCTGCAGTTCATGGAGTCGCAAAAAGTCAGACATGACTGAGCAACTGAACTGAATTGATGCTATATCATAATGAACAATTCCTCAAAACCACAGTTGGGCCAACCCCTTAATCAGGATGAAATTGTTAACTAACTCAGTGAAATTGAGATAACAATTAAATATGACAATGTATGTAAAGTATGTAGTATAGTATCTACTGCTGGAAAGTCCAATATTTTTATACCTATAACATACACTCATGTTGTTGAAAGCTCTGACTGAAAAAAATGCGTCAACTCAAACAGTAAAGTGTTTATTGTTTATAGCTACTGGAGTCAAACATATAAACAACAACAATAAAACCCAGGTATAGAAAAGCTTTGCCTAATCATGGACTAAGATTTTTTCTTCTGGAAGAATCTATATGCCCTTCAAGATACTATCTTTAAACAGTTATTTGGTGTAAAGGATGTGGAAATGAATAATTACTGAAAATCCCCTGACAGTGAATTACCAACATTCTCCTCCCTACAGCCACACCTTGGGAATAATCAACTATTCTTCTTTCATACAGACTTCCCAGGTGGTGGTAGTGGTAAAGAAAGAAAAGAAAGTGAAAGTGAAGTCCCTTAGTCCTATCTGACTCTTTGAGACTCCATAGACTGTAGCCTACCACGCCCCTCCATCCATGGGATTTTCCAGGCAAGAGTACTAGACTGGGTTGCCATTTCCTTCCCCAAAGGATCTTCCCGACCCAGGGATCAAACCCGGGTGTCCAACATTGTAAGCAAACACTTTACCGTCTAAGCCACCAGGGAAGTTCTGGTAACGAATCCACTTGCAATGCAGGAAGTAAGAGATGTGGGTTTGATCCCTAGACTGGGAAGATCCCCTGGAGGGGAGACTGGGAACATACTCCATTATTTTTACCTGGAGAATCCCATGGATAGGGGAGGCTGGTGGGCTACCATCCATAGAGTCACATAGACTGAAGCGACTATACTCGCCCACACTTAATGCACTCATTCATGTATGTCATCTTCCCCAAGAAAAGCAAGAGTGATTAAATTCTTTTCACGGGGAAATCCTCCACTTATGCATCTGTTCATCTGATCCCCACCATGACCATGGGCTTGGTTGGATCTGAGAAATTAACTAAGTAACTCTACTGCTAAGGGCATTCCTGCCTGGCAACCTGGATTCATGAATAGGAGAGAGTGTCTATTATCTTACCTCATAGCTTAGCTGCATTTATAAATTGTCTAAATCTAGTTTATTTGCCTTCTTAAGGCAGGTAAAAATTATCCTATTAACTTTCACATGGTGTTTTACAATTGAATGCATCAATCAGTTAGTTGATAGAAGGAGACAGCAAAAACTAGAATAGCAGAGCCTTCTGCGTTCATTCAATGTATAACTAAATGTCACATAAAAATGAAATGGCTGTAATTGGCCTCTCTCAGCTGGTAGCAACCAAATCTATTTTCCAACCCAAATGTCTCTCCTGAGTTTCAAATCAATGGACTGAGTTGTCTCTTAGACTACCAAATTCTGGTCTGAAAAGTAATTCCTACTCAGTTAATCAACCAACCCTCTCCAAAATTGTTCCTTACACATTGTGAAAGTCGTTCAGTCATGTCTGACTCTTTGTGTCCCCATGGACTGTAGCCTGCCAGGCTTCTCTGTCCATGTAATTCTCCAGGCCAGAATAACAGAGTGGGTAGCTATTCCCTTCTCCAGGGTATCTTCCCAACTCAGGGATCAAACCCAGGTCTCCCGCATTGCAGACAGATTCTCAGATCATCTGAGCTACCAGGGAAGCCCAAAGTCATCACTACTATCAGCTACTGAGTGCTATGCTCTTCCTTTCTGCCAACTTTAAATTCACACAGGCAGTCTTTAACCGTGGTCTGCAGGAGACACTGGAAACACTAGCTCCATCCTTGGGTCAGGAAGATCCCCTGGAGAAGGAAATGGCAACCCACTCCAGTATTCTTATCTGGAAAATCCCATAGACAGTGTAGCCTGACAGGTTACAGTCCAAAGGGTTGCAAGTAGTCAGACATAACTGAGTGACCAAGCATAGCACATCATCACTTCTTGTCCAGATTGCTAAAAGTGTCTCCTCAATTATTTCATTTTAATCTTTCCCCTACACAAATTTATATTCCAAGCTACCAGCAAAAGGATTGTTTAAACAATTCTGTTATATTACTTCCTGTGTGTTACACCTTCCAGTGACCATCCATAGCAGAAAAGACAAAGGGCCATTTCCTTGACAATATACATTCTAGTATCTCTTTATGATCTTACTCTATCCTAAGTATACAGGACCATTTCCTGCCACTACTATCAAAGCTTACCAACCAATGACTACCACACATCTGTAATCAAACAAATATAGATTTATTTAACTTCTTACAACAGGAAGAACACACATCAAAAGATCACTGAAGTGCCTCTGTAAAAGAGAGTTAGGAGAAGCTTTTTGTAATATTTGTATTCATGCTCAGAGATTTTTTAAGCAGGATTTAGAAACCTGGATTATTAGGTGTAGAATGCTGTCAGGTAGCAGGGACGAGTCACTAGGTATCTTCATAGTTTTTTATATAGGAAGCAGAGTGCCAAAATCCCCTGCCATGGTGGCTCGGTGCAGAATCTGCCTGCAGTGCAGGAGACCCAGGTTTGATCCCTGGATTGGGAAGATCCCCTGGAGAAGAGAATGGTAATTCACCCCAGTATTCTTGCCTGGAGAATTCCATGAACAGAGGAGTCTGGTGAGCTACAGTCCATGGGGTCTCCAAGAGTCAGACATGACTGAGTGACTAACACTAGATCCTAGATGGTTATGAAATGTCCTTTTCTCTGTCTTACTCTACTGTGGTCATGGAGTTGCCTCATCTGAGTAGTGAGTGTATACTAAGTTGTTTATGTTTAGTTGGAAACACTACCGCTATGCTATCAGCTTCTAGCCATGAGTTGCTAGCATCATTTTGCATTTTCTCACTGTCCATGTTAAGTTCTACATCCTGGTTTACGAGACAGTATGCAGCCCCATGAAAGATGTATACTCTTCCTGCTTTATGAATGTTGGCAGAAGCAGTTCTCAGAGCTTGAAAAACCTCAATTACACTTTTTCCAAGACTACCTCCTACTCATTCTTTAGAATTCTTTCTTTTCTCCTATGTGTAAGCACATGTGAATTAAAATATCAAAGAATTAAATGAATATATTAATACTGATTTTTTAAAAGAAAAGAAACCATATAAAAATTTAGTAGAAGGCTTTGGCATGGGGAGATCGTGTACACCTGTGGATGATTCATGTCAATGTATGGCAAAACCAACACAGTACTGTAAAGTAGAATAAAGTATTAAAAGGAAAAAAAAAAAATTTAGTAGAATAAAGTATACTTTCACTAATCCATTCACAAGCCATCTTATTCTTCCTCCAAGTTTCAAAAGGAGAATAAGATTGTTCTACTCAAGGTTAACACCTTGAAAAAATTATAATATGCTGACAGTATAGAGACTGTCATTTTACTAGGAATGGATATTCAACCAAAGGACCTAAAAGTTATTTATTTGAATTTCAGAGAGTTTTATAATATATTTAACAACATTGTTATGTTTATACCTATATCTTTTCTAAAGACATACTTTAAAGGAAAGTAATTTTCTCAATTTAACTTATAGATAAGATTTTAAAATAACTTATCTTGACTTTGAAATAAAATTCTCTAAAAACCTGTTAAAAAATATTTTGTCACTATATATTAAAAACATTCCCACAAATTGTAATAGTTGGCCTATAAGCATTAGGATACACACTGTTACATATTTTAATAAATCACCAAAGTACTACTAGCTGTAGCTCAAAACTGAAAATGTTTTGCAATGCATTAAACTCTTCTACAGAGCCCTGTTCTATAATCTGTAAATCTTCACTATCACTTGCTGATTTAACCAGGATAATGCCGTTTCAGCAAACAGTACAAAGGGTTTTGAAATAATAACAAGAATTATCATAACAATGCTACATATAGAGAATGAGCTACATTCTCTGAGTCCATTAACAGAACCTTTTTGGAAACTAAGAGGCTAAAAGCAAATTAACAATAAAAAGTCAACTGAATCAGGCCTGGAAGAGTGCACATAGCTCATCTTCCACATATAAAAATCCAAACATAATATGAATAAAAAATAAGTCATATTTATCTAAAAATCTTATACAATAACAAGTACACTAGAAAGTCACTTGGGCAAACTAAAGGACAATTTACACTTAAAAACACCAAGCATGCATTTAGGGAATTTAAACTAAACTTTAAACCACTTTGAACCAATCCTAGCTCAAATTAAAAATTATAATTACTACTAATAAAGCAAATATAACTATTACTAACAATTATACCAAATATTTAAAGTATAGCATGGAAGAAATAATCTAATTTAAATGTTAAAGACACTATCAGAAAGTTAAAGAAAAATAAAAGATAAACTTAAAAAGAGGAAAGAGTTCCAGTAAGTCACCCACTTCTGCTCCTACCAGCCATCCTACAGGATATAGCAAGTGGAATATCCTGGAAAGGGGAAAGGTGGAGTTCCAACCTCTTTCCTGTTCAGCCTGACAAGATGGCTTGGTTGCCAAAATGAACTTGTAATCCTCAGAGGTCACAGGTGAGAGGAGAGGCATGAGCAGTGCCCAAGTCTTCCCTCTACATCTCCAGGCCAAGTTCTGCATCAACACAATGAACTTTAACCCAAACTTCTCAGTGCGTGGTACTCAAGGTGGAGTGAGCAGTGCTTCTGGAGGCAGCAGATACACTGCATCTGGTAAAATACCAAAGGCCTGATTCACAAGTAGGAACCCGATGACACAGATCTGAGGAAGATTCACCACGTGCTGCTGGAGGTGGACGTGTTGAAGGGCACCCTCCACTACCTAAAGAGTACATGCCTACTCGCAGTGCCTGAGGATTCCCAACATGAGGGATAAGAAACTGAGACATAAGCATGCCAGGCACCAGCTTTTCATTCCATGAGCATGTATATCTTTATGTATAACCTATTTGCTAGTTCTAGCTCAGTCCCCAACTCTTGACCCAGTGACATTCAAACACAATATTCTTGAGTTCAGCAGTACATTTTCCCTCATCACAGGCCAAAAACCAGGAAAGGAATGAAAGAATAACTCTTACACTTAGGTATTAATGAATTAACTAGAATGTAAAAAACAGAGAACTTTAACTCAAAACATAGATGGAAAAATGGAAAACATACAAGCAATTAATATGGCAAAATTTTACTCTGAGACAAAATAAAAAGAATAATTAACAGGCAAAGATTAAAAAAAAAAAAAATCAAAGTGAACCAGCTGATGATGGTTATCCAAAGCAGAATTTAAGTTCAACTTTGATAGACATTTCTCCAAATAAGATATACAGAAGGCTAGAAGAGTTGACTAATTGGAAAAGACTTTGATGCTGGGAGGGATTGGGGGCAGGGACGACAGAGGATGAGATGGCTAGATGGCATCACTGACTCTATGGACGCAAGTCTGGGTGAACTCCGGGAGTTGGTGATGGACAGGGAGGCCTGGCATGTGGCAATTCATGGAGTCGCAAAGAATCGGACATGACTGAGTGACTGAACTGAACTGAACAAACACATGAAAAGATGCTCAACATCACTCATTATTAGAGAAATGCAAATCAAAACCACAATGAGGTACCATTTCACGTCAGTCAGAATGGCTGCGATTCAAAAGTCTACAAGTAATAAATGCTGGAGAGAGTGTGGAGAAAAGGGAACCCTCTTACACTGTTGGTGGGAATGCAAACTAGTCCACCACTATGGAGAACAGTGTGGCGATTCCTTAAAAAACTGGAAATAGAACTGTCTTATGACCCAGCAATCCCATTGCTGGGCACGCACACACACCAAGGAAACCAGAATTAAAAGAAACACATGTACCCCAATGTTCATCACAGCACTGCTTATAATAGCCAGGAAATGGAAGCAACCTAGATGTCCATCAATAGATGAATGGATAAGAAAGCGGTGGTACATATACACAATGGAGTATTACTCAGCCATTAAAAAGAATACATTTGAATCAGTTCTAATGAGGCAGATGACACTGGAGCTGATTATACAAAGTGAAGTAAACCAGAAAGAAAAACACCAATACAGCATACTAACACATATATGTGGAATTTAGAACGATGGTAACAATAACCCTGTATGTGAGACAGCAAAAGAGACACAGATGTATACAACAGTCTTTTGGACTCTGTGGGAGAGGGTGGGATTATTTGGGAGAATGGCACTGAAACATGTATAATATCATACAAGAAACGAATAACCAGTCCAGGTTCAATGCAGGATACAGGATGCTTGGAGCTGGTGCACTGGGATGACCCAGAGGGATGGTATGAGGAGGGAGGTGGGACGGAGGTTCAGGATGGGGAACACATGTACACCCATGGCGGATTCATGTTGATGTATGTCAAAACCAATACAATAGTATTAAATAATTAGCCTCCAATTAAAATAAATAAATTTAAATTTTAAAAAATGAATTTACCTAAAGCAGAATCAATCCAGTGTCAATTTAAACATTATTCAGAAGATGGACAAATCATTTGAAACAGAATAAAACCTTCCTCAGATAGTAATCAATCATAAAATTATAATTGGTTTAAGAGAAGGACAATCAAAAATGCACACCAGCACAATCAAACTAACTACTTACAAGCAAAACCACCTACTAACACCATACTGGGTTAACTATATATGTAGGAACAAAAAAATAACATAAGTAATAAGAAATACTTTTTGCATAACTCTTTGCCAAAATAAATAAGCTATTTCTAGAGAATAGATCAAGAAAAATTTTCAATGTGTCTGCTTAACATACTGTGAACCTAAAAAGTCAGAGAAGGAAATGGCAACCCATTCCAGTATTTTTGCCTGGGAAATCCCATGGACAAAGGAATCTGGCAGGCCACAGCGCATGGGGTCACAAAGGGTTGGACATGACTTAGCAATTAAACAATAACCTAAAATGTAAATGCAGTAAAGCTTAAAAGAAGTCAAAGTAACTTCATAAATATTCAGCCTTCCCTCTACTTGCTAAAACAAACCATAGAACTTAACATTATTAATTGAATATAAAAATTAGTTGTCAAGGTAACAAATAAATTGAATTAATTATTTTGGTTGAGGTGACCTCAGTATAGCAAGGCCAACAGATGATCAAATCTAGACTAGTTATTCTAAATATATGACTATTATTAATTTACTCACAAATTTTCACCAATGGAACATATTCCTCAAATGGAAAAAATAAGGTCCTATTTTAAAGGTCAAATCAATGTTAAAGTTTGTGGTTCTACTGTTACGCCCAGACATTCTAAAGATGTAACCTCTATTTAAAAGGTTCTTTCATTTCCTAATTAAAAATTCTATGTGAGCTGAGTTCAAACTAGAGCACTTCTATTTAGTTCCTCTCTAAACAAAGATGTCTCCCAGTGTAAAAGGACTTAAGAAATGAGTTCGATTCTACAAAAGAGACAGATATTATATATTATATAAGTCAAGAAAAGGGCTCATTAAGATAATAGGATCCAGTAATGTAAATTTAAAATTGTTTTCAGGAGATCAACTTTTTTATTTTAACAAACAAGTTCTTAGTTAATTAATATTTATCAGTTTTCCCAATTATACTTGCTTGGCCTTCTTAATACTTCAACAAAAAAATTAGGTCACATTACACTTCAGAAAGAATCAAATATTGCAGGTCCTTGTGGACTTCAATGAACTGCAAATGTCATAAAATGATAAATCAAAGAACAACTTTGACCTCTAACTTTATCAATATTTGTATAAGCTAGTGTTGTACTGACCTTGCATAAGCAATCTGAATGTCCACTCTAAGACCATATCTACTAACAGAGTTAAACCTCAAAATACTAATTTGTTCATTTCAAGCTTAGCTATATAATCAGTTAAATTCAGAATATGCCCTAGTCAGAACACTCTATGTGTAACATAATTTCCACACAAGGTCACATTAGTAATTATTCTGTTATATGTAATAATAACTACAAATATATGCATGTGTGTTACTTACAACTACCTTCCCTATATACTAGCTTTGATCTACATTTAATTTTTAGAGACAGAAGCAGGAGAAGCCAAGACAAGGTTTTATTTAACTGCTTCTTAGAATTTGTAATTCAGTATATGTTAAACATCCCAACTTGATAAAATGAAGAATTAGTCTCTGCCATTACATCTGCTATAAAGTTTATTATTAGCAATTTTATATAAATTTATTCACTCCGCTATTCTCAGTAAATCACAAAGTTGTCACCTTTGTATATTGACTACTCGGTTTTTAAACTAGAATAGAATAGTAGAGATGACTAATCAAGACAGCTAATTTAGGCTGCTTATAGTAAATGAAGCTTTTATTAGGAACTACTTAAATTTATCATTGATTAGTATTATTCAGGTCTTAGTAATAATTCTTTAGAGCAATGCCACCATGGTTGGAAGGTTTTGAAACTCATTAATAGCAGTAATAAGTGCATTAGATATAACATTATAATAAATAAGCTATAGATTATTACTCCCATGATTCCTTTTACCACTTGCATCATCAACAGCAGAAGTCAAAGCAAGAACAAAGTGAACTATGTGCCTTTTCATTAGCTGACAATCTAACACCTGTAGGTGCAATAGATTGAACTGTCTATTCCTGTTATCTAAAGGAGGAGGTCTCATCACTGTTAGGGACCATTAATATATTATTGCAACTAACTAACATAATGCCACCTTTTACATCATAATACCAGAAACTACTTTGATTTCTATTATTGCTATTTTATTAGTAGTAATACTTTCCATAATTGCAGCAGAGATTATGTTAGCCAAACAGAACCTTTTGATTCTGCAGGAGGTGGAGACCTTGGCTTAATATTTATTCTGATTAATTACACATCCTGAAGAATGTATTTTTGGGAAAATTTCAAGTATTGTAACATATTTTTCAGTAAAAAAATTCTTTAGTTGCATAAAAATAGTCTGAGTCACTGGGAAATTCCAATCCATTGGAATTTTGGAAGGAATGATGCTAAAGCTGAAACTCCAATACTTTAGCCACCTCATGCAGAGTTGACTCGTTGGAAAAGACTCCAATGCTGGGAGGGATTGGGGGCAGAAGGAGAAGGGGACGACAGAGGATGAGATGGCTGGATGACATCACCGACTCGATGGATGTGAATCTGAGTGAACTCCTGGAGTTGGTGATAGACAGAGAGGCCTGGCATCCTGTGATTCATGCGGTCGCAAAGAGTCAGACACGGAATGAGTGACTGAACTGAACTGAACTGAACTGATATACTACATGCTCAACATTATAATTATGCCCTAAGTATTGAAATAGATATGCAAGCCTGTGTGGAGGAGCTAGAAGGCTTTAAGCATATACTAAGAATGTATTTGCTACACTCATGATGAAGGTTGAGTAAAAAAGGGTTATGAGCGATCACCGAGTGCCCAGGGCTGGGAACGGATAACTAAGGTTTATACGCCGGGCCTTGAGATGTTCGAAGGCTTTCTTCTGACCACCTGTTTCTGGAAGCAAGGACTGTTGTTTCACAATAAGACTCCTTTTAGAGTTTTGCCAAAGCTATGTTATAGCTTGGGCGGTAGGAACTGTATTTTATGTTTGAATGTTTTGATGTTTTATCGAGAAAGTCTACGTTCAAGTCTGCTTTATGCTTTGCTCCTTGAGACCATATATCTGCAAAAAGATGGATAATAAAATTTATCAATCCACTAGAGGCTGTCCCTAAGTGTCCTTTTCAGAATGCGGTTCTGTGAGCCTTACAAACATGTATCATTTCTACTACTATAATTATTGCCATAATTATTACTTTCCTAATAGAGGTAAAAGTCTTTGACTATAAGAATGAAGTAGTTAGTAATTACCAGCTATACTGTGAACCATAGACTTTATTTTCCTACTTATTGTGAACAGCCGTGAAAGGAATCAGCTAATTCATTTTTATATATTATTCTAAAAGATACATATTATGTTGTTGCTCATTTCTATCACATCTATCTACAGAAGCAGTACTTATTACCATAGGTGCCTTTGTTTACTTATTACCATGATTTTCAACATATGTGTTACACCTTATATGAGGCAAAGCCCAACAATTATTTCAGATTTAACAATTTAATTTCCTTTCCTGGCCTTTCTGATATGCAGTGGTGATTCTCAGCTTGTGCAGGCACTAACACAACATGAAACACTCATCTATGAAGCCATTGTCCACTAAACAACAATGATAACAAAATATGAATAATCTGACAGGGTTTTACCTTAAAACAAAAATAGCACAAGAGCTTACTACAACAGACATTGAGTGAGTTCACAGATGCTTCCCATCACCTCATGCTTTCAAATAACCCACCAGAAAAAACCATAAAGATCAAGAAAGAAAGGAAAAAAACCCACTCTAATTAGTTTCAATCCAACATTCATAGCCTTTCTTAGCAAGTAAGAGACAATAAATACTACCAATTATGAATAACAAAATATAAATATTACCTAACTATATCAGAATTAATTTATAGATTAAAAGTATGTGTGTTTTTGCAAAAAAAAAAATTGTGGCTCTTATCAAATCCATTCTAGATTTGCAAGGAATATATATTCCATTGTAGAATAATGGTATCATTTCCATGTTTTATAATATTAGCTCTTTAGTATTATAAAATAATTAAATAAGGAGGCTACTAGACTCATGTGATAAATAAATAATGCTATTCTTATGAGAGACAGCCTACAAACTAAAATTCAAAAAATTCATAAGATGAAAATCACGATAGCTTAACAACAAAACAATTTTGATCCCTCAGATGATGAGTTATAACATAATTACCTAATAACCCTATCAACATATACTTCTCACTAGCATTTATAATTGGAGAAGGAAATGGCAACCCACTCCACTATTCTTGCCTGAAGAATCCCATGGACAGAGGAGCCTGGCGGACTACAGTCCATTGGGTCACAAGAGTCAGACATGACTTAGCCACTAAACCACCATCAGCATTTATAATAGTCCTCCTAAGTCTTTTAATTTATTGCAAATACTAGTTTCAGTAAAATGTTTAGCAGGAATAGTACCATGTTTATTTATTATAATGCTTTTTAAAAAGTAATTGTTAACCTAGGTATGAAAAAAACCTAATTTTTTTATATTTGTACCCTAGAAAATTGCTATAGGCTTAATACTTCTTGTCAAAGTAGTTTGATATATATGGTATTTTACATCAAAATTCTCTATCCATTTCAACTTTAAAAATTACTTTCCTATCTATTCTGTTATTATATTAGCCCTAGCTTCTGTTCAGTTTAAATGCAGTAGGATTCAGGTCTCTGCAATGGAAACACCAGTGTCAATGAGGGTCATGGATTCATGTTTTAACTAAATAGCTTGATTTCCATAGCCTGAGCATCCCTAGTATCTTTAGACATGCCAACACATGTCTGAACAGCAAAAATAAGAAGATTCCCTCTTGTTTGGGCTCTTTCCTGTTATGATTTTCCAGGTGTACCTAATCAAGTAATCATCATGCAGGCAAAATCTCTAGTGAATTCATTGACTCTAAATAGGAAGGAATGTTTTCCTAATAATAATGATGATCCTAATCCTCTTCTAAGCAAAATGGGTCCCAATTATGAATTAGGGATAAAAATGAATGAGAAAGTACATTATAATGCAAATACTTACTGCAAATGTCACAGAGCATTTGCATTGCTAAAGATAATGGACATTCTACAAGCAAAATGGTCAGATGTTTTTCATAAGAACTCCTATTATGCCTTCACATATAATAATATAATACTGGTACTTACTCATCTTTGAAATAACAATGAAACTTAACCAAGGGCTATAAAGTAAGTAACTAGCTGAGAGTCACATCATTCTTGCTAAGGCAAGTCTTTATCAGTCTGTGTGCTATAAAACTCTTGTATTTTTATTTGATCAAGAGTTTTACTCTTATACTCACATTCCCCACATAGAAAAATTATATAATATTCTTAATCAATCTTTACTACTGGCATTGTCTAACATATTCAAATAATTAACAGTAAATACATCTTAAACATTGAAGTGTATATAGTATTTATCGACAAATTTCTGGCAAACCCCAAACATAAATTTTCATACACCTTACCTACAATCAAAAACTTTGTTAGTGAGTTTGTTTTCCTCTCCTAACCCACAGTTGTCCGGTAATTTTACCTAAAATGCTAGATCCTGCATCATCATGACCTACTGTTAAAAACTTCATCCCTTTGTTTTCTACACTCATAGCACATATGCAATACTGGGGGCCCACAGGGAAGCCTTTAAACACTAGTGGCAGCAGAAATGTTTGCTCTCCTTGTTTTTTCCTATTATTTTCTTCTAACAGAAACAAACAATGAAAACAAAATAATGTAAACAAATCCACAAGATCCTAAGTCTATGAGTAAGGTTGTAAGGAATGTGAAGAGTTAAACATCTGGTGGAAAGGAGGCTCTTTTAGAGCATGGATGTGGCAGCTCATCAGTTTTGTGTCCTAGCATGGGAGTCCAGAGATCCTGCTCAGCAAACGTCAGGCAGGGCTTGTTTTTAGCTAGGCTATATTATTTGAGCATTATAATCATGTTACCTATATACTTTGGATACCCTTTTTTTCTTTGTCATGAGATGAGAGCATATTAAATTCTCCAATTTTCAAGTTTTTTTTTCTATATAGACTTCAATTTTGTAAACTCCTGAGACTGTAATTGTTTTCGTTATATACTGTTGTGAAGAGATCAGATAGATGAGAAAGAAGGAACAACACAAACGGAAGACAAGCAGCCTTTGCGACAGGTAGAAAATGTGGGAGTGTATTTGGAGCCTGGGAGATAAATGGAGAAAATATTTTGAGGAGGATGTGATTGCTTGTGTCAAATATAACTGATTAGTCAGGTAAAAAGAGGACTCAGAACTGACCTTTAAACATAGCGATATGATGGTTATTACTGGCCTTTAACAAGAGCTGTTTCAGTGAAGCCACAAAAATAAAAAGCTTGAAAGAAGTTAGTTCAAGAGAGAATGTAACATGAGGAACTGGAGATTTCGAGTATTAATATACTCTTGGAGAGCTTTCTTAACAGGGAAAAGAAAAGGACAACATCTGGAGGTGAGTGTGAGGTCAGGTAAAATGTAATAAAATGGGAAAATTAATGGTATGTTCTTAAACTGAGAGGAATGACCTCAAAAAGAAAAACCTGAAATGGAGGAAGGAAAGAAACCAGATTCTAGAGAAGATTCCATGAGTAAAAGATTATGCATTCTAGTACATGAGGGGAAGGACTGATAGTAGCTAAAGCACAGACCATTTTTTTTTCTAATAATGGGAGTCATAATACCCAGCACCAATATGCCATTAATTTTCTAATAATGAGTGCAGATGTAGGAAAATTAATTTAAAAGTGGGTTTCATTGTTAAGGAACTAACAGACAAGGTCATCATCTGACAGTGAGAAGATAGGAAGCTGAGAGATTTGAGGAAAGTTAAGACAGAAAATGATAATTTAAGAGAGAAAAAGAATATTAACTAAGACAATGTGGTACAATTATTGTTGTATTATTTCTCCCCTTTATAATATTAAATTAGAACAGGTGAATTTACCAATATTGACATTTGAAAAAAAATTAAGGGGAGAAAAAAAGAAAAAGTACTTTAGTGTTTTATATTTAGGTCTCCATCATGTCTATTTGAATATCGTTTGAATTCTCTCAAGGAATTATATGGTTAGATATTGTAGATTTTGATTAGCAGTTCAGAGAGCAGAAAAAATACCATTAAGACTAATAAAGTGGGCATTCACAACTGTGAAAATAAGTTTCTACTTTCTCTCACCTTAATTCTGTCTAGAGACAGTTTTAGTTATGAAAATTGTAGAAGTCAGTCCACAAGATGGACTCTAATATGTACTGTCTCCTTGTAATAATATTTTTTCTATTTTCCACATTGAAACAGGAGGGGCTGAGAAACACAGTAAAATTGTGATTTCCAAGGCTATAGCATAAATGGCGTTGCAGTTTCTGCTTAGGTTTTTTGCTTTTTGTGGGTTTTTCTTTTTCTTTTTTTCCCCTTGATCACTTAACTCTGTGGAAAACTCAGCATGATGTCAGGATTTCAAGTAGCCCCATAGAGAGGCCTGTGTGAAAAGGAACCAAAGCCTCTTCACAATGTCCAGCACCAATACGCCAGCTTTGCAACAGACTCTTCTCCTAAAAGTGGATCCTTCAGCTCTAATGAAACTTTCAGGTGGCTGTAGCCTAGCTGGTATCTGGCTGCATTTAAACTCAGGAGAGACCCTGAGCCAAAAGTTCCCAGCCAAGTCACCTTCAAATTCCTGACCTAGAGAAAATGTGAAAGATATCAAATCATTATAGTTGGATTAAGATATTCATACTTGGAAGATCTTTTACTAAGCACTAGATAACTAGGGTTTCCCTGATGGCTCAGCGGTAAAAAATCCACCTGCCAATGAAGGAGACATAAGAGATGTGAGTTTGATCCCTGGGTTGGAAAGATCTCCTGGAGGAAGGCATAGCAGCTCACTCTGGTATTCTTGCCTGGAGAATCCCATGGATAGAGGAGCCTGGCAGGCTATAATTCAAAGGGTCACAAAGAGTTGGACATGACTGAAGTAACTTAGCATGCATGCACTAGATAACAAAGGAAGGAGAATATATCCCATTGTAGAGACATATGACCTGGTGAGATTTCATGATAAAGAAAAGTCTTACAGCTCAGTGATTTTCTCTTTTCTTTAGGCAGTATGTGTTGCTGGGAAGAATCTGGTGGAATCTGGCTCCAGATATGTTGGACACTCCTCTTAAATTCTCACAATTTTCTCCCACCTCACATTTTCTTTTAATTCTAGATAAATAAAGAGAGCTGTCTTAATCCCTTTAGCATGAATTCTATGCTTCAAAGTACATTAAAAATGCCATGTTGACCTCAATGTAAGTATATAACATATACTATAGATGTAAAGAATATTAAATATCTACCACAAAGATCTCTCTTGGTAAAAGTCACATTGTACCTGAAAATATATGGATTATTTTCAAATATCTTTTGATATTGATTTCCAACATGATTCTACAGTGATGAGAATAGATTGCATGATTTCAATACCTTTAGACCATTAAATTTTTGCACCTTGTTTTATGTCCCTGGATATGTTCCAGTGTCTCCAAGTTTACAATCTATGGGATCTTGAAGAGAACTTTTATCCTACTGTAGTGTAAAAATTGTATAAATCTTAATTATGTTGAATTGGCCCATAGTGCTTTTCAGATCTCCTATCCTGCTATTTTCCTGTATATTCANGTTTTTTTTTCTATATAGACTTCAATTTTGTAAACTCCTGAGACTGTAATTGTTTTCGTTATATACTGTTGTGAAGAGATCAGATAGATGAGAAAGAAGGAACAACACAAACGGAAGACAAGCAGCCTTTGCGACAGGTAGAAAATGTGGGAGTGTATTTGGAGCCTGGGAGATAAATGGAGAAAATATTTTGAGGAGGATGTGATTGCTTGTGTCAAATATAACTGATTAGTCAGGTAAAAAGAGGACTCAGAACTGACCTTTAAACATAGCGATATGATGGTTATTACTGGCCTTTAACAAGAGCTGTTTCAGTGAAGCCACAAAAATAAAAAGCTTGAAAGAAGTTAGTTCAAGAGAGAATGTAACATGAGGAACTGGAGATTTCGAGTATTAATATACTCTTGGAGAGCTTTCTTAACAGGGAAAAGAAAAGGACAACATCTGGAGGTGAGTGTGAGGTCAGGTAAAATGTAATAAAATGGGAAAATTAATGGTATGTTCTTAAACTGAGAGGAATGACCTCAAAAAGAAAAACCTGAAATGGAGGAAGGAAAGAAACCAGATTCTAGAGAAGATTCCATGAGTAAAAGATTATGCATTCTAGTACATGAGGGGAAGGACTGATAGTAGCTAAAGCACAGACCATTTTTTTTTCTAATAATGGGAGTCATAATACCCAGCACCAATATGCCATTAATTTTCTAATAATGAGTGCAGATGTAGGAAAATTAATTTAAAAGTGGGTTTCATTGTTAAGGAACTAACAGACAAGGTCATCATCTGACAGTGAGAAGATAGGAAGCTGAGAGATTTGAGGAAAGTTAAGACAGAAAATGATAATTTAAGAGAGAAAAAGAATATTAACTAAGACAATGTGGTACAATTATTGTTGTATTATTTCTCCCCTTTATAATATTAAATTAGAACAGGTGAATTTACCAATATTGACATTTGAAAAAAAATTAAGGGGAGAAAAAAAGAAAAAGTACTTTAGTGTTTTATATTTAGGTCTCCATCATGTCTATTTGAATATCGTTTGAATTCTCTCAAGGAATTATATGGTTAGATATTGTAGATTTTGATTAGCAGTTCAGAGAGCAGAAAAAATACCATTAAGACTAATAAAGTGGGCATTCACAACTGTGAAAATAAGTTTCTACTTTCTCTCACCTTAATTCTGTCTAGAGACAGTTTTAGTTATGAAAATTGTAGAAGTCAGTCCACAAGATGGACTCTAATATGTACTGTCTCCTTGTAATAATATTTTTTCTATTTTCCACATTGAAACAGGAGGGGCTGAGAAACACAGTAAAATTGTGATTTCCAAGGCTATAGCATAAATGGCGTTGCAGTTTCTGCTTAGGTTTTTTGCTTTTTGTGGGTTTTTCTTTTTCTTTTTTTCCCCTTGATCACTTAACTCTGTGGAAAACTCAGCATGATGTCAGGATTTCAAGTAGCCCCATAGAGAGGCCTGTGTGAAAAGGAACCAAAGCCTCTTCACAATGTCCAGCACCAATACGCCAGCTTTGCAACAGACTCTTCTCCTAAAAGTGGATCCTTCAGCTCTAATGAAACTTTCAGGTGGCTGTAGCCTAGCTGGTATCTGGCTGCATTTAAACTCAGGAGAGACCCTGAGCCAAAAGTTCCCAGCCAAGTCACCTTCAAATTCCTGACCTAGAGAAAATGTGAAAGATATCAAATCATTATAGTTGGATTAAGATATTCATACTTGGAAGATCTTTTACTAAGCACTAGATAACTAGGGTTTCCCTGATGGCTCAGCGGTAAAAAATCCACCTGCCAATGAAGGAGACATAAGAGATGTGAGTTTGATCCCTGGGTTGGAAAGATCTCCTGGAGGAAGGCATAGCAGCTCACTCTGGTATTCTTGCCTGGAGAATCCCATGGATAGAGGAGCCTGGCAGGCTATAATTCAAAGGGTCACAAAGAGTTGGACATGACTGAAGTAACTTAGCATGCATGCACTAGATAACAAAGGAAGGAGAATATATCCCATTGTAGAGACATATGACCTGGTGAGATTTCATGATAAAGAAAAGTCTTACAGCTCAGTGATTTTCTCTTTTCTTTAGGCAGTATGTGTTGCTGGGAAGAATCTGGTGGAATCTGGCTCCAGATATGTTGGACACTCCTCTTAAATTCTCACAATTTTCTCCCACCTCACATTTTCTTTTAATTCTAGATAAATAAAGAGAGCTGTCTTAATCCCTTTAGCATGAATTCTATGCTTCAAAGTACATTAAAAATGCCATGTTGACCTCAATGTAAGTATATAACATATACTATAGATGTAAAGAATATTAAATATCTACCACAAAGATCTCTCTTGGTAAAAGTCACATTGTACCTGAAAATATATGGATTATTTTCAAATATCTTTTGATATTGATTTCCAACATGATTCTACAGTGATGAGAATAGATTGCATGATTTCAATACCTTTAGACCATTAAATTTTTGCACCTTGTTTTATGTCCCTGGATATGTTCCAGTGTCTCCAAGTTTACAATCTATGGGATCTTGAAGAGAACTTTTATCCTACTGTAGTGTAAAAATTGTATAAATCTTAATTATGTTGAATTGGCCCATAGTGCTTTTCAGATCTCCTATCCTGCTATTTTCCTGTATATTCATTCTATTAATTTTGGAGAGTTTGCTATTGAAATTCTAACTAAAGATCTTAATTTAGCTACTTAAAAAGTAATTGTAATATATAGCAGAACTATATGTAACTTGGTCTGTATATTCCAAGTATCCTGTAAATGTGTTATCATACTTTCATGATTTAAAAAATAAAAAAGGGAAAAAACAAATAAAAATGATCTATTATTACTTTGGAAAATCAGAAATAGGGAGGATATAAAGCATATACATCAAGATATATTAAAAATAGCAAGATATATTAGTGATATGCAAAGAGGTACATAAACAAGATCACTTCAGACTAACTAGAAGTCTAAGACTGTAAAAGAAGTAAACTGATAAAATCATACACCTTCCCAGCTGCTGATACACTCCAGAAGGGCCATCTCTGAACAAAGATAAAGCAGTGAAAGAAAGCAAAGGTATTAAATAAATTGAAGAGAATATTAAAGCAAAATATAAAATGATCATATAGCACTATTTTGAAGAAATCCAGAAAATTATTTTTTATTTCATAGAGAGCTACCTCTTGCCAATATTTCAATACTAAATATTTTGACATCATCACTATTTCTATCTACTTACTATGAGAATTTCTGAATACTGTTCATTCAGTCATTAAATATTTATTCAGTGCCAACGATATGCCAGGCACTATTTTAAATATGAGATATAGAGAACAACAAAGGATGAGATGGTTGAACGGCATCACTGATTCAACAGACATGAACTTGGGCAAACTCTGGGAGATGGTGGGGGACCAGGAAGCCTGGTATGCTGCAGTCCATGGGGTCACAAAGAGTCGGACATGACTTGGTGACTGAACAACAACAACAAATAGAGCAGTGGATAAGAAAGAAGAAGCTTCTTTCTTTATGGAGCTTAAAATTAGTAAGAGAGAAAAGCAGAAAACAGACATGCAATTGGCGTTACCTCAGATGGTATTGTCATGAAGAAAAATACGAAAGATAAAATGATATAAATTCAAGATGGATGGTCTGTCTCCATAGAGCATATGGTCAAAATCTAACAGAGTCAACACTGTAAAATGTAAAGTGAAGTGAGAATTAGTTGTTCAGTTGTGCCCAACTCCTTGCAACCCCATGGACTGTAGCCCACCAGGCTCTTCTCCATGGAACTCTCCAGGCAAGAATAATGGAGTTGGTAGCTACTTCCTTCTCCAGGGGATCTTCTTGACCCACGAATCAAACCTTGGTCTCCTGCATTGCAGGCAGATTCTTTATCATCTGAGTCACCAGGGAAGCCTGATTCTCAACACTTGAGTGCATGAACTCTCTCCCTCTATGTTCCAAATTGAGTTCAGTTTGACTTTGGACTTCCTTATCTCTGACTTCTCCTTAAATGTTTAATGAGAAATTCAGTCAGTCATTTTGTAGAAGATCCTTTCCCTTACTTAGAATCATGCAGTCATACTTAATAACTTAGGAAAACTTGAAGAAAAACTATAGATCTCTATGCCATGATCTCCACAAAGATGTTCATTGTCTGAGACTGCATGGACCATTCGAAGGCCTTACTCTGTTGATTCTCTGAACCAATACTTAGAATTTTCATTGCTATGATTCCCACAGTTCTACAACTTATATTTCAGTCTCCAGTCTAAATATTATTTAAATGTTCCTACCACCTCTGAGTCAATGTGGAAATTGGGAGTGCAGGTTTGTTTCAAAACTCAAAGCATCCAATTTTCAAGATTTAGGGAACAGATATATTCTCAGAGTCATCTATCTTTTTTCAAAACCTAGAATTCAATCAGTCTCAGTCTATTATTTATTTCCCTAAGACTCTTATCTATTCAGTGAGAGTAAGAGAAAGAGAGTCCTTAGGGGAAAGAGGCAACAAATACTTGCCACCCTTTCCTGTTAAGTCCACGGGAAGGTACCAGAGCAAATTTCTCAAACAGGTTATCTGCCACAAATAAGATAAAGAAGGATTAAATCAGCTTCTTCTATTTTTTTTTTTAATAGAACTGTGCATGCATGCATGCATGCTAATTTGCTTCAGCATGTGTGACTCTTTGCAGTCCTATGGATAGGACCAGCCAGGGTCCTCTCTTCACTGGGACTTTTCAGGCAATAATATTGTAGTGGGTTGCTATTCCTTTTTCCAAGGGATCTTCCTAACCCAGGGACCAAACCTGGATCTCTCATATCTCTTGCATTGGCAAGCAGATTTTTTATCACTAGTTCTACCTGGGCAGCCCTTTCATAGAATTACTCTTGTCAAAATTGAAGAATTAACTATTAGACATGGCAATATATTTGCAGCAAGACAGAGTAGACTGGAGGAAGGTGGGGACATGGCATTAGACACATATTTGGTGCAAAGGAAAGTCNGCCCTTTCATAGAATTACTCTTGTCAAAATTGAAGAATTAACTATTAGACATGGCAATATATTTGCAGCAAGACAGAGTAGACTGGAGGAAGGTGGGGACATGGCATTAGACACATATTTGGTGCCAAGGAAAGTCATTTGGGTAAGAAAATCTCCAGTTAAGAAAAGCATACTTGCTTATAGCCCATCTGTAATGAGGCAAGTTGAGTTTCTAGGGTCAGACATATGACAATCTGCTTTTCTTTCTCTATTAAACGTTTAATATTCAGTCTCAAATATTTAAAAATAAAAGTCACTGTGTTGATTTTGTGTTTTTACAGGGATTTGAACTCTTATTTCCTGTCCAAAGTGGCCGTAAAATATTTTAACTGCCCTTACAATACTGCTATTGCAATTCCTCATCAATTTAAACAAACACTGATCTGCAACACAGCAATTCCATTTTTAAGTATGTTCCTGTGCAAGAATAGTCAAGCCAATTTTATTCATAACATCCCCAAACTGAAAACAGTCCAAATATCTATCAATAGCAGAATTAACTGTAGTACAGTCATGGAAGAGAAGGCCATTCATCTGTTAACAAAATTCAGGTATTAATGAGTGTAAAGATATGGATAAATGTCAAAAACATTATGAGCAACAAAGCTAGGCACAAAAGATTCATAATGCATGTATGATGTATTAACAATTATTCCATTATATGGATACATTATTCCATTATATGAAGTTCAAACTCAGGCAACACCAATCAATATGATAAAATTAGAATAGTGATTGCCTGGGGAATGGGATGAGTTGATAGCAAAGAGAATAAGGGACCTACATTAGGTGATGAAAAACCTCTATATCTTGATGTCAACATTTGTCAAGCTGTGAACTTAAGATATGTGCATTTTACAGTATATAAATTGACCTCACAGATAAAAAGATACTGCTGCCAAAGTGATGTTGTCAGCAACTGTCATGGCAGTTTTCAATGGCAGAATCTATTTTTAGTTAAAAAGTAACTTTTTCTGCCAAGAGGAAAATACTCTGTAATTATTACTGCCACTGAAAATTAGAGGAGGATGCTGATGGAGGAGGCGGGCATGCTCCAGAGAGTGAGAGAGAGAAAGCAGCCAAGCCAAGCAGACTGACAAAATTACCCAGCTGAGAAGGCACTTGTTTTATGTACAATATAAGGAGATCAGACAAACCACTCCAAAGACTGAACACAGGGTGAACCTTAACTATGTAGAGAAGCTACATAAATGACCTAAGTGAAATTGCAATTCAAGTCATGAAATGAGGCAACAGTATCCTAATGGCAAATGACAGATGATCAGATTTCACAAGACTCAAGAAAAAAAGGGTCAGTTCAGTGGATGCAGCCTAAGAAAAATGGATGTCCAGCCTCATCAAGAGCAAAGATTATGACAACTTAGTGGGTTAAGGGGGCTTATCTGATGGCTCAGATGCTACAGAATCTGCCTGCAATGTGGGAGACCCAGGTTCAGTCCTCGGGTCGGGAAGATCTTCTGTAGAAGGGAATGGCTACCCATTCTAGTATTTTTGCCTGGAGAATCCCATGGACAGAGAAGCCTAGCAGGCTGTGGAGAGGACTCTTGAGAGTTCCTGGCACAGCAAGGAGATCAAACCAGTCAATCCTAAAGGAAATCAACCCTGAATATTCATTGGAAAAATTGATGTCAAAGCTGATGCTCCAATATTTAGGCCATCCCCCACCAATGCTAAGAGCTGACTCACTGAAAAAGACCCTGATGCTGGGAAAGATGGAGGGCAGGAGGAGAAGGGGATGACACAGGATAAGATTGTTTGATGGTATCATAGACACAATGGATATGAGTTTGAGCAAACTCCAGGAGATGGTGAGGACAGGGATTAAAGAACCTTTCTAGTCGTTATCCAACCTATGACTGGGATTATCTGACCTATTGATTCTATCTGATTGTACTAAAGATTACTCTTCAGATCGCCAAACATAGTTCTTCCTCCCAGCAATCTATTCTGATCTGAGAACTAGAAAAAGACTGAATCTAAAGGCAGTAAGATACACCAGTGAACAAGGAGAAAGTAATTTGAGGACACATTTACAATTTAGCAACAGCTTGGTCACCTCTACACCTAATTTTATAAGATATAAGTAACAAAATCAGATTTAGTTTAGAATATATTTTGTTAGCATGTTACAAGTGAAATACAAGGATGGGAAAGAGAAACAGTGCAATCTTATGTCAAATTAAGTGAAAACAGGAAACCATTTGTGTCATAAAAGCATTCAAGAAAATTAGAGATATGAAAGGAATATTTCATGCAAAGATGGGCTCAATAAAGGACAGAAATGATAGGGACTTAACAGAAGGAGAAGATATTAAGAAGAGGTGGAAAGAATACACAGAAGAACTGTACAAAAAACATCTTCATGACCCAGATAATCACGATGGTGTGATTACTCACCTAGAGCCAAACACCCTGGAATGTGAAGTCAAATGGGCCTTAGGAACCTATGAACAAAGCTAGTGGAGGTTAATGGAATTCCAGCTGAGCTATTTCAAATCTTGAAAGATGATGCTGTGAAAGTGCTACACTCAATATGCCAGAAAATTTGGAATACTCAGCAGTGGTCAGTTTTCATTCCAATCCCAAAGAAAGGCAATGCCAAAAGAATCCTCAAACTACTGCACAATTGCACTCATCTCACATGCTAGAAAAGTAATGCTCAAAATTCTCCAAGCCAGGCTTCAGCAATACATGAACCGTGAATTTCCAGATGTTCAAGCTGGTTTTAGAAAAGGCAGAGGAACCAGAGATCAAATTGCCAATACCTGCTGAATCATTAAAAAGGCAAAAGAGTCCAGAAGTGAAGTGAAGTGAAGTGAAGTCGCTCAGTCATGTCCGACTCTTCACGACCCCGTGGACTATACCCTACCAGACTCCTCTGTCCATGTGATTCTCCAGGCAAGAATACTGGAGTGGGTTGCCATTTCCATCTCCAAAGAGAGTCCAGAGAAACATCCATTTCTGTTTTATTGACTATGCCAAAGCCTTTGACTGTATGGATCACAAGACACTGTGGAAAATTCTGAAAAAGATGGAAATACCAGACCACCTCACCTGCCTCCTGAGAAATCTGTATGCAGGTCACAAAGCAACAGTTAGAACTGGACATGGAACAACGGACTGGTTCCAAATTGGAGAAGGAGTACGTCAAGACTGTATATTGTCACCCTGCTTATTTAACTTATATGCAGAGTACATCATGAGAAATGCTGGGCTGGAAGAAGCACAAGCTGGAATCAAGATTGCCGAGAGAAATATCAATAACCTCAGATATGCAGATGACACCACCCTTATGGCAGAAAGTGAAGAGGAACTAAAGAGCCTCTTGATGAATGTGAAAGAGGAGAGTAAAGAAGTTGGCTTAAAGCTTGACATTCAGAAAACAAAGATCATGACATCCCGTCTCATCACTTCATGGAAAATAGATGGGGAAACAGTGAAAACAGTGGCTGATTTTATTTTCTGGGGCTCCAAAATCAATGCAGATGGTGCTTGTAGCCATGAAATTAAAAGACACTTACTCCCTGGAAGGAAAGTTATGACCAAATGAAACAGCATATTGAAAAGCAAGACATTACTTTGTCAACAAAGGTCTGTCTAGTCAAGGCTATAGTTTTTCCAATGGTTATGTATGGATGTGAGATTTGGACTATAAAGAAAGCTGAGTGCCAAAAAATTGATGCTTTTGAACGTGTTGGAGAAGACTCTTGAGAGTCCCTTGGATTGCAAGGAGATCTAAACAGTCCATCCTAAAGGAAATCAGTCTTGAATAGTTATTGGAAGGACTGATGCTCAATTGAAACTCCAATACTTTGGCCACCTCATGAGAAGAACTGACTCATTTGAAAAGTCCCTGATGCTGGGAAAGTGTGAGGGTGGGAGGAAAAGGGAATGACAGAAGATGACATGGTTGGATGGCATCACCAACTCAATGGACATGGGTTTGGGTGGAGTCTGGGAGTTGGTGATGGACAGGGAGGCTTGGCATGCTGCAATTCATGGGGTCACAAAGAGTCAGACATGACTGAGTGACTGAACTGACTGACTGAAGTGAAAACAGGAAACCATTTATGTAATAAATGCATTCATGTAATCACTTTTCAAGGAACACATTTAATGTGTTCATGTTGCTTATCTCTTTCAATCTGATTTTATTATTTTCTTTGGTAACATAAATGAAAATCTATCATTTTCTTGAGTAACAGGGTTTCTCAGACTTGGTCTTGTGAGTTTAGCTAAGATTTTCATAAGTTCAAACTCCAGCTGTCAAGACTCTGGGGTTCATGACCAACTTTAAAGTCTACCTAACCAGTCTGTCTTCAGCTGGCCAGGTTTGTGTGATAATAGCTATCATGGTGAATAAGAGTAGAAAAATACTGGAAATGTATAATGATTATTCTTCCCTAGCAATTACTAATGAAAGCTTTATTTAAGACAATGGTTGGGATTCCTTGGTGGTCCAGTGCTTGGGACTCTGCATTCCCAATGCAATGGGCTGGGGTTCTATCCCTGTTCAGGGAACTGCATTCCACATGCCACAACTAACAAGCTTGCATACTGCAACTAAAGATTGCACATGCTGCAATAAAGATCAAAGATCCTCCATGCTGCAAATAAGACACAGCACAGCCAAATAAAGATATACTTTAAAAAAAAAGAAGAAAAAAAGACAATGGCTGTCTCTTCTTTTCATTACTACCTACCTCAGCAACATTTAAATGAGACACCATCAGTGTTTAGGCTGGTAATTAAAGGAATGATACATTAGTGTCCAAACATGAGTAGGCAAAAGCACCATAAGTTTTGCGTTCACTTAGACAAATTATTGCATCTTTCTACGCTGTACTGAAATTGTGGGACACTGGGTAAATTCCCTCATTTTCCTCCTCTGTACAATTAAGATAAATATGTATGTGCTAAGATGCTTCATTCATGTCTGACTGTTTGCGACCCTATGGACTATAGCCTGCCAGGCTCCTCTGTCCATGGGATTCTCTAGGCAAGAATACTGGAGTGGATTGCCATTTTCTTCTCTAGGGGGTCTTCCCCACCCAGGGTTCGAACCCACATCACTTATGTCTCCTGCATTGGCAGGCAGATTCTTTACCACTTGTGCCACCTGGGAATCCCTAGGATAAATATAATCTTCCAAAAACTGAAACCTAACAAAACTCTGTGGGGTTTCTGGGCACAGAAGCCTTTCAGTCCCCTGTCAGTTTTCTTGTAGGATGCAGACTTTGGCTTCCGTGAATTTCCCTGATCCAAAGGTCCAGTTCAAACAGTTGTAAGAGAAGGGATGCAAAGACTAAAGAGGGGAAGCCAATGATCAATAGTGCAGCCTTGGGGAAGGGTCCTGATTCCACCTCAAGGGATATATATATATATATATATATATATATAACAATGCCTTTAAGCTCTATAAGTTGTCAGCATTCTTCATACCAATGAAAAACCAACTTGAGGCTAAAGGAACCAGAACACATCAAGCACATTAAGAAGATTACTTGAGACCACATTAGAGGAATACAGGATCTGTACACACCCAACTCTTGTCAGTGACCCCACCCTTGAACTATTGCTATAAAACTCCTCACCAAATCCTGCCTGGCTGGGACACATGGTTTTTGGAGAGCAGGAGCCGCCGTGTTCCCCTTTGCCTGGCAAAGCAATAAAGCTGCTCTTTTCTACTTAACCCAAAATGCAGTCTCCAAAAGAGAGCCAATTTGGCACCAGAGCAGAGGCAGAGCTTTTAGCATCAAAACTATAGAAAATCCTGAAGAATAAGTAGGATAACATAACAAGAACACCTACCACACATTTAGGCCTTGACCAGAGTGGGCTGGTATATTAGTTTCTGGTGGTTGCCTTAACAGATTACCACAAACTTGATGACTTAAAATGAGTTTACTTTCTCACATTTCTGGAGGTCAAAAACTCAACATTTCCAATGAGCCAAAATCAAGAATACGCTCCTTGCCTCTTCCAGCTCTGGTGGTATCCTCTTCTGCTGGTATCCACATCATGCTTATCTCTGCCCTTTTCTTCACAAAGCCTTCTCTTACATGTGTGTGTCTGCTCCTTTCTCTATAACACTTTTGATAGCATTCAAGTCTCACCCAGATAATTCAGGATGACTTCCTCATCTCAACATCTTCGTCATATCTGAAAAGACCCTTTTTCCAAATAAGGTGACATTTATAGGCTCTAGAGATTAGGATATGGGCATATCTTCGGTGGACTGGGGGCATTTTTCAGCCTACTGCTGTGCTCACTAAACATTAGGAAGCTTTCTTTGTCATATATATGATCCATCAAATATGGATTATTCTATTTATATTTACCATGTGGACATAAAAAACTAGAACTTTATCCTCTTCACTGCTTGAAGCCATATCTGCGGGATCTCTACCAGCAATGGGGTGCAGAAAAAAATATTTTTTCACTAAGTCTGAGGATAACCAAGAGTCAAGAAATTTTTAAAGGCTTTTTTCTTTTCCAGCCATCCGAAAGTATTCTTTTAACCAAGAGACAAATGTTCAGATTACTTTATCAAGAAGTAAGCACTTAACTAAATACAGTTTAACAAGAAATATTTCTCAAGTAATAATAGTATGTATATTTTCTGTGGTGCTTATATTTGTATAAAAATGTGGAACATTCACACATTCAGTTATTTGAATTTGGTGTCTGTTGAAAACAAAGCCAGACAAATGTTGAAACTTTCAAAGTAGGTCACATGTATAAAATAAAACGTGGTTAAAGTACCTAGGTTGGCAGATGGCTGAGAGTAAAATTACAAAGTGGTGTGGTGAGACATTTGATTAAAAAAAAAGCAATGATAACTTTTCAGTTAATGCATTATTAATTGCTCTAAAAACTGCTCACCAAAATATACTGAGGTAAAATCTTCTGCTAACAAATATATGCTAAAACACTTTCCTTATCACATCAAAGAAAATGAATTTTTTTCAAAGAAGTATATTAAAAATGTTAAATATTAGAATTTTATAACCAATCTACACAATAATTTGTAAAAGTTTTACATAAACAATCCTTCCTAATGTGTTTGAAGTAATGCTTTCATAATTAACATAAAGTAAATAAAGCAATATGGATACTCAAGCTAGATTTTCCTTTACCCAAATGGAAAATGTTGATGATAAAAAGTAGAATGGGAATGTTCTTCCATTTTTTCATAATGCATTTTTTTTTTCAATCAACAAATGAACATTCTAATCATGTGTTATCAGTTCCTTTCACAGGTAATCTTGAATAGGAATAGTTCTTTTACTGTTCAAATCTTCAGTTATATAAAACTAGCTTAGGCTCAGTATATTAGACATGACCCTTTTCAAAACCTTGTGGACCTCTCTGAAAGGCAAGTGCAGATGTATCTTTCTGGCACTTAAGGCTGCTGGTTCCACAGGCACTCCAGATTCATGTACCCCTCGTGTGAGATCCCAAGTGTTGACAGCTTCTAGCCCCAGGTTCCAGTGTACTTTTGAATCTTAATTTCCCACATCAGCAGAGTTGCATAGGTTTTTGGGACATCCCTAGTGGTCCAGTGGCTAAGACACCATTCTCCGGATGCAAGGGGTCTGGGTTCAAACCCTGGTCAGGGAATTAGATCCCACATGCCACAACCAAAGATTTCACACACTGCAAAAAAAAATTGAAGATCCCATGTGCCTCAAACCTGGCTACTGCCAAATCAATTTTTTTTTTTTAAGATTTAGATAGCTTTCTATATCTGAAAAATTACTCTTCTTATACCTTGATCTCTTCAGGTGAAGTGAATCGATGCTTGTGTTGAAAAAGTTGATTTGAAAGACTATTCTAAGACTATTCCAAAGACTATAGCTAACATTGCTATACTACATTTAAAGTACCTCCTGGTTCCATCATGTCCTCTGTATTTTTTGCTGAGTCCTTGTGATGTCACCTGGCTATCCTCCGAAACATCTCTGCTCAGGTTTTTCCCTTTTTCTTTTTTCTGTGTGTGTGCGTGTGTGTTTTTTTTAGCCTAATTATCCCTTGAGTAAAGAGGAAGATCTAGACTTTATTAGTGGTTCACTCTGTTCCCTCTTCTGGTAGCCTACGGAGAAGTTAACTCTGCAAATCTGAAAGAGCTTCATTGCCTCAGGAAAAATAAGGGACTAAAGTTTTGCAGTTACTGAACTCTTGTGAAGCCTTGACAGATAGAATACAAAATGCCCAGTTAAATTTTTATTTCATAAAGCAATGAATACTAGTTAAGTATTCATATTCAAGTATTACTCAAATTTCTATAGGGTATTTGTTGCTGTAAATACACTAAAAAATTACATTCATTTTTTTAATTTAAAATTCAAATGTAATGGCATGTTCTTATATTTTCTTTCTAAATCTGACCCAGGATCTCACTCCTTCCCTTCTTTTGGCACCTTTTATATTAGCTCAATGGGAACATGGAAAATGGTTCCATAAAAGCATTCAGTGGTTCAATAGAGGTAATAAGTATAACTTGAAAAAAAGTTATGCATAAGAAAGTACTTCTTTCCCTCCATTTAAGATAAGCCAGAGAAGTTTTCATTGCTTTTGATTTTAAAACATACGTGCTATCTTTCATACAATCACAGTTTTCCTTTTACAGAAATGTTTTTATACTTATTTTTCTGTTACATATATAATTCAGGTTCATTACAGAAAAACTGAAAATTCAGAAATGAATGAAGTCAGTCACCTTTGGTGCTCTTGCTCAATGATGAAAATAATGCTTTCCTAGTTTATAGTTATTTAATTCATTATCTCAGTTGACTCTCATAGCAGAAGTGTTAGGTTCCTATTGTATTAGGTTCTTCTATAGTGTTAGGTTCTTCTTCTGAGGAAGCAGGAGCTCAGCAAACAACATGTTAAAGAGCTCTAAGCTGATAAACAACAGAGAAAGAGTCTAAATGATTAACTCTGTAACTCCAGCCCACTCGCTGTTCTCCTTCTATGCTATTAACGTTTTGGTGTATTTCATCTAAGGCTTCTCTTCAAGGGAAACTTTGTATATTACCAGTCATGATGAATATGCATTTTTCCTAAACAAAAGACTTCTTAAAAACATTTCCTCAAGGAGATATCATTTATAAATTACGCAGTAAAATGCCCCAGCCTTTGCCATGGAACTTTATTCTCCTGGTCACCGTGATCCTTTCCTAATCAATATGGTTCATGTACACATTATCTTTTCCACAAATAAGTCATAATCTCCCAGAAGACATTATACAAGGCATATAATTGTTCATACACAGAGCTAAGCACAAAGCAATAGTCCTCTTATTCTAACAGCCTCTAATCAGGCGCCTGTACTGCGGAAGGCACTCCACGTACATTCTCTATAATGGTCACAACAAGCCCACAAGGTAAATAGTATTATGTACATGCTTAAGATGAAGAAATTGAGTCTGAGAGATGTTAACTAGCATCCTCAGGACACAAAATGCCTTCATGGAAATGAGAAAAAGGCTTCCTTACTTCCAGGTAGAAGCAGTTCTGAGTGTTTCCTGGAAATCATTGACTAAATCTACTGGCTGGGAGAACTTGGGCAGTATACAACTCACACAACCACACACAGAGGCTCCGCTCAATATGACACTCGGTTCAGTTCAGTTCAGTCGCTCAGTCATATCTGACTATTTGCGACCCCATGAACTGTAGCATGCCAGGCCTCCCTGTCCTCCTGTCCATCACCAACTCCCAGAGTCCACCCAAACCCATGTCCACTGTGTCGGTGATGCCATACAACCATCTCATTCTCTGTTGTCCCCTTGCCCTCCTGCCCTCAATCCTTCCCAGCATCAGGGACTTTTCAAATGAGTTAGCTCTTTGCATCAGGTGGCCAAAGTACTGGAGTTTGAGCTTCAGCATCAGTCCCTTCAATGACACTGCTGCTGCTGAGTCACATCAGTTGTGTCCAACTCTGTGCGACCCCATAGACAGCAGCCCACCAGGCTCCCCCGTCCCTGGGATTCTCCAGGCAAGAACATTGGAGTGGTTTGCCATTTCCTTCTCCAATGCATGAAAGTGAAAAGTGAAAGTGAAGTTGCTCAGACACCACTAAATAACAAATGAGTTCTAAAGTCATCTGACACCAAAACACATATGCATCACCTATGCTGTACAATCTTTGAATCCTTGGTTCTTCCCATTTTAGTATGAAGCTAAAGTGAAGTCACTTCAGTCGTGTCCAACTCCTTGAGACCCCATGGCTCCTCTGTCCATAGGATTCTCCAGGCAAGAATACAAGTTCAGTTCAGTTTAGTTCAGTCGCTCAGTCATGTCCGACTCTTTGCGACCCCATGAATCGCAGCATGCCAGGCCTCCCTGTCCANCCAGCAATCTTGATTCCAGCTTGTGTTTCTTCCAGTCCAGAGTTTCTCATGATGTACTCTGCATGTAAAAGCAGGGTGACAATATACAGCCTTGATGTACTCCTTTTCCTATTTGGAACCAGTCTGTTGTTCCATGTCCAGTTCTAACTGTTGCTTCCTGACCTACATACAGATTTCTACAGGAGTGGGTTGCTATTTCCTTTTCCAGGAGGTCTCTCCAACCCACAGATCAAACCCGCTTCTCTTACACTAGCACTAGCAGGCAGATTATTTACCACTCTCACTTCTTTACCCATTTCAGTATGAAAGTTGGCAAATAAATTTGTGTCATCTTTGGAGCTCATTTATCAACTTTTCCCCCACAAGTATCTTACAGATCCCCCAGATTCTGCTATAGACTTAATAACAACACTCATGGCCACTTCTGCCCTTGAATCACATTATGCTCAATGTTTCAAGGATAAAGACATTATAATATCAGGAGCCCTCACATTAAATACTATTCAAATCCATCATTATCTGGTTGAGGATGTGGACATAACTTGTTTCATGTGTTTACAAAGCCCTAAAAATCTGGGCAGTTTTAATTTTTAACATATACCTTAATATTTTAATTGTTTTCTTTTTTTTTTAATGTAAAGGACACTTACTTTGAACAAAGAGTAGCCTATAGCCAGACTTGCCTGAGGAAGTGTGTTGAATTGTGCACCAATAAATCAGCTGACTAACTGTGTGACCTTGGTTATGGTAATGAGGAAAGCCCTTCAGCAAAGACATCCTTTCCTCCCCACACTCTAGGTTAAAGTCTATAAAATAAGCACTCCCAGAATCATGGGGTCACCTAACAGGGTAAATTATCAGGTAATTTATTTCACTATTGGTTATAATTGTTTTCCACCCTAAACCAACAGTAGATGGATAGACAAAAAGTGCATGAGCAGAGTCTTAGGTGGTTTCATTCACACAAAGAACGCCTGTTTTTTATCCAGGGTGGCTTACTGACCTGGGGAAGCACAATGTCACTGCGTTGATTGGCTCCAGAGAAGACATCAGATAAGAGATCGCATTGTTTTAGCGAAGCAAAAGCCACGGAAGTCCTGAGAAGAAATAGGCTCTGCTGCTGTCAGAGACTATGTCACAGAGAATGTATAGGTGAGCACTCTGAGTGTCAGTGGCAGGAAGTATACAGGTCAAATTTCTCTGGTGTTTGTCCTGTTGCTCTCAGTTGCTGAACACTAGAGACTTCATTAAGATTGGAACACAGATGAATGAAAACTTACATATGAAGCTACATACATGGCTTCAGTCCAGAGATTGACAGTGGAGCACTGGTCATCCTGAATTTATCCCGAGACTAACATGAGCAAAGCTCAGTCAAATTCAGCATGTTAAACCAGTCTCATGCAATCTGGAAAGAAATGCCATGCTGGTCAATGGGAGCAATTAACCTGCCAGACTTGAACTCAAAGCTGGGACCCTTAGGTGTAGTCAGGGCTGGAGATTATTGAGGCATCTAGTCAACCCCTTGAACGCAGCAGAGTTAGGAGTATCCAGAAGTATATTGGAAGGTGGGACTCACACAGGTCCTGGCACTGGTATGGGGCAGCCTGCTGAACACTGTCAGCCCTGACTGGTCCCAAGTAATTGAGAAATAATTAAAATTTTCAACAAAGGTGCTCCAAAGTACAGTTCTATCTAAGCACTTTGCTGGACATAAAAGAGTTACTAAACATATTAAAACTCTGCCTAAGTGATGTGGCCAAATGTCAATGAGAGAACTGGTTATACATGTCAGGTCTTTTGACATCTAGGATTCTGATCTTGCTAATAAATTTTCATTCCTTAAACACACAGCACTTGAAAAAATTCCAAAGTTTATTTTGTCAATCTGAAAAATTGGTTTTCACCTATAACATCTTCAGTTAACAGTCATCTATCACAGTTATGGAAAATTCATCACCTACTAATACAACACTTGCTTTCAAAAGAGTGGTTCAAATAATGTGTTATTAACAATATGTGTTCCCATGACTGTTCAGTACATATTTCTTCCAATATTTGATAGCAATAATGTCTTTTTGCAATCTCCCCTTTCCTAGGTTGAAAATATCCTGTTTCCTTTGTGCTGTATGATATAATTTTGAGCTTGCTCAGCATTCTGATTTTTCTACTTTGCCAGCACTCCTTTTAAAGTTTGTTACACAAGGCCTACACTTTTCATTTTCAAAGATATTTATCAGGATTCTCCTATAATGCAGTTTTTCTCATTTCATTAGTTATCATAGTTGACCAAAAGTAAACTTTAAAACATTTAAATTTATTTAGTGTTTACTTCCTCTAATATATTATCATTGTTTTCTTGATGGAATATCAGTAATTCAGAGCTATATCTCTTGGGCAAATTGTACAAAGAAACTTATGAAGAGGACAAAATGTAAGTTTGCTCTAAGTCTAAAAGAAATACTTACTCAACATTACATAAGAACTATGGAGACAAATCTAATGAGCATAAAATGACACTGACAGAAGAAAAGGAAAAACTCATACTCACATAATGTCCTGCTTATATCAGGAAAAAGGGTCCGGGACTGGCACTCATATAAGCAAGTTATATAAAAAATATTTTAAGGTTAAAAAAAAAAACCCTCAATCTTGTCAAGCAATGCCTGAAACAATTATAAAATAAGCACATATGGCTTTGCTTAAGTCATTTTCTTTCTAACAGCTGTGCATTAAATCCTGAGAGTTCACACCAGGCAAATATGTTTTAATACTGAAATCAGACTCCACATTTCTCTCTGGAGGTCATGCAAAAGTGGGTTGAAAGTTACCAGCTTCATGAAACTACTTCCCTGCTACTCTTTTTCACCAATGAGTCCTTACTTGGCGTGTCCTTAGTCATTTCAAAGTAAGGTAAAAAGGGAAGAATGGTTCACTGTGGCAACCAGCTGTGGCAATGCCAACCAGCCATGGCAATCCAAGAGATCTTAGACATTAACAAAAAGTTAAATGGTCCATATCAAGTTCCTAAAATGAGTTACAAAGTTTCCCAACTCATATTGGACTCTACTGGAAGCCTTGATTTACTGAAATGTTTTGAGCTTATCAAGAAAGAATTGTTTGGTTTGCAGTAGTTGGTCATCACCATCTTGCCTAGTTTCTGTAGTTGCATGTGTGTGACTGCAGCTAAATGACCACAATTATTACTTTGCCAACTAAGGTCTGTCTAGTCAAGACTATGGTTTTTCCTGTGGTCATGTATGGATGTGAGAGTTGGACTGTGATGAAGGCTGAGCACCGAAGAATTGATGCTTTTGAACTGTGGTGTTGGAGAAGACTCTTGAGAATCCCTTGGACTGCAAGGAGATCCAACCAATCCATTCTGAAGGAGATCAACCCCGGGATTTCTTTGGAAGGAATGATGCTAGAGCTGAAACTCCAGTACTTTGGCCACCTCATGTGAAGAGCTGACTCATTGGAAAAGACTGTGATGCTGGCAGGGATTGGGGGCAGGAGGAGAAGGGGACGACCGAGGATGAGTTGGCTGGATGGCATCACGGACTAGATGGACATGAGTCTGAGTGAACTCCGAGAGATGGTGATGGACAGGGAGGCCTGGCGTGCTGCGATTCATGGGGTCGCAAAGAGTCGGACACGACTGAGTAACTGAACTGAACTGAAGGTCATTCAAAAGCCAGGACAACAGTCTAGGTTTTCTCAGTCCAAAAATATCACTCTTTAGACATAAAACTACTTAGAATCTAAAGTAACACATTTAGCAAATGGTGAGATTAATATAGGAATGCAGATTCTGTGATAGACATTTTGATTTAAGTTACCATAAGTGGGAGGATGGGAGACTACAAATACATATTCATTAGACATCACTCACTCAAGCTCCTCATTCAAATATCCTTAAATATTTAAGAATATCTAGAGTTAGAAGTTTATGATATAAAGTTTGTTGTAGAAAAGCTCGGAGTGCAGCCAGTGCATGATTAACACAAAAGTTAATTAGGCAACACTCTTACTACCAGAAGGCTTATGTTTATTTCTGTTGACAATAAAAATGATTGAGTAGGGGTCTTATTTTTCAAGCATGAACAGATAGTTTAAAGATGGTTCTGAATGTTAATGTTATATGGATCAGATTATTTGTAGTGTGTGTGTGTTCTTGGTGGAGGGTTAGGGAGTGTACACAATAGTGGCAAAGTTTATCTTGTAGTGAGTAGCTGAAACTGATTTGGATCAACCACTTAAAAGGATATTTGTCAATTTCCTTATTGTCTTTTTTAGAATTAGATGTAAACTATAAGACAAACACAAGAGCATTCTGCTGCTTTCACCATTTTACGATATAATGATTATAGTCAGACTGTGTGGGTTCAAATTCTAGTTNATTCAAAAGCCAGGACAACAGTCTAGGTTTTCTCAGTCCAAAAATATCACTCTTTAGACATAAAACTACTTAGAATCTAAAGTAACACATTTAGCAAATGGTGAGATTAATATAGGAATGCAGATTCTGTGATAGACATTTTGATTTAAGTTACCATAAGTGGGAGGATGGGAGACTACAAATACATATTCATTAGACATCACTCACTCAAGCTCCTCATTCAAATATCCTTAAATATTTAAGAATATCTAGAGTTAGAAGTTTATGATATAAAGTTTGTTGTAGAAAAGCTCGGAGTGCAGCCAGTGCATGATTAACACAAAAGTTAATTAGGCAACACTCTTACTACCAGAAGGCTTATGTTTATTTCTGTTGACAATAAAAATGATTGAGTAGGGGTCTTATTTTTCAAGCATGAACAGATAGTTTAAAGATGGTTCTGAATGTTAATGTTATATGGATCAGATTATTTGTAGTGTGTGTGTGTTCTTGGTGGAGGGTTAGGGAGTGTACACAATAGTGGCAAAGTTTATCTTGTAGTGAGTAGCTGAAACTGATTTGGATCAACCACTTAAAAGGATATTTGTCAATTTCCTTATTGTCTTTTTTAGAATTAGATGTAAACTATAAGACAAACACAAGAGCATTCTGCTGCTTTCACCATTTTACGATATAATGATTATAGTCAGACTGTGTGGGTTCAAATTCTAGTTCCTCTGTGTAAGAGTAGCATAGTAGTAGTAGTAGAGAAATTTGCTCGGCTGTGTCTGACCCTTTTGTGACATCATGGATGGACTGTAGCCCACCAGGTTCCTCTGTCCATGGAATTCTCCAGGCAAGAATACTAGAGTAGGTAGCCATTCCTTTCTCCAGGGTATCTTCCCAACCCAGGGATTAAACCATGGTCTCGTGCATTGCAGGCAAGTTCTTTACTGTCTGAGCCACCAAGGAAGCCTGCAAGAGCAGCAAAACTTTGGACCAAGTACCAAACTTCCAAGTACTGTGGTTTCCTCACCTTTAGTTGAAAATAACAATACAGGTACTTTATTGCAATATTTACATATAAATAATAATTATATATATATATTAATATATTAAATAGTACTTGATACATAATAATGGATTCAATCTAGAAATATAATTATTATAATTATCATTGTTATTGTATTTTAGGTATTTTACCAGCATTATATTGTATTTTCCAGTATCCATATTAGCTCATAATAATTACTTATCATTATAGTGAATTTTATGGGAACTGTGTCAATTTTCAGACAACTCCTGTGACTTTTTGTTCCACTTAAACATTATTTCTCTGAATCCTGGTTTCCTTTCTGTGTTATTTAAAGTAGCAGAACAAATAGAAGTTACTTGGAGCAGTTTAATATTTGATATCAGTTCCTAGGATTTCTTTGGAAGGAAAGATGCTAAAGCTGAAACTCCAGTACTTTGGCCACCTCATGTGAAGAGTTGACTCATTGGAAAAAACTTTGATGCTGGGAGGGATTGGGGGCAGGAGAAGAAGGAGACGACCGAAGATGAGATGGCTGGATGGCATTACTGACTCGATAGACGTGAGTCTGAGTGAACTCTGGGAGTTGGTGATGGACAGGAAGGCCTGGCATGCTGCGATTCATGGAGTTGCAAAGAGTCAGACACAACTGAGTGACTGAACTGAACTGATGGCTCCTGAAGTTTTTTCCATCACCCACAAAATATATTTATATATACTAAGGCTATTAAAGTAGAAGCATCAGGTATTTTTGCTTATTTTAATTTAAACAAAGTTTTATTGTGAACTATGTACAAAACACTGTTTTGGCTTTGAATCACAGAAATAATTTGTGTAGAGTTCCTTTACTTTATAGAAACTCTAATTTTTTCCCCTCTATTTCTGATAAGTACATTTTTCTGTTACTCTCTTTTAGTCTATCTGAAAATTAACAAAAGGGAAAAAAAAGAATTCATAAATCAGCCTTGTTAGGAATTAGTCCAGCAGCCACTAGAATAGTAGAGAAGTTGGCAAAAATAGCTTAAAAGTTGCTTTGAGAGGCAAGTTATTAGTTTCTCTTTAAACACAGTTCTTGGTTTCTCTTCTCTTTTGATTTATATGGCAAATATGACTTTCACTAATTTTATAAAGGCAAAATATATGCCAAATGTTTGACTCTCTATATCACTTGATATTGTTGCAAAAATTATATAAGCTCTTCCCATTGTGCAAAACTGAGGACATCACAATCGAGAGATTTTAGTGACTCATCTAAATTCATTGCGTGCAGGGGCAAGGCTAGTCAGAAAGCCTGTCTTTCTTTTTCTTCTTTAGAAGTATCATTGATTTGCCATGTTATCTTAGTTTCTGGTGTAAAGCAAACTGATTCAATTTTACAATAAGTCCCCTACATATGAATGAGTTCCATTCTAAGAGCAGTTCATAAGTCTAATTTGTTCATAAGTCCAACAAAGTTAGCCCAGGTACCTAACTAACACAATCAGCTAAATAGGTTTATAATAATTTTCACACAAATTATACATAAAATCAAACATAAAAAAATAAAACATTTTTAATCTCACAGTAAGTGCCTTGAAAGTTTAGCAGTTCAGTACAACAGCAGGCATATGGGGCTGACACGCACACTCATATCTTTGAAAGTTCACAACTGCAAGGTTTGTATATAAAGGACATACTTTACACATACACATATTCTTTTCCATTATAGTTTATCATGGGAATTGAATATTATTCTCTGTGCTATACACAGGACCTTTTTGTATATCTATTTTACATATGGTAGTTTCTATCTGCTAATCCCAGACTCCTAATTTATTCCTCCTCATACTCTCTTCCCTCTTTGCTAACCATAAGTTTGTTTTCTATACCTGTGAGTCTAGTTCTATTTGTAAGTAACTTCATTTGTTTCATATTTTAGATTCTATGTCTAAGTGATATCACATGACACTTGTCTTTCTCTGTCTGACTCATTTCACTTAAAATGAAAATCTCCAGGTCCATCCATTTTACTGCAAATGGCATTATATAATTTTTTTAATGGCAAGTAGTATTTTACTGTGGAGAAGGCAATGGCACCCCACTTCAGTACTCTTGCCTGGAAAATCCCACAGACGGAGGAGCCTGGTAGGCTGTAGTCCATTGGGTCGCAGTTGGACACTATTGAGCGACTTCACTTTCACTTTTCACTTTCATGCATTGGAGAAGGAAATGGCAACCCACTCCAGTGTTCTTGCCTGGAGAATCCCAGGGACAGCAGAGCCTGGTGGAGGGCTGTCTATGTGGCTGCACAGAGTCAGACACGACTGAAGTGACTTAGCAGCAGCAGTATTCTACTGTATGTATGTACCACATCTTCTTTATCCATTCATCTGACGATGAACACGTAAGTTGCTTCCAGGTCTTGGCTACTGTAAATAGTGATGCTATGAACTTTATAGTACATGTGTCTTTTCAAATTAGAGCTTTAATCTTTTCCAGTACATATGCCCAGGAGCAGGGTTGCTGGATAATATGGCAATTCTATTTTTAGTTTTTTAAGGAACCTCTACACTGTTTTCCATAGTGGCTATCCCATCAGGGGTGTAGAAAGGTACCCTTTTCTCCACATCCTCTCCAGCTTTAATTTTAATCATGGCCATTCTGATCAGTGTGAAGTGATACCTCATTATAGTTCTGATTTGAAAGAAATCCTGTCTTGATTTCAATACCATTACCTTTCCTATAAGTTTATGTCTCCTTTATGAAACATCAGTCTTTATATTTCCCAGTATCTTCTCCCTTGATGCAACATTTAATTCAATATGTATTATGGAGACTAAGAATAAATCCAGGAAAATTTTAGAGTCCATAGTATAATAAACTCCTAAAGGGCAATGAATATGTCTTACCTATGTCACTTAGCACACTCCTGATGAATGACACCAATAATGAACCAATAAATAGGAAAGAAGAGCTGAGTTTACAAGGAATCTGCTCCTTGATGGTGAAGAACATATCATTTTAACATACTTTAAAGGACTTTATTTGATCTTATAAGGCATATGGAACACACAGATCTTCCCTGGTGGTTCAGCAGCCAAGAATCCACCTGCAGTGCAGGAGATGTGGGTTTGATCCCTGGGTCTGGAAGATCTCCTGGAGAAGAAAATGGTAACTCACCCCACTATTCTTGCCTAGGAAATCCCAGGGACAGAGGAGCCTGGCCGTCTACAGTCCATGGGGTCACAAAAGAGTTGGACACAACTTAGTGACCAAACAACAACAAAGAACACATAGCCTTTGCTTAGTGTATTTGTGGAAATTTTATAGGAGCAAATTTTATCAAAAACTTTTGATATCATGACATGAGAGAAAACAACATAGAATTCCGATTGTCTCAAATATTTAAAATAACTTGAACTTGATGGCAAATTTCTCATGTAAAATGAGCAGATGTGTAACAAATGGTATAGCAGGAATCATCAGCAAGACTAGCAAATACAAATTGAATCTTGGCATAATGAAATCTCTTCTCCTTAGTAAGTAATGAATTTGTACCAGACAAGTAAATGCATAGAGGTTAAATGTGAAAATACAGTGACAATTATCTTTACATGAAAATTCATCTAATAATGACAAATAGATGCATTTTCTCTTTCTATATCCTATTGGTTTTCAGCTAGTAATAAAACCCAAACACTAGAAAATTATCAGCATGGGCTTGGCCCTTACAAAGAAGATGAACTGCCTTGTGACGCTTGGTTTCTTTGTTGGGCCAATGCCATTTCTGAGCTGTTTGAATTCAATAGGCAAAAAGATGCATACATGACTGACAGCTCACTCTGGCTTTCCCAATACAGCAAGGAGTCTGTAATATGTAAAAGCTACCCTTGATAAATATAAATATAGCCTTCAATGAGAACACTGACAAATTCACTCCCTCGTTTAACGAAAAGCTACTGAGTGAGATGGTATTTCCAAGAATGGTGCAAATGACCCAGTGGGGATGAAAAAAACAACATTTTTTATCTAAAAGTGGAACGTTTCACATGTGTAGAGCTGTTAGACTAGCTGTTAGATGAGCTCCCCTCAGATGTAATGCAACCCTGTTTTTAGCAAGATACTGAAAGTATTCATTCAAAAACATCAATCAAGTACACTGCTTAAAAATCAGGTACTTAAAAAACACAGTTCTCCCTTTGATAAAGTGAAAAAAGCTCTCTTCATCTTGAGCTATTGTGAAGATCACATAGACATAACATGGCACCAGTATTTTTCATTGAAATACTTTGATAACTTGGCTTGGGGAAAAGAAATATGAATGCTCATAATCATATGCAGAGGAATGCTAGGAATTTTAGGAGCAGAATTTAAAAGCACCCCTTCTTCTTGCAAACAACAAATGAAGGTCCAAGAGTCTAGATGCAATGACCCATGTCATAAACAGAGAGGATACCAGTGTTGTCTAAACTAAAGCTCATTTAAATATTGATTTTGGGGGTTTCTTTTAGCACTTCAATAAACTATTTTGCAATGTGGGTCATTTAACAAAGGTTGAAAACTGGCTATGGGCTTAGTCCCCACTCTGGTCATAAGATTTACGAGGCTCCCCTCGCAGGCTGTCAGAAAAGACAAGAGCAGTCTTCTGGTGTTCCAGACTATTCCAAGGTAGTTTGATATAGCCTGAAACCCCAGCTGTTTTGCAAATAAGTGTGGTTTGCAACAAAGATAGTGGCCCAAAGATACATGGATCCTCACAAACTTTTCACTGTTGCTAGAAAACCATTTTGAAATGACTGTACGAAGAACATATGAAGAAATAGTATTTCTATTTACCCCGTGGAAAGCTCTTTGAAGTAAAAGCCTCCATGGAGCTTATCTAAAACCATTATGAGTTTCATAGACTGATTTAAGGACTTTTGTTTTCCAGAGAATAAACACAACATGAACAAATAGAGCAACAAAAATTACAACTCTATCCTACATCAAACAAATATATCATACCAGTTCTCTGACTTACTAAAAACAAGTGGACCTCACAGGAGCCTGGATTTAGAAAAATTTTCTTTGTAGTTTGACAAGAAGTGTTTTCCCACTGATAATCAGATTTAAGGGAAAAGTGCTGCGGGGAAGCTGAGCTCAAGATTAAATGGATCAGGATCAGATAAACATTTCAAAATGATTTCTTTCTGTTCTATTTGATCTTTTCCCTGAAAAGTTCGGACTTAAGAACAAGAATATTGCAAATATTCTATTTTTAAGAGACAGGTAGACAAGAGATAATCACAGGGTTTGTAACATCTGTTTACTTCCAAACACACACACATGCACACACACACACAGAGTGAAAGAATGCTCTGACTCTAATTTTCACTATGCTTCATCAGATATATTATCACAGTTATGTTTTTTTTCTCCTTCATAAAGTTAGACTCCTGGAAATATTTTTTATATTTATATCTTTCACAAGCATTTCAGAAAAATAGCATTGCTCCTACTTTGCAGAAATGACCAAGGGTGCAGATTTTAGATGATAATTTAAAAATTTATATTATGCTGTCATCATTAAATGAAAATTATAAAACCTCTAAAGGCGATGATGGCATTTGTACTTTAGAAGCAAATTAAATCAGTAAACAAAATGATTTTAAACAATTTTGGAGGAAATATGAGAAACTTGAACATTTACAAAATATGTTATTTTACTTTTGTCTACAACTTACAGACATTTTGCAAGAGATGCATTCCTCCATTTAACAAAAGATAACCACAATAACCTGTGACACTGAATCCAGACACAAAACACAATTGGGAAGCACATTCCTGAGTGAATGTGCTGATGAATTTAAGACTATAGTTCACGTGTCAACTTAAGGCTTTTCAGATCATTAAAAAAAAAATTAGTCCATGCCAGTCCAAATACTGGCAACCCACTCCAATATTTTCAATTGTAAAATCTCATGGACAGAAGAGCCTGGTGGGCTACAGCTTGTCCACGGGGTTGCAAAGCACACACACATCTCAACTCTATCTATAACATTTTAAACTGTTACTCGGATTTCTGTAGCATTATCTCCTGTTCATGTCCTTCCCACAGAGATGTCATATGGACACTTTTGGGGATCAAGTAGGGACAAATAAAGGTCAAATCAAACAAAGGCATCTCTTGCTTAATATCAGTAAACTGTTTATAACAATCAAACATTCTTCCAAAAAATGCAAACTTGGAGTTTGCTGTGCTGTGTCGTTCAGTCATGTCTGACTATTTGTGACCCTTTGGACTGTAGCCCATCAGACTCCTCTGTCCATGGGGATGCTCCAGACAAGACTACTGGAGTGGGTTGCCATGCCCTCTTCCAGGGGATCTTCCCAACCCAGGAATCAAACCCAGGTCTCCAGCATTGCAGATGGATTCTTTACTGTCTAGGCCACCAGGCAAGGTCATTTCCATTATATTAAAGGAAAAAATGATACTACATTGTATTACTGCTTCAAATCTCCATCTAATTTCCTAAAACATAACCAAATAAACTGCCTATAATTTTTTCATTAAGAGGAAAAATGATTAACACATCACTTCCTGATCACTACAGTACGGTTAAAAAACAGATTCTTTTTTTGTCATAACAAGCAGACACGTCCTACATTTACAATTCAACATGGGCAAAAACTACACAGTAACAAATATATCTGATAGAATAACATCAGGAAAGTTTGCAATAAAATACAAGGTAAGCTACTTATCTACTTCTTTCACGTCATGAAAGATGGAAATCTAATCAAGGAGCAGGTTGAAGCGGTTTTTGTTTTGTTTTGCTCTGTTCTGTGTTGTTTTGCAAGTCATTCATGCTGTTTCATGTATAGATTTCTTTTTATTTGTTCCTGTCAATTGCTGAATATAATGACATTTTATGATTATATCACAGTCTTTTACTCATTCTTTAGCTGATAGAACATAGGAGAGGTTTTTGCCATAACGGATAGAATATGATCAATATTTTGTACATGTCATTTACACATCATATCTTTTAAGTAAATACCAGAAATGGAAATGTTAGATACGAAAGGTGTGTGTTTAACTGTGTAAGAGACTACAAACGTTTTCCCACAGAGGCTGTACTTTTATACATTCCTCCCAGCAATACATGAGATATAATTTTTTCCCTTTCCTCCCCAACATTGGTTAGTGGTTAGTCTTTTAAAAATATTAATCACTTTAGTGAGTGGTGGCATCTTAGTTTGATTTAATATGCATGTCCCTGATGAGAGATAATGCTGAGATGTTTTCCATGTGTTTATTTTACATATTTGTACATTCTCTTTTAGGAAGTACCTGAGAAAGTATTTGCCCACTTTTTACTGAGTTGTTGTCCTTTTTGTTATTGATTTATAAGAGCTCCTTACATAATGTATTATTCCTTTGGTAAATATATGTACTGAGAATCTGATTACCCAGTCTGTGGTTTGCTTGTCACCTGCTGTGTATTTTGATGAGTAAAAGTTTTTAACTTTCCTGAAGTGCAGTTAATGATTTATGTATTCTCTCTGAGAAATCCAAAACCTCTTTCATGTTGCAATCACTTCCTTCTATGAACTTTTAAATTTAGCTTTTACATCCAATCTGTAATCTACCTTGAGTTTTGTACTGTAATTGTGTGTACAATGTGAGGTATAAATCATAATTCAATTCATCCCATACAGATAGTCAACTGCTCTAATATCAGTTGTTTAAAAGCTGTCTCGTCCCCATTGAATTATACTGGTGCCTTTGTTAAAAATTATTTGTAGTGGGTTGACCAAAAAGTTTTTTCAGGTTTCTCCACAGCAGTGTATGGAAAAACTCAGAAGAACTCTTTGGCCATCCCAATATATGTGTAAGTCTATATCCTGGGTAACTTCACTTCATTATTTGTTCATCTATCTTTAATCTTGTTATGATTTCTGTACATCTTTGCTTATGACTCAACCTATCATTTGTTTCTGTGCTTGATATACCTCCTGCAATAGTATCCACAACCTTGCTTATAATCCTTAAGCAGAATTTGAAAGGTTTCCTTTACCTTGGCTCCTCATAGACAAAGCCAGCTGTCTCATTACAGATATCACTTTATTGTTTTCTAGCTTGCACTGCTTTATAAAAATTCAATTGTTTTTCCTTGTATTAAATATATAACTTCTAACCTGGGGTAATGTTAGAATCTACTCTTTTGTTTTTAGTATACTGTAGTTTGACAGTAATATGCCTGGATGTGGATTTCTGAACATTTATTCTGTTTGTGATTTGTGGTCCTTAGATCTGTAGATTAAAGTTTTTATCAAATTGAGTAGGTTTGTCCAATATTTATTCTAATGTATTTTTTGCCCTAGTCTGTCTTCTCTGAGATTCAAACTATACATCTATTAGCATGCTTGATATTGTCCTAGGGTCACTGGCTCAATTCAGGATTTTCTTCAGGTACTTTTGTCCTCTCACTTTCAGTCTATATGTGTCTTGAGGTCTAAAGTGGGTTCCTTGTAGACAGCATATATATGGGTCTTGTTTTTGTATCCCTTCAACCAGCCTGTGTCTTTTGGTTGTAACATTTAATCAGCTTACATTTGAAGTAATTATTGACCTTGCAGATAGATAAAGAACAACATATATGGCACTTTTACCCATTTCTCTTATTTTCTACAGAACTAGTCTAGTTATAAAACAATATTGTAATTACAACACAGAAATGCAAAGGATCATAAAAGACTACTATCAGCAACTATTTGCCACTAAAATGAGCAACTTGGAAGAAAAGGACAAATTCTTATAAAAGTATAACCTTCCAAAACAGAACCAGGAAGAAATAGAATCTTAACAGACCCACCACAAACACGGAAATTGAAAATGTAGTAAAAAATATTCCAACAAACAAAACCCCAGAACCAGATGGCTTCACAGGTGAATTCTACCAAAAATTTAGACAAGCACTAACACCTATCCTATTCAAACTCTTCCAGAAAATTGCAGAGAAAGGTAAACTGCCAAACTCATTCTGTGAGACCACCATCACCCTAATACCAAAACCAAACAAAGATGCCACAAAGAAAAAAAAAAAAAGAAAAGAAAATTGCAGGCCAATATCGCTGATGAACATAGATGCAAAAATCCTCAACAAAATTCTAGCAAACAAAATCTAACAACATATTAAAACGATCATATATCATGACCAAGGAATGCAAGGATTTGTTAATATTTACAAATTTGCATTCCTATACACTATGTGATACACCACATAGTGATACACCACGTTAACTAACTGAAAGATAAAAAACATGATTATCTCAATAGATGTAGAGAAAAACCTTGACAAAATTCAACATCCATTTATGATTAAAAACAAAAACAAAAAACCTCCAGAAAGCAGGCATAGAAGGAACATATCTCAACATAATAAAAGCCATATATGATAAGCTCACAGCAAACATTATCCTCAATGGTGAAAAATTCGAAGCATTTCCCTTAAAGTCAGGAACAAAACAAGGGTGCCCACTCTCACCACTACTATTCAACATAGTTTTGGAAGTTTCAGCCACAGCAATCAGAGAAGAAAGGGAAATAAAAGGAATGGAGATTGGAAAGAAGAAGCAAAACTCACTGTTTGCAGATGACATGATCTTCTACATAAAGATACCACCTAAAGATACCACCAGAAAATTATTAGAGCTACTCCTTGGAAGAAAAGTTATGACCAACCTAGATAGCATATTGAAAAGTAGAGACATTACTTTGCCAACAAAGGTCCATCTAGTCAAGCCTATGGTTTTTCCTGTGGTCATGTATGGATATGAGAGTTGGACTGTAAAGAAAGCTGAACACCGAAGAATTGATGCTTTTGAACTGTAGTGCTGGAGAATATTCTTGAGAGTCCCTTGGACTGCAAGGAGATCCAGCCAGTCCATTCTGAAGGAAATCAGCCCAGGGATTTCTTTGGAAGGAATGATGCTAAAGCTGAAACTCCAGTACTTTGACCGCCTCATGCAAAGAGTTGGCTCATTAGAAAAGACTCTGATGCTGGGAGGGATTGGGAGAAGGAAGAAAAGAGGATTACAGAGGATGAGATGGGTAGATGGCATCACCGACTAGATGGACATAAGTTTGAGTGAACTCCANAAATGAGCAACTTGGAAGAAAAGGACAAATTCTTATAAAAATATAACCTTCCAAAACAGAACCAGGAAGAAATAGAAAATCTTAACAGACCCACCACAAACACGGAAATTGAAAATGTAGTAAAAAATATTCCAACAAACAAAACCCCAGAACCAGATGGCTTCACAGGTGAATTCTACCAAAAATTTAGACAAGCACTAACACCTATCCTATTCAAACTCTTCCAGAAAATTGCAGAGAAAGGTAAACTGCCAAACTCATTCTGTGAGACCACCATCACCCTAATACCAAAACCAAACAAAGATGCCACAAAGAAAAAAAAAAAAAGAAAAGAAAATTGCAGGCCAATATCGCTGATGAACATAGATGCAAAAATCCTCAACAAAATTCTAGCAAACAAAATCTAACAACATATTAAAACGATCATATATCATGACCAAGGAATGCAAGGATTTGTTAATATTTACAAATTTGCATTCCTATACACTATGTGATACACCACATAGTGATACACCACGTTAACTAACTGAAAGATAAAAAACATGATTATCTCAATAGATGTAGAGAAAAACCTTGACAAAATTCAACATCCATTTATGATTAAAAACAAAAACAAAAAACCTCCAGAAAGCAGGCATAGAAGGAACATATCTCAACATAATAAAAGCCATATATGATAAGCTCACAGCAAACATTATCCTCAATGGTGAAAAATTCGAAGCATTTCCCTTAAAGTCAGGAACAAAACAAGGGTGCCCACTCTCACCACTACTATTCAACATAGTTTTGGAAGTTTCAGCTACAGCAATCAGAGAAGAAAGGGAAATAAAAGGAATGGAGATTGGAAAGAAGAAGCAAAACTCACTGTTTGCAGATGACATGATCTTCTACATAAAGATACCACCTAAAGATACCACCAGAAAATTATTAGAGCTACTCCTTGGAAGAAAAGTTATGACCAACCTAGATAGCATATTGAAAAGTAGAGACATTACTTTGCCAACAAAGGTCCATCTAGTCAAGCCTATGGTTTTTCCTGTGGTCATGTATGGATATGAGAGTTGGACTGTAAAGAAAGCTGAACACCGAAGAATTGATGCTTTTGAACTGTAGTGCTGGAGAATATTCTTGAGAGTCCCTTGGACTGCAAGGAGATCCAGCCAGTCCATTCTGAAGGAAATCAGCCCAGGGATTTCTTTGGAAGGAATGATGCTAAAGCTGAAACTCCAGTACTTTGACCGCCTCATGCAAAGAGTTGGCTCATTAGAAAAGACTCTGATGCTGGGAGGGATTGGGATAAGGAAGAAAAGAGGATTACAGAGGATGAGATGGGTAGATGGCATCACCGACTAGATGGACATAAGTTTGAGTGAACTCCAGGAATTCATGATGGACAGGAAGACCTGGCATGCTGCGATACATAGGGTCACAGAGTCAGATACGACTGAGTAACTGAACTGAACTGAACTGAATCAATGAATACAGTAAAGCTGCAAGATTTAATCCCTTGCATTTCTATACACTAACAATGAGAAAATTGAGAAATTAAGGAAACAATTCCATTCACCATTGCAACAAAAAGAATAAAATATTTAGGAATAAATCTAGCTAAAGAAACAAAATACCTATATATAGAAAACTATAAAACACTGATGAAAGAAATCAAAGATGACACAAACAGATGGAGAAATATACCATGTTCATGGATCAGAAGAATCAATATAGTGAAAATGAGTATACTACTCAAAGCAAACTATAGATTCAATACAATCCCTATCAAGCTACCAATGGTATTTGTCACAGAGCTAGAACAAATAATTTCACAATTTGTATCGAAATACAAAAAACCTTGAATAGCCAAAGCAATCTTGAGAAAGAAGAATGCAACTGGAGGAATCAACCTGCCTGACTTCAGGTTATACTACAAAGCTACAGTCATCAAGACAGTATGGTACAGGCACAAAGACAGAAATATAGATCAATGGAACAAAATAGAAAGCCCAGAGATAAATCCACACACCTATGGACACCTTATCTTTGACAAAGGAAGCAAAACATACAATGAAGAAAAGACAGTCTCTTTAACAAGTGGTGCTGGGAGAACTGGTCAACCACTTGTAAAAGTATGAAACTAGAATATTTTCTAACACCATACACTAAAATAAACTCAAAATGGATTAAAGATCTAAATGTAAGACCAGAAACTATAAAACTCCAGGAGGAAAACATAGGCAAAACACTCTTTTACATAAATCACAGCAGGATCCTCTATGACCCACCTCGCAGAGTAATGGAAATAAAAGTAAAATAAACAAATCAGACCTAATTAAACTTAGAAGCTTTTGCACAACAAAGGAAACTATAAGCAAGGTGAAAAGACTGCCTTCAGAATGGGAGAAAATAATAGTAAATGAAGCAACTGACAAATAATTAATCTCAAAAATATACAACTGCTCATGCAGCTCAATTCCAAAAAATAAATGACCCAATCCAAAAAGGGGCCAAAGGACTAAACAGACATTTCTCTAAAGAAGACATACAGATGGCTAACAAACACATGAAAAGATGCTCAACATCACTCATTATCAGAGAAATACAAATCAAAACCACAATGTGGTATCATCTCACACCAGTCAGAATTACTGCTATCAAGAAGTCTACAAACAATAAGCACTGGAGAGGATGTGGAGAAAAGGGAACTCTCTTACACTGTTGGTGGGAACTCAAACTAGTACAGCCATTATGGAAAACAGTGTGGAGATTCCTTAAAAAACTGGAAATAGAACTGCCATATGACCCAGCAATCTCACTCTGGGCATACACACTGAGGAAACCAGGATTGAAAGAGACATGTGTACCCCAATATTCATTGCAGCACTGTTTACCATAGGTTGGACACAGAAGCAACCTAGATGTCCATTGGCAGAGGAATGGATAAGAAAGCTGTGGTACATATACACAATGGAGTATTACTCAGCTATCAACAAGAATGCATTTGAATCAGTTTTAATGAGGTGGATGAAACTGGAGCCTATTATACAGTGTGAAGTAAGTCAGAAAGAAAAACACCAATACAGCATAAAATGCATATATATGGAATTTATAAAGATGGTAACGATGATCCTATATGCGAGTCAGCAAAAGAGACACAGGAGTAAAAACAGATTTTTGGACTCTGTGAGAGAAGGCAAAGGTGGGATGATTTGAGAGAATAGCACTGAAATATGTATATTACCATATGTGAAACAGATCACCAGTCCAGGTTCAATGCATGAGATAATGTGCTCAAGGCTCATGCACTGGGATGATCCTGAGGGATGGGATGGAGAGGGAGGTAGGAGGGGGGTTCAGGATGGGGGACACATGTATACCCATGGCTGATATATGCCAATGTATGGCAAAAACCACCACAATATTGTAAAGTAATTAGCCTCCAACTAAATAAACAAAAAACAGTATTGATATTGAGAGACCGTTTAACAGGCCAGCATTCCCTGTCTTCCAAAGGACACCATGGCCATTTAGTATCACAGAAGAAGATCAGGCATGTGTTCTTAAATTCTGGGGATCAATCTTGTCCTAGCTTGTTTGTTAAAATACATTTTAAAGGAGTGATTCTGGAACTTCTAGCTCCCATCTGTAAGAGAGAAAAAAGAAGCATCCATAGCCATGACTTCTTTCCACCAAAGGCATCCCTCCCTGCTCTAGATGGGGATGTAGACAGACCTTCTACTGAAGCTTTCTTTCCCTGGTTGGACTTTGTCTGTCCTTTACTGATGCAGGCCTCTTACTCATCCCTCCTGATTCTACCACTGAGGTGAGTTGGAGATGCTCCAGGGGTAGACCTGATGGCATCCCACCTTGATTTAGTTCCATACCACTTAGATCTTTGTTTGATTTTTCATTTTTTTCTGATGGGGTGGGGCAAAGTAACTTTTTGGAATGTTTCCCAAACTAGGACTACTAGGGTAAGCATCTGTCTTAATGTGCCCATGCACATGTATTCCTGAGTACAGTCCTGATCATGATAGAAATGGTGAGTCATAAAAGGATGGACAACAACCAAGATGTCCCTACTGAGTGTCACCATGTCAGTACATGTGATAGCAAAAGAAGTTGTAGAGGGCTGGCTGGTGAGAAAAAAAGTGATTTTTGTCCTCGAGCTACTAGGACCAATCCTTCCAGTTCATGTCCACCAATTCCACAGAAAGAAATATCTAAGGAGTTGAGACAAAGGCCATCAGAGAGCCTCCTCTGGCCCGCTAAGAGCTAGTACTACCAAAAGAAGCCCATATCACTTCCAATCTGACCACATATTGCAATTCCCAATCTGTGTCCTCAGAAACCTCATGGTCACCAGCAGTTCTTCTATCCATATAGATAGGAGACACAGCCGTGACAAAGACTCACTTTCAGGTTGCTGGCCCCTGAGGCAGGCATGGCTGGATGGCATCACTGACTCGATGGACGTGAATCTGAGTGAACTCTGGGAGCTGGTGATGGACAGGGAGGCCTGGTGTGCTTTGATTCATGGGGTCGCAAAGTTGGACACGACTGAGCGACTGAACTGAACTGAACTGAATTGAGGCAGGCAACCAAGACCATTAGCCTGTGAGATGTTCCTGGAGGTAGAGTTCNTTTGATTCATGGGGTCGCAAAGTCGGACACGACTGAGCGACTGAACTGAACTGAACTGAATTGAGGCAGGCAACCAAGACCATTAGCCTGTGAGATGTTCCTGGAGGTAGAGTTCCACCTCGCTCCATACTGCTCTTAGTAACCTTCCAGCAAGGCTTGCCTAATCTAGCAAGGCTGAGTACTTCCATACATGGGTTCTAAGTAAAAGTATACAGTAACGGTATGGATCACATATCCCTTGAAAAGTCTATGATCTGACAGGTTAGGTTAGTAATCTAACCTAATTACCAATTATAAAATGGTCAAAGAGACCAGGAAAATTTGATGAGAATGGAAAGTTTGGTCCACACGCTTTGGCCATCTCTGGGTGTTCCCCTTGCAGGGACATTGGGTGTCTCTTGGCATTGGCAGGTCAGTATAATCCCCCTACAGGGCTTCTGCCGTAAGCCTTATGAGTATACCTCAGAACTACAGATTAGGACACAGCACTTGGTTTGCACAGGTGTCTCTTTTAATCGATCACACACACAAGTACACTGTAGAGTTAGGCAAGTACAGCAGAAAACGTGTATTCTGAGAATGCAGAGAAGCTAGAGCTCTGAGTGTTCTTACCTTGTCCTAAAGATTCCAGACAAGCCCCCAAGAAGATAGCTTACAGTGAAGGATGTCAGATTTGTGACCTCTGAAGAAGATTTAACTCTGGGACCAGGGACCAGTCTTGATCAAACAAGAGCTTTTGTGTAGCAGAGGTTTATTAAAGTATAAAAAGGACAGAGAAAGCTTCTGATGTAGACATCAGAAGGGGAATGGAGAGTGTCCACCCTTTTCCTCATTTTTGTCCATTAGTTTGGCCTGTCTTCACACTAATTATTTCTTCAGTACTAGTCATTATCCTGTCAAATCTTCCAAAGTTTTAGAGGTCGGTTATTCTATATTTTTCAGATCTAAAATTTCTATGGTTTCTGTTTTATGGTTTACATGTCCATATTCGTTAATTCATTTTGCCATATTTTCTTGTAATAAATTGAACATATTAGTAATATTATCGTACAATTGTTTTCTACATCTAATATCCAGGTCATCTCTGAGTTGGTTTTGTTGAATAAATTTTGCTAAAATATAGGTTCTAGATTCTCATTTCTCTCTATAATTTGTGTTCTTTCAGTATCTACTACATATGGTATATAGATAGAAATAGTGCTGATTGGATAACAATATTATATATTTTCCTTTGAGAACAGAAGTTCTTTATTAAATCTCCCAGATAAGGTGAAAAGTATTAGCAATAGCTGAATTGACCCATGATTGCATTTTAGTTTACAAGTTTGAGCACAGGGGTACAATTCTAGATAATTCAAGCCTAAGATTTCTATTTGCAGTTGTCAGTCACTATTGTTTGGTCTGCTCAGGGATTAATCCACTTAAAAAGTATTTGAGCATGGAGTCAAGATGGTATTAGGACAGAGTACTATAATATTCAGATATTTTAGGTATCACTTTGCCAGCAAATTTTCAACATCCATTGGATCACTGAAAAAGCAAGAGAGTTCCAAAAAACATCTACTTCTGTTTTATTGACTATGCCAAAGCCTTTGACTGTATGGATCACAACAAAATGTGGAAAATTCTGAAAGAGATGGGAATACCAGACCACCTGACCTGCCTCCTGAGAAATCTGTATGCAGGTCAAGAAACAATAGTTAGAACTGGACATGGAACAACAGACTGGTTCCAAATCAGGAAAGGAGTATGTCAAGGTTGCATATTGTTACCCTGCTTATTTAACTTATATGCAAAGTACATCAAGCAAAATGGCAGGCTGGATGAAGCACAAGCTGGAATCAATATTGCTCAACAGAAATATCAATAACCTCAGATATGCAGATGACACCACCCTTATGGCAGAAAGCAAAGAAGAACTAAAGAGCCTCTTGATGAAACTGAAAGAGGAGAGTGAAAATCTGGCTTAAAACTCAACATTCAAAAAATCAAGATCATGACATACAATCCCATCACTTCATGGCAAATAGATGGGGACACAGTGAAAACAGTCACAGACTTTATTTTCTTGGGCTCCAAAATCACTGCAGATGGTAACTACAGCCATGAAATTGAAAGACACTTGGTCCTTCAAATAAAAGCTATGTCAACCTAGACAGCATATTAAAAAGCAGAGACACTACTTTGTCAACAAAGGTCCATCTAGTCAAAGCTATAGTTTTTCCAGTAGTCATGTATGGGTGTGAGAGTTCGACTATAAAGAAAGCTGAGCACTGAAGAATTGATGCTGAGAGTCCCTTGCACTACGAGGAGAACCAACCAGTCAATCCTAAAGGAAATGAGTCCTGAATATTCATTGAAAGGACTGATGCTGAATCTGAAACTCCAATATTTGGCCTCCTGATGCAAAGAACTGACTCACTGGAAAAGACCCCAAGGCTGGGAAATATTGAAGGTGGGAGGAGAAGGGGATGACAGAGGATGAGATGGTTAGATGGCATTACAGACTTGATGGACATGAGTTTGAGCAAGCTTCAAGAGTTGGTGGTGAACAGGTAAGCCTGGCATGCTACAGTCCATGGGGTTGCAAAGAGTCAGACATGACTGAGTGACTGAACTGAACTGAGGCATCATTTCCTTTTATTTTATATAATTAAGGGATTATGTGGGGCAAGGATGATTTATATGTTAAATAAATTATTGTCTCCTTTGGAGACATTGATCCATAACTATGAATTGACCCCAGTTGTTCCTGCATCAAGTAATAATTCAGCTCTTGCTTCTTCCTCCAAGACCTCAGATCCACTATGTGCCCTCCTGAGGCTGGCACAGCTCATGGTTCAGCTATAAAGCAGTCCTTTCTTAGAAACTAGTGTTAAGAAAATGGAGAGAATTAAGGGTCACATACCTGTGAACCTTGGGCAGAAAACTCAGCAGAGAATTATTTCAATTAGTAGTAGGGAAATAGTTAAGTGACCAACAGAAGAAATTTTTCATGAGAAAATATATCGTGATAAAGTATTTGTATCTTTCTGGTCCTGATATAGTAAAGAAATAAAATATGATGTTTCAAAAGATAAGATAAATTTTAAAGAATAAAGCTCTCAAATATGAAAGAGGAGATCTGATTTACAGCAGGGGTGAATGGATTGGAATCAATAGGAGAGGGACCATGTTTTCCATTGGAAAGGAAGGGTGAGTGGTAATGTAACTACATAGGTAAGTTTCTATCTCCAGATTCCATCTATTTTATTACTAGAGTATCATCAGGTAGCAGTAATGGGAAAAAGAATGTGTTTTTTTGTTTGAGAAAGTTTGAAAGAGTCACTTTGCAAAATAAGAAAGCAAATACATTAAGGAAAAATGAGGTCAGCATAAATGATGAGTAATTATCTCTAAAAATTCTTTCCTTAAAAGAAATGACACATATACCCCAATGTTCACTGCAGCGTTGTTTATAATAGCCAGGACATGGAAACAACCTAGATGTCCATCAGCAGATGAATGGATAAGAAAGCTGTGGTACATACACACAATGGAGTATTACTCAGCCCTTAAAAAGAATACATTTGAATCAGTTCTAATGAGATGGATGAAGCTGGAACCGATTATACAGTGAAGTAAGCCAGAAAGAAAAACACCAATACAGTATACTGACACGTATATATGGAATTTAGAAAGATGGTAATGATGTCTCTGTATGTGAGACAACGAAAGAGACATAGAGGTATAGAATGGACTTTTGGCCTCTGAGGGAGAGGGAGAAGGTGGAATGATTTGGGAGAATGGTATTGAAGCATGTATACTATCATGTAAGAAACGAAGTGCCAGTCTATGTTCAATACAGGATACAGGATGCTTGGGGCTGGAGCACAAGGATGATCCAGAGAGATGACATGGGGTGGGAGGTGGGAGGGGGTTTCAGGATTGGGNTGGTAATGATGGCTCTGTATGTGAGACAACGAAAGAGACATAGAGGTATAGAATGGACTTTTGGCCTCTGAGGGAGAGGGAGAAGGTGGAATGATTTGGGAGAATGGTATTGAAGCATGTATACTATCATGTAAGAAACGAAGTGCCAGTCTATGTTCAATACAGGATACAGGATGCTTGGGGCTGGAGCACAAGGATGATCCAGAGAGATGACATGGGGTGGGAGGTGGGAGGGGGGTTTCGNGAGACACATGTACCCCAATGTTCATTGCAGCATTGTTTATAATAGCCAGGACATGGAAAAGACCTAGATGTCCATCAGCAGATGAATGGATAAGAAAGCTGTGGTACATACACACAATGGAGTATTACTCAGCTCTTAAAAAGAATACATTTGAATCAGTTCTAATGAGATGGATGAAGCTGGAACCGATTATACAGTGAAGTAAGCCAGAAAGAAAAACACCAATACAGTATACTGACACGTATATATGGAATTTAGAAAGATGGTAATGATGGCTCTGTATGTGAGACAACGAAAGAGACATAGAGGTATAGAATGGACTTTTGGCCTCTGAGGGAGAGGGAGAAGGTGGAATGATTTGGGAGAATGGTATTGAAGCATGTATACTATCATGTAAGAAACGAAGTGCCAGTCTATGTTCAATACAGGATACAGGATGCTTGGGGCTGGAGCACAAGCATGATCCAGAGAGATGACATGGGGTGGGAGGTGGGAGGGGGTTTCAGGATTGGGAGCTCATGTACACCTGTGGTTGATTCATGGCAATGTATGGCAAAACCAATACAGTATTGTAACGTAGAATAAAGTAAAAATAAAATTTAAAAAAAAAAAGAAATGAGAAGAATTATCAAAATCATCTTTTATGAACTTTGGAAATTAAACAAAAGCTTCCAACACTAGAAAATGATTATTCAAGAAAAATGGTTGCATTTTGATATTTCTAGATAAAAGAAATCTAAGTGAATTAACAACCAAATGCAAGGCCTGAACCTTGCAGGGATACTAACCCTAAAAAAACCATTTATAAAATGAGATTTTGGAGACTACTAGGAAATTTTTATATAGATTGAGGATAAATTATATTAAGGATGGATTAATTTAACTAAGGAAAGGATGGTGTCATACTTTATAGATGTACATGATAAGTTTATGGTTTAATACCAGCATATCAGCATTTTTCATTAAAATTCTTCAGCAGAATTAACAGATGAGACAATGTTAACAGCTTATTTTAATTTTAATATATAATGGCTATATGCATGCCTGCTAAGTTGCTTCAGTCATGTCCAACTCTGTGACCTCATGGACTGTAGCCTGCCAATCTTCACTGTCCATGGGTTTTTCCAGGCATGAACACAGAAGTGGTTGCCATGCCCTTCACCAGGGAATCTTCCCATCCCAGGGATTGAATTGACATCTCTTAACGTTTCCTACATTGGCAGGCAGGTTCTTTACATCTAGTGCCACCAGAGAAGCCCATATAATGGCTATATGTAAGTTTAATTTGCAATTCTCTTCACTTTGAAGCTCAAAATAAATGGAGACATAGTATATGGCATGGGAAAAAGCAACTGCACATAGAATGCTATACTCAAGACATGAAGTTGCAGTAGGAAGGAGGATTTACAGCACAAAATATGGATCAGAAGCCTTGGATGTAATGTGCATTTGAATTTTGCATATGATGAAAGATATTTGCATGTATACTTTAAAGAAATCTGAGGCTATGACATGGTAAGTTAATAATTAGTTTGGTAAGTGTCCTAGATAACCTCAATTTGTCCCCTGGAACCACTTTGTATCTTTTTACTCTCAGCTCTTCCCATCGAATTTGATTTGTATGACCTGTATTGATGGGCTCCCTTGAAAAGACTCTTGAGAGTCCCTTGGACTGCAAGAAGATCAAACCAGTCAATCCTGAAGGAAATCAGTCCTGAATATTCATTAGAAGGACTGATGCTGAAGCTAAAAACTCCAATACTTTGGCCAACTGATGTGAAGAACTGACTCACTGGAAAAAACCCTGATGCTGGAAAAGTTTGAAGGTAGGAGAAGGGGACGACAGAGAATGAGATGGTGTGATGGCATCACCAACTCAATTGACATGAGTCTGAGCAAGGTTTAAGAGTTGGTGAGGACAGGGAAGCCTGGTGTGATGCAGTCCATGGGGTTGCAAAGAGTTGGACACATCTGAGTGACTGAACTGAACTTGTCCTATGGCTTCTGATTCAACTTCACCAAAATGTAACAGTGTTAGAAGGTCAAGGGGAGAGATAAAAGATATACTGGAGTATTTAATCAGTTTCCATCCTTAGAAGGAAAGAAGCTAATAGTAGGCAGGCTGTATCCTTCCATCAAACTCTTAGTTGAAGGCCCTAGCTACTGTTCAGTGTCACTCTCCAAATAAAACGCTACCTTGAATTCACCACACTGCTCCTCTGCTATTCTGGTCTATGGAAGTGATGACATCCTATAGTTACTATCCTTTGTATCTGAGGCTTTTTTAAACTCTGCTCTTATTTTTATAAATAGTCCTCTAGCTGTTGCTACTGCTGCTAAGTTGCTTCAGTTGGTCCAACTCTGTGTGACCCCATAGATGGCAGCCCACCAGGCTCCTCTGTCCCTGGGATTTTCCAGGCAAGAGCACTGGAGTGGGTTGCCATTGCCTTCTCCAAAAATAGCCCTCTAACTTAATCCCAAATTACCCAATTTAACTCTGCATCTATTTACTGCCTAGTTCTGGATAAAAAATAGAGCAAGATAAGTTGAAAAATGCTACTGCATACTATCCCAGTTGACAATGGGCTAAAAAAGGGAAATATATCTTTTTTTTTTTTAATTGTGCAGGGCAAATACTACCTTTTGTCTGCTCAAGTAGTACATGCAAATTTGATGAGCAAATTTATCTTTGTATGATGAAAAATTTGTCCCTTCTTCATGGTAGGTGAAACTCTATACCAAGGTACACTGCCTGGTGAACTAAGCACAGGCTTATTTTTTTCAGCCTCCAAATTGTAAAATTTCTGATGTTTACAATTTGCTGTGTGGTAACACCATGCAAAATGGAAGAAAATGATCAAGTTTGTTGCTCTAGTTACAATTTTACAATACAATTTATTATACTTTTGTGACCACCCACTAAAGGAAGAGAAAAATCAGGGAAAAGTAATATCAAAAAGCTAAAGTATTTTTTTCAGCCTCCAAATTGTAAAATTTCTGATGTTTACAATTTGCTGTGTGGTAACACCATTCAAAATGGAAGAAAATGATCAAATGTGTTGATCTAGTTACAATTTTACTATACAATTTATTATACTTTTGTGACCACCCACTGAAGGAAGAGAAAAATCAGGGAAAAGTTATATCAAAAAGCTAAAGGAGGTAGCAGTTTCAGAGAGGAAAGAGTCTTTCCAGTTTAAAGCTTGAGATCAGGTAAGGTAAAGACCACTGGATACTCACTTATTTTAGCAACTCTGAAATCACTGGGAATCTTATCAATACTGCTTTCTTTTGATTATAAGGAAACCTAGTCTTGACTGTTTTAAAGAGTGAAAAGTAGTGCTCTCATAAAAAGGGTAAATAATTATTCTTTCAAAAACTTAAGGAAATAGAAAGAAATTTTATCAGAACGATTGCAGAAAAATCTTGAGGTCAGATCATGCTTTCACACAATCATAAACAAGTAGAAATTTGAAGATCAGTCAGAGATGATAAAGTTCTATGCTTACATTTTACAGAGGGAAGCTGAGCACCTCCCCTAATCCAAGCAAACAATGGGGATTAGTTTGCTTAAGATCACACACTGTCAGGAATTCTGATTCTCAGAGCAATGACCCACCACCAACATTGTATTTTCAAGTCACTGGAATTTTACTTTTTAAGTGTTTGCTAAAATGTGTATTCACATTTATCTTAATTTAAATGTCAGTTTGAATGGATCAAAATGATGAATTGTAGATACAATTTTGGAGAAGGCAATGGCACCCCACTCCAGTACTCTTGCCTGGCAAATCCCATGTATGGAGGAGCCTGGTAGGCTGCAGTCCATGGGGTTGCTAGAGGTTGGACACGACTGAGCAACTTCCCTTTCACTCTTCAGTTTCATGCATTGGAGAAGGAAATGGCAACCCACTCCAGTGTTCTTGCCTGGAGAATACCAGGGACAGGGAAGGCTGGTGGGCTGCCATCTCTGGGGTCGCACAGAGTCAGATATGACTGAAGTGACTTAGCAGCAGCAGCAGCAGATACAATTTAATACTCTATATATGTTAAATCAAACAAGCACTTGAACTAACTGCAAAATAAAGAGTGTCATATGGGCTTCCCAGGTGGCTCAGCGGTAAAGAATCTGCCTGCCAGTGCAGGAGACATGGGTCTCCTGCGTCAGGAAGATCCCTCTGGAGAAGGAAATAGCAACCCACTCCAGTATTCTTGCCAGGGAAATCCCATGGACAGAGGAGCTTGGAGGGCTACAGTCTATGGGGTCACCGAAGAGTTAGACATGACTGAATGGCTAAACAATAACAACAANAAGTTTGTTGCTCTAGTTACAATTTTACAATACAATTTATTATACTTTTGTGACCACCCACTAAAGGAAGAGAAAAATCAGGGAAAAGTAATATCAAAAAGCTAAAGTATTTTTTTCAGCCTCCAAATTGTAAAATTTCTGATGTTTACAATTTGCTGTGTGGTAACACCATTCAAAATGGAAGAAAATGATCAAATGTGTTGATCTAGTTACAATTTTACTATACAATTTATTATACTTTTGTGACCACCCACTGAAGGAAGAGAAAAATCAGGGAAAAGTTATATCAAAAAGCTAAAGGAGGTAGCAGTTTCAGAGAGGAAAGAGTCTTTCCAGTTTAAAGCTTGAGATCAGGTAAGGTAAAGACCACTGGATACTCACTTATTTTAGCAACTCTGAAATCACTGGGAATCTTATCAATACTGCTTTCTTTTGATTATAAGGAAACCTAGTCTTGACTGTTTTAAAGAGTGAAAAGTAGTGCTCTCATAAAAAGGGTAAATAATTATTCTTTCAAAAACTTAAGGAAATAGAAAGAAATTTTATCAGAACGATTGCAGAAAAATCTTGAGGTCAGATCATGCTTTCACACAATCATAAACAAGTAGAAATTTGAAGATCAGTCAGAGATGATAAAGTTCTATGCTTACATTTTACAGAGGGAAGCTGAGCACCTCCCCTAATCCAAGCAAACAATGGGGATTAGTTTGCTTAAGATCACACACTGTCAGGAATTCTGATTCTCAGAGCAATGACCCACCACCAACATTGTATTTTCAAGTCACTGGAATTTTACTTTTTAAGTGTTTGCTAAAGTGTGTATTCACATTTATCTTAATTTAAATGTCAGTTTGAATGGATCAAAATGATGAATTGTAGATACAATTTTGGAGAAGGCAATGGCACCCCACTCCAGTACTCTTGCCTGGCAAATCCCATGTATGGAGGAGCCTGGTAGGCTGCAGTCCATGGGGTTGCTAGAGGTTGGACACGACTGAGCAACTTCCCTTTCACTCTTCGGTTTCATGCATTGGAGAAGGAAATGGCAACCCACTCCAGTGTTCTTGCCTGGAGAATACCAGGGACAGGGAAGGCTGGTGGGCTGCCATCTCTGGGGTCGCACAGAGTCAGATATGACTGAAGTGACTTAGCAGCAGCAGCAGCAGATACAATTTAATACTCTATATATGTTAAATCAAACAAGCACTTGAACTAACTGCAAAATAAAGAGTGTCATATGGGCTTCCCAGGTGGCTCAGCGGTAAAGAATCTGCCTGCCAGTGCAGGAGACATGGGTCTCCTGCGTCAGGAAGATCCCTCTGGAGAAGGAAATAGCAACCCACTCCAGTATTCTTGCCAGGGAAATCCCATGGACAGAGGAGCTTGGAGGGCTACAGTCTATGGGGTCACCGAAGAGTTAGACATGACTGAATGGCTAAACAATAACAACAACTACAGTAGGAATTTTATGAATTTCTCTTGCTTTCAGGGCAAATGTTTTGTTTACAAATAGGAGCATATGGAATCAATGATGTTCTTTATGAAAATCTTAGTAAATTCTTCTACATTTCAAAATTTTTATTTTTCTTAATTTTTTANAGGAATTTTATGAATTTCTCTTGCTCTCAGGGCAAATGTTTTGTTTACAAATAGGAGCATATGGAATCAATGATGTTCTTTATGAAAATCCTAGTAAATTCTTCTACATTTCAAAATTTTTATTTTTCTTAATTTTTTATGGTTGGAAACATTTTTATTTTTAATATATTTGACAGATATTGTATAAACTTGAAGTGTTCCACATGTTGATTTGATACCTCTATATATTGTAACACGACTGCCATTATCTACTGTCAGCACCTCTGTCACATAACTATCATTTCTTATTTGTTGTGGGAATAACCAAGACTTAATCACTTACCAAGTTTGATGATTATAAAAACAATATTGCTCTTTGTATTCACTATATTGTACATTTAGGGCTTCCCTTGTAGCTCAGTTGGTAAAGAATCTGCCTTCAGTGCAGAGACCCAGGTTCAATCCCTGGATTGGGAAGATCCCCTGGAGAAGAAAATGGCAACCCACTCCAGTATCCTTGCCTGGAAAAATCTCATGGACAGAGGAGCCNCATACCAGGGTCAAAATTACTGATTTAATAGTAGAAACTGGAGGGAAAAGTGAAGATCCTATTTATGTTCTGAGTGAATATCAACAAGTTTTGTTGTCACATAATTTTCAAAAATAAATGCTGCCAAGCTATATTAAGCTATAAATATCAGATGTGAATTCACTGAACCAGGAAATAAGTTCTCTGGTCTTAGAAAAATGATCTAATTTCTACGAGCCTCAGTCTTCTCATCTGCAAAACAGGAGAAATAACTAATGACTAACCCTTTAGATGTAGTGGTTATCACCATATCATAGCTGTCCACTATTTTAAGGATAATGCTTCAGGAATATTAAGTAATGAATTGTTTTAAAATAAAATATTTTTTAAAGGATCCATAAATTGTTTTTGTGAGTGAGGTTTTCAAAGAATAAACATAAAAATTAACCCTAGATAGGTGGAAAAATGCATACAGTACAACCTAGCAAAGCCACATTTGCTACAGGAAAACTGTTCAGGTATACAGCAGGTACAAAATTCAAATGACACTGTTTTGAGGAACAATCAAATAGGAATACAACATAACTGTGTACCTTACTTAGGAAATTTTATAAAACACTCAGCATCCAATATACCACCCAAACAAATAAATTAGATGTAAAAGTGTCAAAAGAATAAATCAAAAAAAAAAGTTAAGTGAAACAAGTTATCAGCAAATAGACACAGGCATGTGATAATAATCATGTGTGTATAGCCTCTACATATAATACAGCAAAATTATACACAAAAAAGCTAAGGCATAATACATGACTTCTTCAGACACTGGTTCTTTCCAGAGGCGAGGTGATTACTGGGGATACTGGTGAAAATGGAGTCTGACACTCTAGGTGAATTTATAACATTTTCCTTTTTTATACAGAAAACACAGCTCAACCAATTTTAATCTATTGTTATTGTGTATCTAAACTAATAATGAGAGAATGGGTATCTGTTATTTCCTGTTCTTTCTATATGTTTGAAATATTTTGCAAGTTAAATAACCATTACAAAAATAATGTAAAAGATACTAACAAAGACACCTGCTATAACTATTGTATTAGTGATTTATTTAACATCCTGAAGTTAACATTTTAACTTATTTAGATGTTATCTAGGTATTTTCAGATGGGGAAAGCCAACCAGGTTGTCCATAGTCACTAAGGTTCCTTCAGCTTCAAAAAATAGATGATTCGATGCAATAAATCTTAGAAAATCCTTTAGGTCAAGTTTACTTTGCAAAAGAACAAAAATGATCTTTTGAACTCTGATGCATGTGAAATTCTGACAGCTTTGGGCATCTTTGGCTTTTTTGGTTCCAGAATTGTCTTGTTTTCATACTAGGCAACCAAGTCAGTATAGTGGACCAGTCAGTATTCTGCTGCCGTGATGCCCATGGATATCGTTAACCCTGTCTGTCCACACCTGCCTTGAATTTTATGTGCCTTGGGATTTTCTGCTTCTAATGACCAGCATCTATGGCTGCCCTGGTTTGCTGGAGCCACTTTACCTATTCAGGCAGCTAAAAGTGCCTAGGAGTTGACTCTGTCATGCCCGTGCTAGGGTAGCCTCAGCCAGTGACTAATGGGAAGTATGAGAGCCCAGCTCCTCTGAAAAGAAATGCTGATGAATCCTAATTTGCACATCTCAGAGCTCCCCACTGGATCAGACTGGGGCTGAGATTTGACCTAATCACACCTTTGTTTGGCCTTTCCCTGTCTAAGTTCTGCTTCTGCATTCCCTTATTGCTTTTTCCCATGGACATTCAATTTATTCACTCTTTGCTCAGAAATCCTTGTTTCAGGGTCTCTGAGGAAAACTGACCCAAAGTAAGCATTAATGAATTTATTCACTTGTTTCTCATTACACTTCATACAACAAATCACCAATGACAGTTATGGTATTCAAATCTGAGCATCTCCAAACTTACAAGGACTCTTTGTAGGACTTAGGCAAAACAGGGCTTTTGAGTGAAAAATGAACACACTTCAGTAAATCTCAGTGAGAAACAGAAGGGTCCTTTAAGGCCCTTTTTTTCAGAGTATAATATGAAGAGATGAAGTGGGGTCATTGTTTCCCAGTGTTATCACAGACCACTTTATAGGTTTCAATTTTGAGCCCTCTTTTCCAGCAGCTCTTGGAAAGAGATGGCAGAAGCCACAGGGCCAGGTGGTCCACTGTTATGCCTGGCAGGTGATGGCAGCAAGGCTTGGCAGATGTTGTGGTATTGAACAAAAGCAGGAGAAATGAGTGGCAATCATGCTAATGCATTGCCAAAGTAACAGTGCCTAAGTGGCTATGATGCTGGTGCCCAGGAGAGGCCGCGTTGCAGGGTGGGCAGACAGTTCCCAGCATAGGTAGCAGAAGCCATGTGTGACAGAAGCCGTATGGTCCCTGACAGGGGCAGTCTGAGAGCACATGTGAGTGATTCCTTGGATGAAGATTTGGCATGGGGCTGCAGAATGGCCTGATGAGGGGCAGACAAGAGCAAGTGGAATGGGAAACTGTTACTCAAGTCCATGCTGAGGGCAACACAGAGAAATAGTTTAGGTTTAGAAAGCCATCACAGGAAAGAAGAGAAAAATGGGGCTTGAAGCCCATAATCACATTTTTTTTAAAACATAAGAGATGACATTGCTTCTGAGAAGAACTCACACTTCAAGAATGAATGATAGAAAGGTGAAGACTTTTACTTAAGAAACAGGAGGGAAGAGGCAAGTTCTTTTAAACAACTTTCAAAAGAATGGCATGGCTGGAGGCCATGATAAAAACTAATTAGAACCAACTAGGTGCAAGAGGGTGGAAGGTTCGATTTCCACTAGACCTTGAGCCTTATCATATGCTCATTGTAAGACATAGTTGTTGTCGTTCAGTTGCTCAGTCGTGTCCAACTCTTTGTGCCACTAGGAACTATAGCACACCAGGCTTACCTGTCCTTCACTACTCCCTGAGTTTGCTCAANGCTCAGACTCATGTCCATCGAATCACTGATGCCATTCAACCATCTCTTCCTCTGTCATCCCCTTCCCTTCCTGCCCTCAATCTTTCCCAGCATCAGGGTCTTTTCCGATGAGTTGACTCTTTCCATCAGGTGGAAAAGTATTGGAGCTTCAGCTTCAGCATTAGTCCTTCCAGTGAATACTCAGGGTAGATTTTGTTTCGTAATGTTTGGTGTTGGCTATGGATTCATGATCTCTATGGGAAAGAATTCACTCTGGGACCAAAGGAATGTAATTGCTCAGGTATTTACAGCAGTGTAACAGCTTTATTCAGAGAAGGCAATGGCAACCCACTCCAAGTCCTCTTGCCTGGAAAATCCCATGGCCGGAGGATCCTGGTAGGCGGCAGTCCATGGGGTCGCCAAGAGGCTGACATGACTGAGCGACTTCACTTTCACTTTTCACTTTCATGCATTGGAGAAGGAAATGGCAACCCACTCCAGTGTTGTCTGGAGAATCGCAGGGACGGGGGAGCCTGGTGGGCTGCCATCTATGGGGTCACACAGAGTTGGACACGACTGAAGCGACTTAGCAGCAGCAGCAACAGCTTTATTTAAAGTCAGAAAGTAACAGAGACAGCTTCTGGCGCAGACACCAAAAGAGGGTGGGGAGAGACCCACCTGCCAGTATTCAAGACATTATATAACTCTTGACCTGTTACTAAACATAGCTTTTTGTATTGGACTGGANTTAAAGTCAGAAAGTAACAGAGACAGCTTCTGGCGCAGACACTAAAAGAGGGTGGGGAGAGACCCACCTGCCAGTATTCAAGACATTATATAACTCTTGACCTGTTACTAAACATAGCTTTTGTATTGGACTGGACAGTTAACATTAGGTCAGTTTGTTTCCTTTAGATCTTGTAATGAAAGTTGGTCTCCTGACATCAAGGAGCCTGTTCCTATGGCTCCTTTATTATAAACTAACCAGTTTCCCAGCTGTCACTTCTGTTGTGGGTAACGAGCCATAGATTCCAAATGGCCATAAATTCCAAGATGTACGTGACTATGACTCGGCCCAATGGATTCCCTATCAGTTTCCTTTAGGATTGACTGGTTTAATCTCCTTGCTGTCCAAGGGATTCTCAAGAGTCTTCCTCACTGCCACAGTTGGAAAGCATCAGTTCTTTGGCATAATACATTAGCATATGCTAAATGACACGCTGACCAATGCCATGAGCATTCTGAGACCAATCACAAAGGCCAAAGAGTGGGTGGTGGCCTAATTTGTGGAAATCCCAGCTCCTTCCCCCAAATAACTAGAATAACCCTCCCACTCGTTGTGTGTTTAGCTGCTCAGTTGTCCAACTCTTTGCAACCCCATGGACTGTAACCCACTAGCCTCCTCTGTTCATGTAATTCTCCAGGCAAGAATACTGCACTGCGTAGCTGTTTTCTTCTCCAGGGGATCTTCCTGACCCAGGGGTCAAACCTGGGTCTCCTGCATTGCAGGCAGATGCTTTACCACCTGAGCTACAAGGGAAGGCTATGAAATTACCCAACCCATAAAAACTAACCATGCCATATTTCAGGACTTTCTCTCTCACTTTCTGAGATGGTCCACACTCTGTCTGTGAAGTGTGTTTCTCTATAAATGCATGCACTTCTTACCTATCATTTCAACTGAATTTGGGGGGCACAAAGAAAGAACCTTAAATTCACTTGCAACACTGAATTATCAAACAATAGAAAAGATGGAAAAAGGGCGTTGGGCGATGAAAGGATAGATATAGAGATCGCATACATTGAAGGCCAGTTTGGGGTCAAAAGTGATAAATATGAGGAAAATAATATTATTTTATTTGTTAATGTTAAATGTTATGTAAAAGATGAGTTTGAATTTCTTGAAGCCTAGGAATGAATAGGTGAGTGATTCACAAGAATTCTAGATGTACAAAGCTTCTTTGGGGCAAAAGACACAGCTGCAACTCAATACACTCTTCTACCTCTTCTAGCATAAATGGCACTTTTGGATCATTTCAAATAACGGAACAAAGTACATTAGACATATTGCAGGCTGAACAGATGAACACAAGTTTCTATTGCCCTAGTGTAACATTACCTCACTCTTTTGAACTAATGGCTATATTATAAAAAACATGCTTTGGAAACATTGATTGTTGCTTTGTTAACAACAAATTTCATTCGGTTTCTGATACTTCTATACGGAAAATATAATTCACAAAAGCACTTGCTACTCCTAATATAAATTTCACTGAAATGAGTACATAAATAGATGGTGAGTAAGCCATGCCTAGTCTAATTTTCATCCTATATCCTTCTTTTATTAATAATTACTAAAGATCCTCTATGTTTTAACATATATCTCCCTTATTCTCATTTAGGAATTATTTCTATAACATCAGCAATTTCAGAAGTTGCATATGGTCTTATGCAAAATCATTTAAAATACAGTGTTTCCTTATGGTCTCTCTTAACAAGGAACGTTTGCTACCCAATTGGAATATGCCTTCTGGAGATGTATTCTGTTGGGAAATTATGAAAATAGAAAATTTTCAGTCATCAACTAAAATTCTTATACTTAGGTTCCAAGTGTCCATATATTCTGAGAAAAATTTCACTAGATTTTCAATAGTACCCTGACAACAAACTTTAATAATACTGTTTTATACTGGATATTAAATACTGTTCTTTCAGACATCAAATCAGAGTGAAAATTCCATTGTAAAATGTGTCAGTTCAGTTCAGTTCAGTTGCTCAGTCGTGTCCAACTCTTTGTGACCCCATGAACTGCAGCACACCAGGCCTCCCTGTCCATCACCATCTCCTGGAGTTCACTCAGACTCTAGTCCATCGAGTCAGTGATGCCATCCAGCCATCTCATCCTCTGTCGTCCCCTTCTCCTGCCCGCAACCCTTCCCAGCATCAGAGTCTTTTCCAATGAGTCAACTCTTCGCATGAGGTGGCCAAAGTACTGCAGTTTCAGCTTTAACATCATTCTTTCCAAAGAAATCGCAGGGCTGATCTCCTTTAGAATGGACTGGTTGGATCTCCTTGCAGTCCAAGGGACTCTCAAGAGTCTTCTCCAACACCACAGTTCAAAACCATCAATTCTTCGGCTCTCAGCTTTCTTCACAGTCCAGCTCTCACATCCATACATGACCACTGGGAAAACCATAGCCTTGACTAGATGGACCATAGTCGGCTAAGTAATGTCTCTGCTTTAGAATATGCTATCTAGGTTGGTCATAACTTTCCTTCCAAGGAGTAAGCGTCTTTTAATTTCATGGCTGCAGTCACCATCTGCAGTGATTTTGGAGCCCCCCAAAATAAAGTCTGACACTGTTTTCACTGTTTCCCCATCTATTTCCCATGAAGTGATGGGACCAGATGCCATGATCTTCATTTTCTGAATGTTGAGCTTTAAGCCAACTTTTTCACTCTCCTCTTTTACTTTCATCAAGAGGCTTTTTAGTTCCTCTTCACTTTCTGCCATAAGAGTGGTGTCATCTGCATATCTGAGGTTATTGGTATTTCTCCCAGCAATCTTGATTCCAGCTTGTGTTTCTTCCAGTCCAGTATTTCTCATGGTCTACTCTGCATATAAGTTAAATAAGCAGGGTGACAATATACAGCTTTGAAGTTCTCCTTTTCCTATTTGGAACCAGTCTGGTGTTCCCTGTCCAGTTCCAACTGTTGCTTCCTGATCTGCATACAGGTTTCTCAAGAGACAAGTCAGGTGGTCTGGTATTCCCATCTCTTTCAGAATTTCCCACAGTTTTT
>SJYW01018463.1:536752-550010 GCA_006410735.1 Raphicerus campestris | reverse complement strand
CAACTTTTTCACTCTCCTCTTTTACTTTCATCAAGAGGCTTTTTAGTTCCTCTTCACTTTCTGCCATAAAGGTAGTGTCATCTGCATATCTGAGGTATTTGATATTTCTCCTGGCAATCTTGATTCCAGCTTGTGTTTCTTCTAGCCCAGCGTTTCTCATGATCTACTCTGCATATAAGTTAAATAGCAGGGTGACAATATACAGCTTTGAAGTTCTCCTTTTCCTATTTGGAACCAGTCTGGTGTTCCCTGTCCAGTTCCAACTGTTGCTTCCTGACCTGCATACAGGTTTCTCAAGAGACAAGTCAGGTGGTCTGGTATTCCCATCTCTTTCAGAATTTTCCACAGTTTATTGTGATCCACACAGTCAAAGGCTTTGGCATAGTCAAGAAAGCAGAAATAGATGTTTTTCTGGAACTCTATTGCTTTTTCCAGGATCCAGCGGATGTTGGCAATTTGATCTCTGGTTCCTCTGCCTTTTCTAAAACCAGCTTGAACATCAAGGAGTTCACGGTTCACGTACTGATGAAGCCTGGGTTGGAGAATTTTGAGCATTACTTTACTAGCATGTGAGATGAGTGCAATTGTTCAGTAGTTTGAAGTTCTTTGGCATTGCCTTTCTTTGGGATTGGAATGAAAACTGACCTTTTCCAGTCCTGTGGCCACTGCTGAGTTTTCCAAATTTTCTGGCATATTGAGTGCAGCACTTTCACAACATCATCTTTCAGGATTTGAAATAGCTCTACTGGAATTCCATCACCTCCACTAGCTTTGTTCATAGTGATGCTTTCTAAGTCCCACTTGAGTTCACATTCCAGGATGTCTGACTCTAGGTGAGTGATCACAGCATCGTGATTATCTTGGTCGTGAAAATGTAGGAGGCATTATAAGCTTGTTTGTGCATTGTGTATGTCTGTGTGTGTGTGTGTGTGTGTGTGTGTGATGTCTGACTCTTTGTGCCCCCATGGACTGTAACTCCTCTGTCCATGGGATCTCCCACACAATAAAATCAGAGTGTATTGCCATTTCCTTCTGATCCAGGGATCAAACCGATGCTTCCTGTGTCTCCTGCATTGGCAGGCTGATTCTTTACCCTGAGCCACCTGAAAAGCCCATACGTTTGTTTAACGTTACTGTTTTTCTAACTTGGGAATACAGTAATTAGTGCATATTCATTATTAGGCTCCCCAGGAGGTGATCTTTTTCCACACTCTCCAGTCAGNGGAAACAGTGGAAACAGTGTCAGACTTTACTTTCTTGGGCTCGAAAATCACTGCAGATGGTGATTGCAGCCATGAAATTAAAAGACACTTACTCCTTGGAAGGAAAGTTATGACCAACCTAGATAGCATATTCAAAAGCAGAGACATTACTTTGCCAACAAAGGTCTGTCTAGTCAAGATTATGGTTTATCCAGTGGTCATTATGGATGTGAAATTTGAACTGTTAAGAAAGCTGAGTGCCAAAGAATTAATGCTTTTGAACTGTGGTGTTGGAAAAGACTCTTGAGGGTCCCTTGGACTGCAAGGCGATCCAACCAGTCCATTCTAAGGGAGATCAGTCCTGGGTGATCTTTGGAAAGAATGATGCTAAAGCTGAAACCTCAATATTTTGGCCACCTCATGCAAAGTGTTGACTCATTGGAAAAGACTCTGATGCTGGGAGGGATTGGGGTGAGGAGGAGAAGGGGANTTTGGAAAGAATGATACTAAAGCTGAAACCTCAATATTTTGGCCACCTCATGCAAAGTGTTGACTCATTGGAAAAGACTCTGATGCTGGGAGGGATTGGGGGTAGGAGGAGAAGGGGACGACCGAGGATGAGATGGCTGGATGGCATCACCAACTCGATGGATGTAAGTCTGAGTGAACTCCGGGGGTTGGTGATGGACAGGGAGGCCTGGTGTGCTGCAATTCATGGGGTCACAAAGAGTCAGACACCACTGAGTGACTGAACTGAACTGAACATAGAATAATCACAATACCTACTTAGTTGTGCTTTTATGAGGAGTCTGCAATATATGTAGAGTGAGATACACAAAGTACTTAGTCCAGCACCTGACACCAAAGAAATGCTCTCAGAAGTTAGCAGACACCACAATTATCATCACTTGCTACACTGGTGGAGGAAACCAGGACTATAATGCAATATTAAGATGGAAATTACAGCTGTCCACTAGGATAATCAACTGCCATTATCTCAAAGAATAGAGCCAGTTAAGTATCATGAACACTTCTTTGCAGTGATTGTAAACATGGACAAGTACTTAAAAACCACTGAAATAGTATGCAAACACCCTGTATTCCTTGTAGAACATATGTAAATATACAAGTGGACAATGTAAAACAATGGACGATTCACATTCATTTTGTTTGAAGAGCTTAAAAGGTTTGCTGTTGTTTAAAAGAAATTGCTGCAAGCTGACAAAGAATGAAGATGGAAGTGAATTCCTTCTTCTTTTGCTTTGGGCAGTCAGAAAGACTGGTAGCACTGTGTAAATTCAAGAAAGGCTGTTGACAATGTATTGGTGAGCACCACAGGAGAACAGTAGCACTGAAGAGAAAAGCAGAGGTGGTGCTGATAAATTAGAATTGGAAAATAAGCATCATGAATCCTCAGGAGTTAGGTGGTAGTCATGCAATATGAAAGCAGGAGATCAGACATTCATAGCATAGGACTCTACTACCATGCTGTGCACCACTCTTTTGAAGGAGCCTGTTAAATGACAAGGGCAAAACTGAAAAATACTAAAATCTCTCCAAATGCTTGTCATCTGGTGTTGAAATATAGCCTCGTGGACATGAGCTACTACCATCTAAAGGACCCACGGGGGCAGATTACAAGTCAGAAGGCTATCTAAAGCACCCTGGGAATGCTCTCCATCATGAGGCTTTTTAGAAGGGGAGAGTTAAGCTATACTGTTTTCACCTTTGTGCCGTCATCCTATCTAAAACTTTGAGGAAATTACCACTGTTGTTGCTGCTGCTGCTAAGTCACTTCAGTCATGTCCGACTCTGTGGGACCCCATGGACTGCAGCCTACCAGGCTCCTCCATCCATGGGATTTTCCAGGCAAGAGTACTGGAGTGGGGTGCCACCACTGTTGTTAGTGCACAGCAAAATGGACAAGTTTAGACAAAATGCAAAAGAAAGGAAAACTGCTAAGCTAACAAAAAGGTAATTTTTGCCTCCTAAAAATTAACGTATCAGTTCAGGACTTCCATGGTGGTCCAGGAGTTAAGATCTGCCTGCCAATTCAGGAGACACAGGGTCAGTTCCTGGTCCAGGATGATTCCACATGCCATGAGGCAATTAAGCCCATGTGCAACAACTACTGAGTATGCACTTGAGAGCCTGCCAACCATAACTACAGAGCCCACATGCTATGACTACTAAAGCCTATGAGCCTAGAGCCCATGCTCAGCAAGAAGAGAAGCCACCACAGTGAGAAGTCCGAGCACCGCCAGCAAAGTGTAACCCTGGCTCGCCGCAACTAGAGAAAGCCTCTCCACAACAACAAAAGACCCAGTGCAACCAAAAATAAATAAATTTTAAAAATAAATAAAATATTACACCAGTGCTATATGGCAATATTCATCATATCCTTTGACTCAGGTGGGGTTGGCCCATTCTAAGATCTACCCCAAGATTCTCACCCCAAATATGACACACCTTTTCAATTCACCCCATGAGCTTTGCATTATTCTGTTTAAAACTAAAGTCTAGGCAGTGCTCTGAAGGCGTATTCCAGAAGTAAATAAGGTCCCAAATCAGCTGACTTTGAGAGATAGAGATTCTCTGTGGATCTGATATGACCATATGAGCCCTTAAAAGAGGCAAGACTCTGGCTGGTGAGAGAGTTTCAAAGCACAAGAGAATTTGACATGAGGAAGTATCACAGACTGAATTGCTTCCCACCAAAATGTATATGGTGAGACCCTAACTGCCAGTGTGACTGTTTTTAGGGACAAGGCCTGTAAGACGGCAGTGAGCACTACATGAAGTCATAGTGTGGGGGCTTAATGCAATATAACTAGTGTCTTTGTAAGAGGCAAGGACACCGGAGTGCAGCCCCTTTTCTACACACACATAGAGGCCGCAGCAAGGGGGCAGACATCTGCCAATCAGGAAGAGAGGCTCTCACCAGAAACCAACCCAGAGGTTCTCACAAGAAACCAACCTCGATCTTGGACTTATAGCCTCCAGAACTGTGAGAAAATGAATTTCTGTGGTTTAAGCCACCTAGTCTGCAATGTGTTCGTTGTGGCATCCCAAGCAGAGTCAAAAGATTTTCCATTGAGTGTTTTGAAGACTGAGACGTCACATGACAGGGGAACATGGACAGTGGCCTCCAGCTGACAGTCATCAAGGAAACAGGAATGCTCATTCTATAACTAACTGCAAGGAAGTGAATTCTGACCCAACCCAACTTAGAGCCTTGGAATCTGAATGAGAGCACACAGATTTCAGCCTTATAAGCACCTGAGCAGGGAATCCAGCCACCTCAGCCCAGGTGTCTGCCCAACAGTACTATGAGGTAATAAAAGAGTTTTGTCCTAAGGTGCCAAACTTGTGGTAATGTATTCAAAAGGACAGCAAATGAATAGCCACTTTGAAACTAATGCTATTTTTAAAACAGCTTTATTAAGGTATAAACTGACATACAGAAAACTATACATATTTAAATGTATACTAGTTTGAAGATATGCATATACCTGTGAAAACATTACTACAATCAAGGTAACAGATGTATTTTATATATCTAAAAACTTCCAAAAATGAGATTCAGAGATTATTTTTAGTGGCTGCCCCAAAGTTTTCTGATGAGAAGTTCGTTTTTGTACTTCTCAGTCACATACCTCAGCATGAGATAGGAGGTGGTGGCTGCAAGTATAGTTTTCACCTAGAATACAAAATGGATGCTCACAGGTTTTTGCAGCAGGACATATTTTTCCTATCAGGGCCTAAGCATTAGGGACATAGTTATTTATTTCAGAGGGATTAGATAGATCAATGTTGACATTATTTTTTGCAGCTCTTACTAGAGTATTTTTAAATACATTTCTGATAGTTTACAGATTTAAGAAATGAACTCAGATGGGACATTCTAATTACATTAATAAATTATACATATAACTACAGGCAGTGATAAAATGGGATGGGGTAGAGTGGGTAGGAGAGCACTGAGTTCTCTAATGTATTCGATGTCCTCAGTACCCGAGTATCAATTGATAGATATCACAGAAGAAGTTCAATGATGATTTAATTTAAAAGTTCCCTGTGCTTTATCATTCATGTTTAATTAGAGTTAGTCCATTAATTACCTTCTTGAGAAGTGAGACTGGAAAGAAAATTAAGTGGTACTTTCAAAAGCTAATTTTGCAAACAATTAAATGAAGCCAAATATAATTGATAAATGCTGTAACAAATGACCCTGAGGCATTCCTCTTTAGAAAAATTGTTGTTTGGACTTTGATAATATGAGAGAATTTAAAAAATATCTTCATAAATTTAAATAAGCATGGAAAAGTAAAAACAAAGACAATTAAGCTTCTCATAAATTTGACTCAAGCTAAAGGTGGTAATTTCAGCAGCACAAATGTTACCCTAGTTTCTGAAAAACATACAGCTGATGATGACCAGGTCTGAAAGTTGGGGGAAAATTGAAATATATCTCAATTATCACAAAAACTTGAAAAAGGCAATGAATCATATGCTACTCTTGTGTCTTTTTGAGGGAAGCTAAATCATTTGACCATTTCTTTCCCAGCGCTCGCATGTATCTTTTAGAGTTTTTAAATAGGAACTACATAGCAAACTGAGTATGTCATTTTAACATACCATTATCAATGGTAAAAAACTGGAAGCTTTTCCTCTAAAATGAGGAAGGATTCTCACTCTCATCGTTTATATTTAATGGAGTGTTGGAAGTCCTAGCCACAGCAATCATAGAAGAAAAAGAAATAAAAGGCATCCAAATTAGAAAGGAAGAAGGGAAACTGTCGCTCTTTGTAGATGACATAATATTGCATATAGAAGACCCTACAGTCTCCCCCATTAGTAAATGGAGTCAGTGAAGTTACAGAACAAGAGATTAGCATACAGAAGTATTTTGTTTTTCGGTACACTAATAATGAACTAGCAGAGAGAGAAAACAATCCCATTTACAACCATCAGTTCAGTTCAGTCACTCAATCGTGTCCGACTTTTGTGACCCCATGAATCGCAGCACGCCAAGCCTCCTTGTCCATCACCAACTCCTGGTATTCATTCAAACTCATGCACATCAAGTCCGTGAAGCCATCCAGCCATCTCATCCTCTGTCGTCCCCTTCTCCTCCTGCCTCCAATCCCTCCCAGCATCAGGGTCTTTTCCAGTGNACTTTTGTGACCCCATGAATCGCAGCACGCCAAGCCTCCTTGTCCATCACCAACTCCTGGTATTCATTCAAACTCATGTGCATCAAGTCCGTGAAGCCATCCAGCCATCTCATCCTCTGTCGTCCCCTTCTCCTCCTGCCTCCAATCCCTCACAGCATCAGGGTCTTTTCCAATGAGTCAACTCTTCTCCTGAGGTAGCCAAAGTATTGGAGTTTCAGCTTCAACATCAGTCCTTCCAGTGACCCCCAGGACTGGTCTCCTTTAGGATGGAGAAATTAAAAATTTTAAAAGTATAATTTGATCCAGCAATTCCACTCCTGGGTACATATATGAAGAAACAAAAAAGCGCTAATGCAAAAAAAATATAGGCACATCAATATTCTTAGTAGCTTTTTTTATAATAATCAAGATATGGAAAGCACCTAAATATTGATCAAAGGTAAATGGAGAAAGGGGATGTGAGAAATTATATACATACATATATATATAATGCCAAACTAAAGTTATTTTGCTAAAGAGAAACTGTTGAACTGTAACAAAAATAAATGTAGACTAGATTTTCTGTATATGTAAAGAAAACCCCTGAGATTATCAACTGTATGTCACAATCCTCTTCTGTAGATATATGTGTGCATGTGTATCTCTTCAGCTCAGTCACTCAGTTGTGTCCAACTCATTGCAACCCCATGGACTGCAGCATGTCAGGGCTCCCTGTCCATCACCAACTCCCAGAGTTTACTCAAATTCATGTCCATTGAGTAGGTGAGGACATCCAACCATTTCATCTTCTGTCATCCCCTTCTCCCCCTGCCTTCAGTCTTTCCTGGCATCAGGGTCTTTTCAAATGAGTCAGTTCTTCACATCAGGTGACCAAAGTATTGGAGTTTCACCATCAGCATCAGTCCTTCCAATGAATATTCAGGACTATTTCCTTTAGATGGACTGGTTGGATCTCCTTGCAGTCCAAGGGACTCTCAAGAGTCTTTTCCCACATCACAGTTCAAAAGCATCAATTCTTCAGTGTTCTGCTTTCTTTATAGTCCAACTTTTACATCCATACATAACTACTGGGAAAAACCATAGCCTTGACTAGATGGACCTTTGTTGGCAAAATAATGTCTCTGCCTTTTAATTTGCTGTCTAGGTTGGTCATAACTTTTCTTCCAAGGAGCAAGAGTCTTTTAATTTCATGGCTTCAGTCAACATCTGCAGTGATCTGGGAGCCCAAAAAGATAAAGTCTGTCACTGTTTGCATTGTTTTCCCATCTATTTTCCATGAAGTGATGGGACCACATGCCATGATCTTAGTTTTCTGAATGTTGAGCTTTAAGTCAAATTTTTCACTCTCCTCTTTCACTTTCATCAAGAGGCTCTTTAGTTCNAGAACAAGAGATTAGCATACAGAAGTATTTTGTTTTTCGGTACACTAATAATGAACTAGCAGAGAGAGAAAACAATCCCATTTACAACCATCAGTTCAGTTCAGTCACTCAATCGTGTCCGACTTTTGTGACCCCATGAATCGCAGCACGCCAAGCCTCCTTGTCCATCACCAACTCCTGGTATTCATTCAAACTCATGCACATCAAGTCCGTGAAGCCATCCAGCCATCTCATCCTCTGTCGTCCCCTTCTCCTCCTGCCTCCAATCCCTCCCAGCATCAGGGTCTTTTCCAGTGAGTCAACTCTTCTCCTGAGGTAGCCAAAGTACTGGAGTTTCAGCTTCAACATCAGTCCTTCCAGTGACCCCCAGGACTGGTCTCCTTTAGGATGGAGAAATTAAAAATTTTAAAAGTATAATTTGATCCAGCAATTCCACTCCTGGGTACATATATGAAGAAACAAAAAAGCGCTAATGCAAAAAAAATATAGGCACATCAATATTCTTAGTAGCTTTTTTTATAATAATCAAGATATGGAAAGCACCTAAATATTGATCAAAGGTAAATGGAGAAAGGGGATGTGAGAAATTATATACATACATATATATATAATGCCAAACTAAAGTTATTTTGCTAAAGAGAAACTGTTGAACTGTAACAAAAATAAATGTAGACTAGATTTTCTGTATATGTAGAGAAAACCCCTGAGATTATCAACTGTATGTCACAATCCTCTTCTGTAGATATATGTGTGCATGTGTATCTATTCAGCTCAGTCACTCAGTTGTGTCCAACTCATTGCAACCCCATGGACTGCAGCATGTCAGGGCTCCCTGTCCATCACCAACTCCCAGAGTTTACTCAAATTCATGTCCATTGAGTAGGTGAGGACATCCAACCATTTCATCTTCTGTCATCCCCTTCTCCCCCTGCCTTCAGTCTTTCCTGGCATCAGGGTCTTTTCAAATGAGTCAGTTCTTCACATCAGGTGACCAAAGTATTGGAGTTTCACCATCAGCATCAGTCCTTCCAATGAATATTCAGGACTATTTCCTTTAGATGGACTGGTTGGATCTCCTTGCAGTCCAAGGGACTCTCAAGAGTCTTTTCCCACATCACAGTTCAAAAGCATCAATTCTTCAGTGTTCTGCTTTCTTTATAGTCCAACTCTTACATCCATACATAACTACTGGGAAAAACCATAGCCTTGACTAGATGGACCTTTGTTGGCAAAATAATGTCTCTGCCTTTTAATTTGCTGTCTAGGTTGGTCATAACTTTTCTTCCAAGGAGCAAGGGTCTTTTAATTTCATGGCTGCAGTCAACATCTGCAGTGATCTGGGAGCCCAAAAAGATAAAGTCTGTCACTGTTTGCATTGTTTTCCCATCTATTTTCCATGAAGTGATGGGACCACATGCCATGATCTTAGTTTTCTGAATGTTGAGCTTTAAGTCAAATTTTTCACTCTCCNAGTGGGTCATAGAGGGTCTTGCTGTGATTTATGTCAGCGAGTGTTTTGCCTACATTATCCTCTAGGACTTTTACAGTTTCTGGTCTTACATTTATATCTTTAATCCATTTAGAGTTTATTTTTGTGTATGGTGTTAGAAAATGTTCTAGTTTCATTCTTTTACCTGTGGTTGACCAGTTCCCAGCATCACGTGTTATAGAAATTACCTTTTCTCCATTGCATGTTCTTGCCTATTTTGTCAAAGATAAGGTATCCGTAGGTGCATGCGTTTATCTCTGGGCTTTCCATTTTGTTCCACTGATCTATATTTCTGTCTTTGTGCCAGCAACATACTGTCTTGATGACTGTGGCTTTGTAGTATAGTCTGAAGTCAAGCAGGTTGATTCCTCCTTTTCCATTCTTCTTTCTCAAGATTGCTTTGGCTATTTGAAGTTTTTTTGTATTTTCATACAAATTGTGAAATTATTTGTTCTAGTTCTCTGAAAAATACCATTGGTAGTTTGATAGGGATTGCAATGAATCTTTAGGTAGTATACTCATCTTCACTATATTGACTCTTCTGATCCATGAACATGGTATATTTCTCCATTTGTGTCATCTTTGATTTCTTTCATCAGTGTTTTATAGTTTTCTATATATAGGTCTTTTGTTTCTTTAGGTAGATTTATTCCTAAGTATTTTATTCTTTTTGTCACAATGGTGAATGGAATTGTTTCCTTAATTTCTTTTTCTGTTTTCTCATTGTTAATGTATAGGAATGCAAGAGAATTCTGTGTGTTAATATTATATCCTACAACTTTACTATATTCATTGACTAGCTCTAGCAATTTTCTCATGGAGTCTTAGGGCTTTCTATGTAGAGGATCATATCATCTGCAAAGAGTTAGAGTTTTACTTCTTCTTTTCCAATCTGGATTCCTTTTATTTCTTTTTCTTCTCTGATTGCTGTGGCTAAAACTTCCAAAACTATGTTGAATAGAAGTGGTGAGAGTAGGCACCTTTGTCTTGTTCCTGACTTTAGGGGAAATGCTTTCTATTTTTCACCATTGAGGATAATGTTTGCTGTGGGTTTATCATATATGGCTTTTATTATGTTGAGGTATGTTTCTTCTATTCCTGCGTTCTGGAAGGTTTTTATCATAAATGGATGTTGAATTATGTCAAAAGCTTTCTCTGCATCTATTGAGACAGTCATATGGTTTTTATCTTTCAATTTGTTAATGTGGTGTATCACATTGTTTGATTTGTAACTACTAAAGAATCCTTGCATCTCTGGGAAAAGGCCCACTTGGTCATAATGTATGATTTGTTAATATGTTGTTGGATTCTGTTTGCTAGAATTTTACATAACAGTTCTTATCTGCATAACACTTATCTGCTTAACAGTTCTTATCTGTATGATACTGTTGCCTAAACTTCCTCTGGCCCATAACCATATGCCACATGATGATAAATCTACACCCCACTTACTCCCTGTTGGCTCTTCTAGATACAGAGTGCTATGTCAATTCAATTCACTTTAGTTCAGTCACTCAGTCATTTCTGACTCTTTGCAACCCCATGGACTGCAGCATGCCAGGCCTCCCTGTCCATCACCAACTCCCACAGTTTACTCAAACTCATGTCCATTGAGTCAGAGATGCCTTCCAACCATCTCATCCTCTGTCGTCCCCTTCTCCTGCTGCCTTCAATCTTTTCCAGCATCCAGGTCTTTTCCAATAAGTCAGTTATTTGAATCAGGTAACCAAAGTTTTGGAGGTTCAGCTTCAGCATCAGTCCTTCCAATGAATATTCAGGACTGATTTCCCTTAGGATGGACTGGTTGGATCTCCTTGCTGTCCAAGGGACTCTCAAGAATCTTCTCTAACACCACAGTTCAAAAGCATCTGTTCTTCAGTGCTCAGCTTTCTTTATGGTCCAACTGTCACATCCATACATGACTACTGCAAAAACCTTAGCTTTGACTAGATGGACATTTGTTGGCAAAATAATGTCTCTGCTTTTTAATATGCTGTCTAGGTTGGTCATAGCTTTTCTTCCAAAAAGGAAGTGTTTTTAATTTCATGGCTGTAGTCACCATCTTCAGTGATTTGGGAGCCCCCAGAATAGTCTGTCATTGTTTCCATTGTGTCCCCATCTATTTTCCATGAAGTGATGGGACCAGATGCCATGATATTAGTTTTCTGGATGCTGAGTTTTAAGCCAATTTTTTCACTCTCCTCTTTCACTTTAATAAAGAACTATGTCAGTACCTTTTAAAAATAGTATTTCTCAAGAGATAGGACCTACAAGAACATAGCAGAACTACTTGATCCTTTGGTAGTATGTAACAGTCCTTAATTTTACTTAAAATGATCCTGATTACTGAACTGAGACTGACTGAAAAATATTCATTGACTTTTAATGATACCAAGTTTTCATACAAACTTCACCATAATAATGAATAATGAATAATGCTTTTATTTTTGATACAATTTATTTTTTTTATTTTTTTAATACTTTATTCTATTTTACAGTACTGTATTGGTTTTGCCATACATTGACATGAATCAGCCACAGGTGTACACGATCTCCCCATGCCAACAATTTAGAGATTGTCAAAATTACATCAGCCATTCTGCTATTAGCAATTAGATCCATCTTTATCACAAGATAGGTTTCTGAAAAGCATTGAGAGAAATGTACTCTTTGTTTCTAAATACCATTACTGTTTTCCCCTGTATTTATATTACTATGCATATGAGATCAGATCATAATATAGTCTCAGCCACGGATATTCTGGGACCTCCCTCAGTAAATGTGCTGGATTCGCTTATTCCTCTTTACCTTGGATTATTTATTGCTAGTCCTCAGGGGTCTGCTAAGATTCTCTTTCCATGAAGTACTGAATTTCTTTCTTTCTGCAGGGGCTCACAAGCACAGAAGCATTCTGACCAATAGTACAGCAAAGACTTTGAGCAGATGACTCATTCTAACCCCCTTAGTGTCCCATTCTCTATAAGGACTTCCTAACATGTAGATGGGGGTACAGATACCAGATGTAGAATGACAATGTCACACAGGAAATAACTTCAGCCTAAACCTGGGACCAAGTATAGTAATGTCAGTGTCTCATCTTTGAAACACTAAAATGGCCTAGAGCTGGAGATAAGAAAAGACTCTTTCTCCCACTGAAATCTAATCTAACCATGGTAAAGAGTAGCCAAAATATATGCATGATATACATAGGAAATAGAATCCAAGTGCATCATTTGGGATATAAAGAGATAATATAAGAGACACTTTGAATATGCTCCAAATGCTGGAGATCAATAATATCCTGTTGTGAGGAAAGCTACTCCAGCAGCAGTTTTGTTTGTTTGTTTTTGTATACATAATATGTATTATACTGATTCAGCCCCAAAGTATGTTTTTTCGTAAGATGTTATGGAAAAACCTGAACAAACTCTTTGGCCAATCCAATAATGTATTACATGTGTATGATAAGTTGCTTCAGTCATGTCTGACTCTTTGCGACCTTATGGACTATAGCCTGCCACACTCCTCTATCCATGGTATTCTCTAGGCAAGAACACTGGAATGGGTTCCATTGTCTTCCTCCAAGCAAAAGTTATTAATGGTACTCTGTCCTACATGGGTAAATAAGGAAGTTGTCAACCTTTTGGCCACTGAAAGAGGCAAGGCAGGCAGAATAGCAAAGATGAGAGGCTTGAGAAGAGAGCACAAGGAAAACAAAGCCTTTAATGGTAGGTACCCCAGTGGTAGACTGGGTAGAAGTTCCGCCTTAACACGAGAGCCACTGCCAAAGTGCTCTGCCAAAAAAAAAAGAAAACTTGTATAAATTTGCAAATCCGTGATTAGTGTATGAGAGTTAATGATTCTCCTACCTTCACCTAAACTGGATTTAAGTGTTTTAAATGTTCACTAAGATGTCAGACACACTGAAACCATACTCAGAGAAAACTAGTCAGTCTAATCACACTAGGACCACAGCTTTGTCTAACTCAATGAAACTAAGCCATGCCC
>SJYW01018463.1:525242-535634 GCA_006410735.1 Raphicerus campestris | reverse complement strand
CAACTTTACTATATTCATTGACTAGCTCTAGCAATTTTCTCATGGAGTCTTAGGGCTTTCTATGTAGAGGATCATATCATCTGCAAAGAGTTAGAGTTTTACTTCTTCTTTTCCAATCTGGATTCCTTTTATTTCTTTTTCTTCTCTGATTGCTGTGGCTAAAACTTCCAAAACTATGTTGAATAGAAGTGGTGAGAGTAGGCACCTTTGTCTTGTTCCTGACTTTAGGGGAAATGCTTTCTATTTTTCACCATTGAGGATAATGTTTGCTGTGGGTTTATCATATATGGCTTTTATTATGTTGAGGTATGTTTCTTCTATTCCTGCGTTCTGGAAGGTTTTTATCATAAATGGATGTTGAATTATGTCAAAAGCTTTCTCTGCATCTATTGAGACAGTCATATGGTTTTTATCTTTCAATTTGTTAATGTGGTGTATCACATTGTTTGATTTGTAACTACTAAAGAATCCTTGCATCTCTGGGAAAAGGCCCACTTGGTCATAATGTATGATTTGTTAATATGTTGTTGGATTCTGTTTGCTAGAATTTTACATAACAGTTCTTATCTGCATAACACTTATCTGCTTAACAGTTCTTATCTGTATGATACTGTTGCCTAAACTTCCTCTGGCCCATAACCATATGCCACATGATGATAAATCTACACCCCACTTACTCCCTGTTGGCTCTTCTAGATACAGAGTGCTATGTCAATTCAATTCACTTTAGTTCAGTCACTCAGTCATTTCTGACTCTTTGCAACCCCATGGACTGCAGCATGCCAGGCCTCCCTGTCCATCACCAACTCCCACAGTTTACTCAAACTCATGTCCATTGAGTCAGAGATGCCTTCCAACCATCTCATCCTCTGTCGTCCCCTTCTCCTGCTGCCTTCAATCTTTTCCAGCATCCAGGTCTTTTCCAATAAGTCAGTTATTTGAATCAGGTAACCAAAGTTTTGGAGGTTCAGCTTCAGCATCAGTCCTTCCAATGAATATTCAGGACTGATTTCCCTTAGGATGGACTGGTTGGATCTCTTTGCTGTCCAAGGGACTCTCAAGAATCTTCTCTAACACCACAGTTCAAAAGCATCTGTTCTTCAGTGCTCAGCTTTCTTTATGGTCCAACTGTCACATCCATACATGACTACTGCAAAAACCTTAGCTTTGACTAGATGGACATTTGTTGGCAAAATAATGTCTCTGCTTTTTAATATGCTGTCTAGGTTGGTCATAGCTTTTCTTCCAAAAAGGAAGTGTTTTTAATTTCATGGCTGTAGTCACCATCTTCAGTGATTTGGGAGCCCCCAGAATAGTCTGTCATTGTTTCCATTGTGTCCCCATCTATTTTCCATGAAGTGATGGGACCAGATGCCATGATATTAGTTTTCTGGATGCTGAGTTTTAAGCCAATTTTTTCACTCTCCTCTTTCACTTTAATAAAGAACTATGTCAGTACCTTTTAAAAATAGTATTTCTCAAGAGATAGGACCTACAAGAACATAGCAGAACTACTTGATCCTTTGGTAGTATGTAACAGTCCTTAATTTTACTTAAAATGATCCTGATTACTGAACTGAGACTGACTGAAAAATACTCATTGACTTTTAATGATACCAAGTTTTCATACAAACTTCACCATAATAATGAATAATGAATAATGCTTTTATTTTTGATACAATTTATTTTTTTATTTTTTTTATTTTTTTTAATACTTTATTCTATTTTACAGTACTGTATTGGTTTTGCCATACATTGACATGAATCAGCCACAGGTGTACACGATCTCCCCATGCCAACAATTTACAGATTGTCAAAATTACATCAGCCCTTCTGCTATTAGCAATTAGATCCATCTTTATCACAAGATAGGTTTCTGAAAAGCATTGAGAGAAATGTACTCTTTGTTTCTAAATACCATTACTGTTTTCCCCTGTATTTATATTACTCTGCATATGAGATCAGATCATAATATAGTCTCAGCCACGGATATTCTGGGACCTCCCTCAGTAAATGTGCTGGATTCGCTTATTCCTCTTTACCTTGGATTATTTATTGCTAGTCCTCAGGGGTCTGCTAAGATTCTCTTTCCATGAAGTACTGAATTTCTTTCTTTCTGCAGGGGCTCACAAGCACAGAAGCATTCTGACCAATAGTACAGCAAAGACTTAGAGCAGACGACTCATTCTAACCCCCTTAGTGTCCCATTCTCTATAAGGACTTCCTAACATGTAGATGGGGGTACAGATACCAGATGTAGAATGACAATGTCACACAGGAAATAACTTCAGCCTAAACCTGGGACCAAGTATAGTAATGTCAGTGTCTCATCTTTGAAACACTAAAATGGCCTAGAGCTGGAAATAAGAAAAGACTCTTTCTCCCACTGAAATCTAATCTAACCATGGTAAAGAGTAGCCGAAATATATGCATGATATACATAGGAAATAGAATCCAAGTGCATCATTTGGGATATAAAGAGATAATATAAGAGACACTCTGAATATGCTCCAAATGCTGGAGATCAATAATATCCTGTTGTGAGGAAAGCTACTCCAGCAGCAGTTTTGTTTGTTTGTTTTTGTATACATAATATGTATTATACTGATTCAGCCCCAAAGTATGTTTTTTCGTAAGATGTTATGGAAAAACCTGAACAAACTCTTTGGCCAATCCAATAATGTATTGCATGTGTATGATAAGTTGCTTCAGTCATGTCTGACTCTTTGCGACCTTATGGACTATAGCCTGCCACACTCCTCTATCCATGGTATTCTCTAGGCAAGAACACTGGAATGGGTTCCATTGTCTTCCTCCAAGCAAAAGTTATTAATGGTACTCTGTCCTACATGGGTAAATAAGGAAGTTGTCAACCTTTTGGCCACTGAAAGAGGCAAGGCAGGCAGAATAGCAAAGATGAGAGGCCTGAGAAGAGAGCACAAGGAAAACAAAGCCTTTAATGGTAGGTACCCCAGTGGTAAACTGGGTAGAAGTTCCGCCTTAACACGAGAGCCACTGCCAAAGTGCTCTGCCAAAAAAAAAAAAAGAAAACTTGTATAAATTTGCAAATCCATGATTAGTGTATGAGAGTTAATGATTCTCCTACCTTCACCTAAACTGGATTTAAGTGTTTTAAATGTTCACTAAGATGTCAGACACACTGAAACCATACTCAGAGAAAACTAGTCAGTCTAATCACACTAGGACCACAGCTTTGTCTAACTCAATGAAACTAAGCCATGCCCACGGGGCAACCCAGGACGGGAGGGTCATGGTGGAGAGGTCTGACAGAATGTGGTCCACTAGAGAAGGGAATGGCAAGCCACTTCAGTATTCTTGCCTTGAGAACCACATGACCAGTATGAAAAGGCAAAATGATAGGATACTGAAAGAGGAACTCCCCAGGTCAGAAAGTGCCCAACATGCTATTGGAGATCAGTGGACTCATTGGAAAAGACCCTGATGCTGGGAGGGATTGGGGCCAGGAGGAGAAGGGGATGACAGAGGATAAGATGGCTGGATGGCATCACTGACTCGGTGGACGTGAGTCTGAGTGAACTCCGGGAGTTGGTGACAGACAGGGAGGCCTGGCATGCTGCGATTCATGGGGTCGCAAACAGTCGGACATGACTGAGCCACTGAACTGAAGTGAAGATGTTTATAATCTCATTTTGCTTTATTTTTTTATTTATGGGCTAGAGAAATTTTTCATACATTTATCGATAATGTATATTTGTTTCTCCGTAAATTGGTAAAAAGAATTGACAGTAAATATTACAATAATCATAATTGACATTAAATGAGATTCCACTATGCTCCCTTGAGGCAGGTTTCAAATGGACATGCTGTTATGTCAATAAGTCACCCATGGAGCCCACTCTTCTGACATTTGTGATTGAGGTGATGGACATTCCAATATTTGGATGGGTGCAGTGGGAATTGCCTGCTTCACGTAGCAGCCACCAAATTAAGTTTAACTTGCTTATTTTTTTGTGTCAACAAATCTGTGTACATCAAGGTATCGGATTAAATGAAAGGAGAAGGAACGGGACCTGACCCAGGATATGGAGATNGTCACATGCACAACTCGGTATTGTTTTTGCTTTGGCTCCATCCCTTCATTCTTTCTGGAGTTATATCTCCACTGATCTCCAGTAGTATATTGGGCACCTAATGACCTGGGGAGTTCCTCTTTTGGTATCCTATCATTTTGCCTTTTTATACTGTTCTTGGGGTTCTCAAGGCAAAATCTTTAGCATGTTAATTTAATATGTTCTGTGTCTTTTGAGTCAAATAAGTCAGAGTCTTGATCTCAAATATTTAGCATGATAAACTTATCCTAGTCACATACAAACTAATTAGTCATATCAAAATGTTTGTTGTATTAAGGGGGAAAAAAAACTAGCGTCTAAAAACTTTTATTACAGAAATATGTGTATTGTCAGTTTGCTTTTAGGCTGTTAAGCAGTGCACTCCTTTGACACTGGAGTCCAACCCCTCTTAACGGACGCAAGGTCTGTATTTGCCCTTAATAGGGTGATTTAGGTTTCTAGAGAATCAGTTTGATTGCATTATATTTCCAGGGAAATCAATGGGTTATAGGTTGTATTCAAAACAAACAGAGGTCAGCACAGGATAGAGCAGTCAATATGTGGCATCTCTTTTTTAGGTACCCAGAGGCTATACATGTACAGGAATGAGATTCTAAGAGACAGGATTTATTACCGTAAATGTGTGTTAAATTTCTATTCTCTTTAAAGCTGGGACTCTGATTTTTAAAGATCAACCTTAACTTTTAGTCAAGTCCAGGACAGGCAGCATGATGATATATTTTTAAAGTACTCAGAGCTGTTACCTGGGCCTTTAAGATTCAGCTAAAGAACACCTCACCTCAGTCCTCTGGGTGTCTCTCTTTGCTCCTTTATACTCTGCATATACCTCCCTAACCATGCATGGCATCTTTCCACTGCAAAGATTTAAAACAAAGGGCCAATTAGTTTTATACTTTACTGGAAGACCTTTAAGGGCAGAAGCTTCTTTCTGCTTTTATTTGTGAGATCCATTTACTTACCTGCATCACATATTTTTTTTAAAAGCAATAAAATGAATCTAGAGATTATCAAATTAAGTGAAGTAAGTCAGAGAAAGACAAATATCACATGATACTACTTACATGTGGAATTTAAAAATGTTATATAAATGAACTTACTTACAAAACAAAAGAAACAGACTCACTGAGAAAACAAACTTACAGTTATCAAATGGGAAACTGGGGGCAGAATGGAGGATGAATCAGAAGTTTGGAATTAACAGATACACACTACTATATATAAAATAGGTGAACAGCAAGGACCTACTGTATAGCACAAGGAACTATATTCAATATCTTGTTATAATCTATAATAGAAGAAATCTGAAAGTAATATATATTAATATATATAGATATATAAAATTGAATCACTCTGCTATACACTTGGAAATAACACAACATTGCAAATCAACTGTAAAAGCAATAAATATTAGCCAAATTTATGAATTCATTCATTACATGTGTCTGAATGAATGAATTTACATATATAAAATAAAAAATGTGGGGCTGAACAAATTAAAATGTACTTAAACTATAAATTGGGGGCTTCCCTGGTTGCTCAGTGGCAAAGAATCTGCCTGCCAATGCAAGAGATGTAAGTTCGATCCCTGGTTCAGGAAGATTCCTTGGGGAAGGAAATGGCAACCCACTCCAGCATTCTTGCCTGGGAAATCCCATAGGCAGAGGAGCCTGGCGGGCTACAGTTCATGGAGTCACAAAGAATTAGACACCATATAGTGACTAAACAATAACAAGAAACAACCATAAATTAGGACACAAGTTCAAACCCATTATATGGAAAAGATAGAAGAATGGCCAGAGAGTGAACAACAACAAAATATCTCCATCTCTGTGCATTGCTAAGGAGACTTTGGGAATGCATATAGGAAACCATGTGAGAAAGACACTCTCATTCTGAAAAGAGAAAGGAATATTTGAAAACTTAATTGGTAAGTTAGAAAATAATTGCCTGAATACAAACATCCCTTTCCACAAAACACACATGCGCACACAGAGTCGTCATCTTCATTTTTGCCCAAGCTGGAGGAACATAGAAAAATAGACATTCTGTCTTTAATATTAATAGACCTAGGGCTGAGAGGGAGAAAGAGGAATTCTACTAGATATAAAAATATTTAGTAGATACACATGTCTTTCTATATTTACATATCTTTGAATAAAATAAGAAACATTCTTAGTTATGAAATACTGCTTTGACAACCACCTGTTTAGACACAATATATCTCTTCTATTTAACATAAATGAAACTATACTGACAACACCAATTCATGCAGAGAAAATGGGAAAAAAGAATAGGAGACTTGAAAAAATACACTAACTGTTTTGCAAAGACTTTTATATTATAGTAATAATTTTCCTTTGCATTTTAATTATAGTCCTAAGGCCTTCAACATTCAGAGTCACTTGAACTGCAAGGAGGTCAAACCAGTCAGTCCTAAAGGAAATCAGGCCTAAATATTCATTGGAAGGTCTGATGCTGAAGTTGAAACTCCAGTGCTTTGGCCACCTGATGAGAAGAACTAACCCATTGGAAAAGACCCTGATGCTGGGAATGACTGAAGGAAGGAAGAGAAGGGGATGACAGAGGATGAGACAGTTGGATAGCATCACCGACTCAACGGACATGAGTTTGAGTAAACCCCAGGAGTTGATGATGGACAGGGAAGTCCATGGGGTCACAAAGAGTTGGACATGACTGAGCAACTGAACTGAACTAAAACAAAGGTCTTCTACATTTAGCCTAGAGAAAGTAAAAGGATATATTTTTCTGACATTGTAGATTGTAATTAAGATGATGAGAATTTTATATTAATAGACAAAGATATACTTGATGTGTAAAATCATTGGTTGCTCATTTGCTTGTTTTGAGGTTGTTGGGACAAAGTCAATTTGATAGATGTAGAGGAACAAAATATCAATATTAAGTCATGAGCATACATGTGACTGTCAGGACTGCTACTGTGAGTAATTCCTATCCTGAATTAATAGAAACTTATTTTTTATACTGTTCCTGTGAGTCNCACAACATTGCAAATCAACTGTAAAAGCAATAAATATTAGCCAAATTTATGAATTCATTCATTACATGTGTATGAATGAATGAATTTACATATATAAAATAAAAAATGTGGGGCTGAACAAATTAAAATGTACTTAAACTATAAATTGGGGGCTTCCCTGGTTGCTCAGTGGCAAAGAATCTGCCTGCCAATGCAAGAGATGTAAGTTCGATCCCTGGTTCAGGAAGATTCCTTGGGGAAGGAAATGGCAACCCACTCCAGCATTCTTGCCTGGGAAATCCCATAGGCAGAGGAGCCTGGCAGGCTACAGTTCATGGAGTCACAAAGAATTAGACACCATATAGTGACTAAACAATAACAAGAAACAACCATAAATTAGGACACAAGTTCAAACCCATTATATGGAAAAGATAGAAGAATGGCCAGAGAGTGAACAACAACAAAATATCTCCATCTCTGTGCATTGCTAAGGAGACTTTGGGAATGCATATAGGAAACCATGTGAGAAAGACACTCTCATTCTGAAAAGAGAAAGGAATATTTGAAAACTTAATTGGTAAGTTAGAAAATAATTGCCTGAATACAAACATCCCTTTCCACAAAACACACATGCACACACAGAGTCGTCATCTTCATTTTTGCCCAAGCTGGAGGAACATAGAAAAATAGACATTCTGTCTTTAATATTAATAGACCTAGGGCTGAGAGGGAGAAAGAGGAATTCTACTAGATATAAAAATATTTAGTAGATACACATGTCTTTCTATATTTACATATCTTTGAATAAAATAAGAAACATTCTTAGTTATGAAATACTGCTTTGACAACCACCTGTTTAGACACAATATATCTCTTCTATTTAACATAAATGAAACTATACTGACAACACCAATTCATGCAGAGAAAATGGGAAAAAAGAATAGGAGACTTGAAAAAATACACTAACTGTTTTGCAAAGACTTTTATATTATAGTAATAATTTTCCTTTGCATTTTAATTATAGTCCTAAGGCCTTCAACATTCAGAGTCACTTGAACTGCAAGGAGGTCAAACCAGTCAGTCCTAAAGGAAATCAGGCCTAAATATTCATTGGAAGGTCTGATGCTGAAGTTGAAACTCCAGTGCTTTGGCCACCTGATGAGAAGAACTAACCCATTGGAAAAGACCCTGATGCTGGGAATGACTGAAGGAAGGAAGAGAAGGGGATGACAGAGGATGAGACAGTTGGATAGCATCACCGACTCAACGGACATGAGTTTGAGTAAACCCCAGGAGTTGATGATGGACAGGGAAGTCCATGGGGTCACAAAGAGTTGGACATGACTGAGCAACTGAACTGAACTAAAACAAAGGTCTTCTACATTTAGCCTAGAGAAAGTAAAAGGATATATTTTTCTGACATTGTAGATTGTAATTAAGATGATGAGAATTTTATATTAATAGACAAAGATATACTTGATGTGTAAAATCATTGGTTGCTCAGTTGCTTGTTTTGAGGTTGTTGGGACAAAGTCAATTTGATAGATGTAGAGGAACAAAATATCAATATTAAGTCATGAGCATACATGTGACTGTCAGGACTGCTACTGTGAGTAATTCCTATCCTGAATTAATAGAAACTTATTTTTTATACTGTTCCTGTGAGTCAATAACTTGGGTTCAGACTGAAGCTATTTGATATAGGAAATTATAAATTTTAGCATTAATAATCTTTCATAAAACCAGTAAATTTGAGATTTTCCTGGGGGTCCAGTGGTTAAGAATCTGCCTTCCAATGCAGGCAATGTGAGTTCAACCCATGGTTAGGGAACTGAGATCCCATATGACTTGGAGCAACTAAGCTGGCCTGCCACAGTTAGAGAGCTCTGTGTAACATGATGAAAGATCCCATGTGCTGCAACTAAGACCTGACACAGTCAAATAAATAAATAATAAAAAAAGAAGATCAGTAAGTGCATGTTGAAGGTCCAAGGGGTAATTTTCAAGCTCAGAAGAAAAGTGAATTCAATGGAAAGAATAGTCCTGACCTCATCTCTGCAGTCAGACTAAAATTCCAAGGACCCAGAATATCAGGCAGCAAAGGTTTTCCAGGATCAGTCATGCAATAGCTCTGGAGGCAGTGGAAACATGACCCCTCCAGCATGGCAGGACCAACCTCTATTTCACTTAGGCAGTGCCTACGTTGTCTCATTGGTGTCTGGTGACCAGTTGTCCTCTTAGCAGGCCAACTAGGGAAATCAGGATACAGACCTAGAACTGGGCCAGATTTGCTCACTGAGGAAACCTTTGACTGCTTCAAAGACAGTTCTTTTCTCCCTAGCCCAGGAACAAATAAAATATATTCATCTTTCTGGTTACTGGTTTGTGGTTAGAATCTTAAGGTCTTCTCAGAGAAGTACAAGGTCATCCTATCACTCATCCAAGTAGATACCTACACACAAAGTGAAATTAGTCAATCTTAAAGGAAGTGAAATTGAAGTTGCTCAGTAGTGTCTGACTCTTTGTGACCCCATGGACTGTAGCCTACCAGGTTCCTCCATCCATGGGATTTTCCAGGCAAGAAGACTGGAGAGGGTTGCCATTTCTTCTCCAGGGAATCTTCTCGACTCACGGATTGAATCTGGGTCTCCTACAATATAGGCAGACAGTTTATCATCTGAGCCACCAGGGAAGTCATGCTAAAGGAAATCAACCCTAAATATCCATGGGAAGGACTGATGCTGAAGCTGGAACTCCAATACTTTGGCCATCTGATGCAAAGAGCTGATTTTTTATTTTTAATTTTTTCCTTTTATTTTTATTTTTTTAATACTTTATTCTACTTTACAATACTGTATTGGTTTTGCCATACATTGACATGAATCAGCCACAGGTGTACATGATCTCCCAATGCCGAAACCCCCTCCCACCTCCCACCCCACAACATCTCCCTGGGTCATCCCGAACACCAGTCCCAAGCATCCTGTATCCTGTATTGAACATAGACTGGCGCTTCATTTCTTATATGATAGTATACATGTTTCAGTGCCATTCTCCCAAATCATCCCACCCTCTCCCTCTCCCTCAGAGGCCAAAAGTCTGTTCTATACCTCTGTGTCTCTTTTGTTGTCTCACATACAGGGTCATCGTTACTATCTTTCTAAATTCCATATATATGTATCAGTATACTGTATTGGTGCTTTTCTTTCTGGCTTACTTCACTCTGTATAATAGGCTCCAGTTTCACCCATCTCATTAGAACTGAGTCAAATTTATTCTTTT
>SJYW01018463.1:494989-523139 GCA_006410735.1 Raphicerus campestris | reverse complement strand
CTCTTTGTGACCCCATGGACTGTAGCCTACCAGGTTCCTCCATCCATGGGATTTTCCAGGCAAGAAGACTGGAGAGGGTTGCCATTTCTTCTCCAGGGAATCTTCTCGACTCACGGATTGAATCTGGGTCTCCTACAATATAGGCAGACAGTTTATCATCTGAGCCACCAGGGAAGTCATGCTAAAGGAAATCAACCCTAAATATCCATGGGAAGGACTGATGCTGAAGCTGGAACTCCAATACTTTGGCCATCTGATGCAAAGAGCTGATTTTTTATTTTTAATTTTTTCCTTTTATTTTTATTTTTTTAATACTTTATTCTACTTTACAATACTGTATTGGTTTTGCCATACATTGACATGAATCAGCCACAGGTGTACATGATCTCCCAATGCCGAAACCCCCTCCCACCTCCCACCCCACAACATCTCCCCGGGTCATCCCGAACACCAGCCCCAAGCATCCTGTATCCTGTATTGAACATAGACTGGCGCTTCGTTTCTTATATCATAGTATACGTGTTTCAGTGCCATTCTCCCAAATCATCCTACCCTCTCCCTCTTCCTCAGAGGCCAAAAGTCTGTTCTATACCTCTGTGTCTCTTTTGTTGTCTCACATACAGGGTCATCGTTACTATCTTTCTAAATTCCATATATATGTATCAGTATACTGTATTGGTGCTTTTCTTTCTGGCTTACTTCACTCTGTATAATAGGCTCCAGTTTCATCCATCTCATTAGAACTGAGTCAAATTTATTCTTTTCAAGGGCTGAGTAATGCTCCATTGCTTTCTTATCCATCCATCTGCTGATGGACATCTAGGTTGTTTCCATATCCTGGCAATTATAAACAATGCTGCAATGAACACTGGGGTACATGTGTCTCTTTCAATTCTGGTTTTCTCGGTGTGTATGCCCAGCAGTGGGATCTCCTCACTGTGCAAAGAGCTGATTTTTTAGAAAAGACCTTGATGCTGGGAAAGATTTAAGGCAAAAGGAGAAGAGGATGGCAGAGGATGAGATGGTTAAATAGCGTAACCAGTTCAATGGACATGAATTTGAGCAAACTCTGGGACGTAGTGAAGGACAGGGAAGCCTGTCATGCTGCAGCCCATGGGCTCACAAAGAGTTGGATACAACTTAGCAACTGAACAACAACCTTCTTACATTCAAATGTTGTGAAGCCTGTTCACAGTTGTTTTGTTATCAATCCTAACATTGAACATTATAACAGAACATTGAGCATTTTGTTTTCCTGCAAAAATCTTTATTTCCATGTTGTCCTTGATTTGGGAGAGGGCTCTAAGGTGGTTAAAAAGCTGCTTAGGGACAGCAAGGAGAGGCTCAAGAACTGTACAGAAATCTGGCTCTGCTACTTTCCAACATGTGGCTTTGGGTAACAAGCTTCCTCAGTCTGTAGGTCATCATCCATACAATGGTTGGTGACAAGATTTACCTCAGACATTTCTCAAGCATCCTACCCATCTTCCTAGCCCCAACTCTTATTCTAACCAGTGCTGTAGTGGCAAGTCATCTACTGACTGTCTAGTTTCATGTATGTACAACTTAATAGTATATTGAATTATACTAACTTGTATGTCTCCTGATTTCTGGCCTGGGGCTTTTCCACTGGGCAACTTGGAGAATTCAGAGCAACCATCTGGGCATTCCTGCATACTCAACTCATATGTGAGGGGAATTAATGTCCCATGGAGTCACCTTTGATCATTAGCGGATAGGATTCAATTAATAAATGGTTCCTCCTTTAATTCTTTGGGTAGAAAGTTGTGCAATGTACTTCATAAGCTCTTCTTAATGACCTAGTGTGATCACACAACTATTCAACCTTAGTAGTGGCTAGCCAACTAATGCATTTTTGTATCAGCCCTCCAGGTTAAGATACATATATATATTTTTTTTTTTCCCATTGGGGTATATACGACCTATTACAGGAACAAAGACTTAATGCTGTGAATGTCAGATTAACCAAGGGTATACATATATACATGTATAATCAATTCACTTTATTGAACAGCAGAAAATAATATATTATAAAGCAACTATATATAGCACAACTATAATCCAATAAAAATTTAAAAAATAAATTCCCCTATTTAAAATAATATGTATACATATATTTCTATAAAAGAAATTATTAGAAATATTTTAGAATTAGAACATAATTACAAATTAGATTATTCAAATTAAAATAACACTACATTATATTCATATTTAGTTGGTATATAATTGGGGATAAAAAGAAAATCAATATCATAATTATTTCAATGAGCATCTGTTTCATAATTAGCTATTTTTGATTAATCCCTCCTGAGAGACGGTGAAGCTAGATGTTGCTTGGAACCATGGTTTGGATCTGCCTCCCTTTAATTAGTTTACTAACAACCTTAGTTATTTGGTCTCAAAATCTTTTCATGGTGAGGGAGAGGATGGAAGCATGTGTGTGACTTGGGCAAGCTCTACTCATTTCTCTTAGGAGCCAGTGTCTACACATCCAGACTCCAGTGCTATTCTTTACCACATGTCAGCTTGCCTCTGACAATCTGACCAAGTGCTTTATTTCTCATTTACCCATGACTGTGCTTGAATCAATTTAAAATTAAATTATATCTTGTCATAAACGTATGCACAAAAAATTGTGTGTTTGTGATTAATGGGATGAGTTAAAAAAAGAATTTTACAATGATAAAAGTTTATTTTGGTAAATTTTTACCTTTGCAAAGGTATATATCATTTGCCTCTTTTGTTTTGATATTTGTTAGATCTCTGAATGCTAATCAAATTATTAAAAATACATTTCTCCTCTACACTCTTTTTCAGTGATTCTAAGTTTTCCCTCATGAAAAAGTATCTAAAATTACCATTTTCCTTATAATTAATACCAAATATGCTCCAAAAAGGTATTATTAATTTAACCAGCTGTCTTTTAATCTTTACTGTTTAAGTTAAAGGAAGTCTACTAATATAAAAAGTAGGAAAAGATGAAATATCTATTCCACATACCTAATAAGATGGTAACTGCAAAGTGCCTTGCTTCCTGTAATACTTTCTGATCATGTAAGATATTAATTTATAAAATAATTTTCCTGGTGCTAAAATCTTGTCATTTGTTAAAAATACTTCCTTACTTAAAAATAATATATACATATATACATCTATCTATCTATTTATCTTCCTTGGGCTTCTCTGGTGGTTCAGACAGTAAAGAATCTGCCTGCAATACTAGAGACCTGGGTTTGATCCCTGGGCCAGGAAGGTCCTCTGGAGAAGAGAATGGCTACCCACTCTGGTATTCTTGCCTGGAGAATTCCAAGTACAGGGGAGCCTGGTGGGCTACAATCCCTGGGATCACAAAGAGTCAGACACAACTGACTGCCTAACACTCAGTCTATCTACTGATTCTACTAAAGTAGGGTCTTCATTAATCACAGGGAGAGTATGCAAATAAAACACAAACAAAATAGAAGGAAAAATGTTTAAATATCAAATTTTATTTGATACTACTAAGCTTCTCTAAGCATCTTAAAATTATTGCTTCAGTAAGAGAAACAGAAGCAAATGCCACAAAGTCTTCAGTAGACAATATTTTGTTTTCAAAGTATAGCTTAGGACTAAATGTTAAAAAGAGAAATAAGTTTCCAGGGCATTTATGATTAGATCTTCTTTTGTAGTGTGAAGGACTCATAAGGGACTTCCAAGAAAATCACATTTCTTGAGTTTTATATTAAAAAGTTGAGTTGTTTGAAGCATGGACCTCACTATATGAAGTACTATCAGGCGAGCCTAAGTCACCATGTTCCATCACTCAGATAAATGAAATGACCTCCTATTCCTCTTCACTTACATCTACATACTCCACCATCGGCCAAATCATTCTCCATTTTACACCCAAGAAATACATAGTGTACCCAAAATTACATTTTTAACTCTATTATTTTTATATTCAATGTCTTTTAATAATTTCTCACAGGCTTCAGGATAAAATTCAGTCTTGCTAGAATTGTTTTTAAGACTGTCAACTGAAAAGTTTCAGGTACCTCAAATTTCATTTGTCCTGAAATATACTCTATCTTGGCCTTCCCTGGTGGCTCAGATGGTAAAGAATCCACCTGCAATGTGGGAGATCTCAGTTCTATTCCTGGGTTGAGAAGATCCTCTGGGGAAGGGTATGGCAACCCACTCTAGTATTCTTTCCTGGAGAATTCCCAAGGACAGAAGAGCGAGATGGACTATAGTCCATGGGGTCGCAAAGAGTCGGACATGACTGTGCGACTAAGCACACACATGCACATATTCTATCTTGCCTTCAAAGACTTTTTATACAGAATTCTTTCTGAAATCTTATCTTGTAATTCTACCAATNTGGACTATAGTCCATGGGGTCGCAAAGAGTCGGACATGACTGTGCGACTAAGCACACACATGCACATATTCTATCTTGCCTTCAAAGACTTTTTATACAGAATTCTTTCTGAAATCTTATCTTGTAATTCTACCAATCACCTGAATCCAACTCCCATAAGACAAAGGTGAATCTTTATGACAGATGCTCCAACAACGCCCTGAATTTGTGTTTTATAACATAAATGACTACAGAAAGAGCTTGTTTAATTATTAGTTTTTCTTACTGAAACAGACACTTATGGGATTATGAAGGAAGAACATCTCGGTGTTATTCACAGATACAGCGTCCCTGATTAGCACAGTGCTGGCATATAGGAGGTGAATGATAAAAATGCATTTATTAAATGAGTGAATGAGAGCTTACATTGAGATTTTCCTGCCAAAAACATNGGTCATGTATGGATGTGAGAGTTGGACTGTGAAGAGAGATGAGCACCGAAGAAATTGATGCTTTTGAACTGTGGTGTTGGAGAAGACTTTTGAGAATCCCTTGGACTGCAAGGAGATCCAACCAGTCCATCCTAAAGGAAATCAGTCCTGAATATTCATTGGAAGGACTGATGCTGATGGTGAAACTCCAATACTTTGGCCACCTGATGCAAAGAAGTGACTCATTTGAAAAGACTCTGTTGCTGGGAAAGGTAGAGTGTGGGAGGAGAAAGGGATGACAAAGGATGAGATAGTTGAATGACACCACTGACTCAATAGACATGAGTTTGAGTGAACTCCGGGAGTTGGTGATGGACAGGGAGGCCTGGCCTGCTGCAGTCTATGAGGTCACAAAGAGTTGGACATGACTGAGCTACTGAAGTGAACTGAACTGAACTGAAATGCTAACAGGTAACATGATTTAGTGGTATTCTATTTTCCCAAATGGCAAAGAATTGATCTTATTTTGAACTGACCACTTTGAATTTTATTGAAAGATTTAAAAAAATGGAAATGTTTGGTTCATTTATTTTATTTAGCTGACTTTCTAAAGGAGCTGTGTAATTTATTTCAAATTCTGATTAACCTTGACTCTGAGCTGCATTTGTGAAAATGAGTGTTTTGAGTTCTCTGTGCCTTAATATAAGTAGTTCACATATTTTTATACACTATGGATTTAGAAGACTTTGCAAATAATGGAAAATATTGATTTGGTAATTTCAGATTAGATTATTTACTGAAAGACAAGTCTCTGTGTGTGTATGATTTTTCTAAAATACAATATTGTGACTTGGCAAACTGAGTATTCTTCTTGAATTTAATGCTTCTTTATTGACATAGGATGCTGTTGTCACTCCAAGACACATTTTATTGTCCATTTTTGTCTGAAGCTTTATATTTTTTCTCTGGTATAAACCCTGTTTATTGCTTCCCTGTAAGAAGCATGAACATGAAATTTTGTCAGAACCTCCTCAACTTGTCCAAAATGTGAAATTACTAAGGCTGCATTTTCTCCAGAAGTCAGTCACTTAAAAAAAAAAATTGATCCTCCATTTTTATGCAACAGAATTTCAATTCATTCCTGAGAACAAGCACAATTTTAACGTGTGCTATTTTCTACTCACATATAATTGTGTTGAAAAATGCATGCAATTGAAACATGTATATTACCATATGTGAAATAGATCGCCAGTCCAGGTTCGATGCATGAGACAGGGCGCTGAGGGCCTGTGCACTGGGATGACCCAGAAGGATGGGATGACCCAGAAGGATGGGATGGGGAGGGAGGTGGGAGGGGGCTTCATGATGGGGGACACATGTACACCCATGGCTGATTCATATCAACGTATGGCAAAAACCACTACAATATTGTAAAGTAATTAGCCTCCAATTAAAATAAATAAATTAATTTTAAAAATAAAATTAAAAATGCATGCAATATATATATATATATATATATATATATATAAGCTTAAGTATTTCATATTACTCAAAAGCCCTGCTTATTACATTAAAAAATTGAAAGCATTTTGATTATGTTCTGGAATTTAATTAATTCTACCCCATTAAAAATTTAAGGGTAGGGTATGAGGATTTGATAAATGAAATTGAAACATTTTGACTCAATTCCCCCCTTCTGCTGCCTTAATTTTCACGTATGTACTTCAGAAGATCTTCCACTATAGAACCAGATTCATGCTGCGGCTGCTAAGTCGCGTCAGTCATGTCCAACTCTGTGCGACCCCATAGAAGGCAGCCCAGGAGGCTGTCCCGTCTCCAAGCAAGAACACTGGAGTGGGTTGCCATTTCCTTCTCCAATGCATGAAAGTGAAGTCGCTCAGTCATGTCGGACTCTTCACGACCCCATGGACTGCAGCCTACCAGGCTGCTCCACCCAACAACACGGCAGGAAGTTAGGAAGATAGGTGCACCAAAGAGGTCTATTTCTTAGCCCCATTAATCAACAGCTGTGTGTTTTTAGGAAACACAGTTTAATAAGAGACACACTGTTTATTCTATAAAGGTGAGAAAATGTTTATAAAGTGCTCTGCACAGTATTTGAAGCTCAGTACATCATCAATGGGATTCCCAGGTGGCGCTCATGGTAATAAATTTGCCTGCCAATGAAGGTAAGCAGCAAGAGACCTGGATCCGATGCCCTGAAAGGAGGTCATGGCAACCCACTCCAGTATTCTTGTCTGGAGACTCCCAAGGACAGAGGAGTCTAGCCGGCTACAGTCCATAGGATCACACAGAATCAGACACGACAAAAGTGACTTAGCATGCACGTCATCAATAAATGGTAATAGTATTGCAATTAATATTGTCATTAACACTACTTTAAGGAAATGGCACCCCACTCCAGTATTCTTGCCTGGAAAATTCCATGAACAGAGGAGCCTGGTAGGCTACAGTCCATGGTGTTGCAAAGAGCTGGACACGACTGAGCAACTTCACTTTCACTTTCAATTGAAATTTATGCCCAGTATTTTCCTTCAGACCTGGAGTCCTGCTGCCTCCTGATGGTTTATTTTATTTCTCAGTCACCTTTCCTCATTACAGTTCCAGTCTCTGCAGCTTAACCTCTACCACCAAGAAGACTTGGGAGCTGTGTTGGAGAAGACTCTTGAGAGTCCCTTGGACTGCAAGGAGATCACAGTCCATTCTGAAGGAGATCAGCCCTGAGATTTCTTTGGAGGGAATGTTGCTGAAGCTGAAACTCCAGTACTTTGGCCACCTCAAGAGAAGAGTTGACTCATTGGAAAAGACTTTGATGCTGGGAGGGATTGGGAGTAGGAGGAGAAGGGGATGACAGAGGATGAGATGGTTGGATGGCATCACTGATTCGATGGACGTGAGTCTGAGTGAACTCCGGGAGATGGTGATGGACAGGGAGGCCTGGCGTGCTGCTATTCATAGGGTCGCAAAGAATTGGATACAACTGAGCGACTCAACTGAACCGAACTGAACAATCTTCCCTGATGTGAGAACTCCTTGCTTCTGGGTTCCCTGTTACAGGATTCTCCCGATCCATAGACATTCCATGTTTGGGCTTCCCTGCCACCTGGGGATTGCTCAAATAGTTGTCAGACACAATTTGCTGGAGTGGGTTTCTTGGAGACAGGTCTGTCTCACACTTCCAAGCTGCTCCAGCTACCCACCTCAGACCCGCTTCTGAATCTTAGCGACACCTAGTGGAAGCAGTGTGTGAGTACTGTTAGTAAAAAGGGAAGGAAACAATTTCTCATTTTTTTTCTTCATGTAGCCAAGGAAAGTGAAGTTGCTCAGTCATGTCCGACTCTTTGCGACCCCATAGACTGCAGGCTCCCAGGCTCCTCCGTCCATGTGATTTTCCAGGCAAGAGTACTGGAGTGGGTTGCCATTTCCTTCCCCAGGGTATCTTCCCTACTCAGGGATTGAACGGAAGTCTGCCACACTGCAGGCAGACGCTTTATCCTCTAAGCCACCAGGGAAGCCCTAGGGGCAAGATTAATCAGAATATCCAAAATGAATATTCAGATACTCAAATATTCAAAGAACCAACTCATCCTTGACTTTTAATATAATCATAACAAATCTATGGAAGAGAAATAGTAACATTTTTCCATATAAAAGAATAACCGACAATATATCCTAAAGATTTTTGAACTGTGTTTACAAGTGATATTGGTTGGAAATTTTATTATCTTAGCCTGGTTTTGTAATCACCAATATGCATGCCTCAAAAAAGGGAACTTTTTTTTCCTTTGTTCTATTTTCAGAAAACCTTTTAAAACATGGTTATAGCTTTCTTAAAAATTTGAGAGAATTCACTAATGAAACTGGACATAAGAGTTCTCATTTGGGAATATGTTGATAATGAATTAAATTTCTTTAATAAATGTAGAGCTAACCAGATTTTCTATTTATCTTGTGTCAGTATAGGTAAATTTTGTTTTACGAGAAATTCGCTTCATCTTACTGATAAATACATTGCCATATTTCATTCCATAATATTTGTAATTTCTATTTTCCTATCTTATACAACAGTCTTGCTGTAACTTGTTAATGTTCTTTTTTAAATTGTGGTTAAAAGGACATAATGTAAAAACCATCTTAACCATTTTGAAGTATGCAGCTCAGCAGTGTTGAGTACCTCCACAAGTAACCAATCCGCAGAGCTATTTAGATCTTGCCAAAACTAAAAATCTATACGTACTGAACTTCTCCTTCCCTCCTATCCCCACATCCTGACCACCACATTCTAATTTTTCTCTATCTAAGTTTGACTATTCATATATGTAGAATCGTATAGTATTTGTCCTTGGGTGACCGGCTCGTTTTCCTTAGGAAGTTCCTCAAGGTTCATTCATGTTGTAGCATGTGTCACCGTTTCTTTCCTTTTTAAGCTTGTGTGATATTCCACTGTATACACAGCAAATCTGGTTAATCATTCCTAATGACAGACACGTGGGTTGCTTCCGTTTTCTGACTATTGTGTATAATGTTGCTATGAACATGGATGGTCTAGCAATGTCTTTGAGACTCTGCTTTCACTTGTTTGGGTTCTATCCCTAGCACTAGATTTGCTGGATCATATGGTAATACTGTTTTTAATATTTTGAGGAACTGTCTTATGTTTTCCGTAGCACCTACACCATTTACATTTTTCTAGGACAGAAGAACCTGGAGGACTACAGTCCATGGAGTCACAAAGAGCTGGACCTGACTTAGCAAACAACAACGAACAGTATATAAAGGTTCCAACTTCTCCACAACTTTGCAACAATTATTTTCTGTGTATTTTTACAGTAGCCATCCTAGTGAGTATGAAGCAGTGAGCATTTTATTTTTCCTTGCCTTTACCAGGCACTGCTCTGAATTCATTACATTCCTTAGCTCATTTTATACTCATTATAATACTATCAGCTGCTGCTGCTAAGTCATTTCAGTTGTGTCCGACTCTGTGAGACCCCATAGATGGCAGCCCACCAGGCTCCCGCATCCCTGGGATTCTCCAGGCAAGAACGCTGGAGTGGGTTGCCATTTCCTTCTCCAATAATACTATGAGCTAAATATCATCATTCGGCCTATTGACAGAATGTTTGTGGATGCAGCTAAGACACTCGACAGCAGTGTTATTTTTCAAGACTGGATTTTGAACTTTGTTAATTATATGAACGCATACTTCAATCAAGGTATGACAGGCCATCTTCTCAGGGAGCACCCTTCTGAATACTCTTCCAAATGTCTTATGTATCAAGAGGTTGTTCCACTCTGATTTTGGGGTAAGTGATCTATTCCTCGCAAGCGCCNGGCCATCTTCTCAGGGAGCACCCTTCTGAATACTCTTCCAAATGTCTTATGTATCAAGAGGTTGTTCCACTCTGATTTTGGGGTAAGTGATCTATTCCTCGCCCTGCGCAAGCGCCAGAAGTTGTTCCTTCTCCTTTAGAATTGTTATTCCTTAAGTTTCACATGCTAATACTCAACTGAGAACATGAGGGAACCCTCCACCCATCTCTGGAGATTAAACTTTGTACAGCTGTCCTCGCTGATACTCTACCTTGCACACACTAAGCCAAATAGGGTTCCTTAAACTTGCAAATCTACCTCTTCACCCCATAAGACCACCAGCCTCCCTCCCTCCAGGGAAAAGTAGAGCATTCACTGGTTTCTCTTTTTCAGAAATCTCAACTAGCATGTTCAATATCTAAAAATTGTTTCATATATTTCACTTTATTTTTTAATGGTTAAGACAAGAAAGTTAGATACCATTCCTCTTATTCTATCAGGGACAGAAGCAGAAATCTCCAGTCTTCCCAGGATTTTTATCAGTTTTATAAGTCAGTTGTGTCAATTTTCAAAGCCACTAGTTTTTTATGATGTGTGTGTGTATGTCCAGTCGTGTCCAGTTATGACCCCATGGACTGTAGCCCACCAGGCTCCTCTATCCATGGGGATGCTTTCGGCAAGAATACTGGAGTGGGTTGCCATTTCCGTCTCCAGGAGATCTTCCCAATCTAGGACCCAGGTCTCCTGCATTGCAGGCATATTTTTTACCATCTGATCTACCAGAGAAGCCTTTTATGATATGCCAAGTTTTGATTATTAAAAACAAAATGAAAAATACAGCTTTTGTTCTGAAACTCATCTCACGTTGGGGGATGTAGATTAATGGAGTGACCTAGTTACTGAAAATTCCTAATTCTTATCTGTAAAATAAAGGGAAATTTTTAATATGAGGAAAATGTTTCCATCATATGCAATTTCTGCAAAGATAACATGCAATAATGTCTGCAAAGGTTTCATAAACTTTCTAATACAGTGGGTCCCCAAGGGTGGTCCACAGAGCTCTATGGGTCCCCAAAGATACTTTCAACTGAATGCAGTAAAGCTAAGCTATTCTCATAACAATATTAAGATATTGTTTACTCTGTTGGCATTTGCACTGATCGCACAGAATTCATGATGTAACCAAATGAGAAATATGCATAAAGTGAGAACTTCTGCTTTCTGAAGTATGATGTCTCAAGGAAAAATATTTGTGCAATAGTTTGAGCTGAAAAGTAAACTAGTTCCTTTTTTTTTCCTGTGGAACATTCACTTCAGTTCAGTTCAGTCGCTCAGTTGTGTCTGACTCTTTGCGACCTCATGAATCGCAGCACACCAGGCCTCCCTGTCCATCACCAACTCCCAGAGTCTACTCAAACTCATGTCAATCCAGTCTTTTATTTAAAAGAATTACTAACAGACAAATATGATTTTCAGAGCTTAAGTATTTGTTATTTCTTGGAAAATGAGCAAGAGGAACTTATCACTTCAAGAAAAGCAACTGACGAGTATTTGTTACCAAAAATATAATTGAAGATTTCAAACAAAACTTAGGATTTTGGAAAACTTGTGTCTGTCACAGTGAATTGAACAAGACAATACTTCAGAACTTTCTGATGAGATCAGTGGTGATATTAATGTGTGATTTTTTTGATACTATAAAATTAAACGTGTCAGCGTTTGGATGAGCTATATAATTCAGTGAATTAGTAATTTCCAAATGGTGCAAATCATGTGCAGGTAAAAGATTTATTCAAAGGAAAAGGGATATGGAGGGATTTTTATGAAACAGTGTATGGTTTCAGATTCCATATTGTGACTAACCTTCAGCAAATACCACTAGTCAAGTTTTGGTATAACATCAGGGAAAGAGATTCTCAATTATATGAATGATTTTTTAGTATTTCTCTTTTTCTATCTTTCATTCATATCTGAGTGAGGCTTCATTTTTTCACACACTGAAATAATACATGGCAGCACAAAGAACACAGAAAAGTTGATGTAAGTATTCAGCTGTCTTTTATTGACAGGCATTATAGATATTTGCAATATATAAAACAATTTCACTTCTAACTAACTTTTTTCTTTTAAAAATATTTAATATATATATATNACCTCATGAATCGCAGCACACCAGGCCTCCCTGTCCATCACCAACTCCCAGAGTCTACTCAAACTCATGTCAATCCAGTCTTTTATTTAAAAGAATTACTAACAGACAAATATGATTTTCAGAGCTTAAGTATTTGTTATTTCTTGGAAAATGAGCAAGAGGAACTTATCACTTCAAGAAGAGCAACTGACGAGTATTTGTTACCAAAAATATAATTGAAGATTTCAAACAAAACTTAGGATTTTGGAAAACTTGTGTCTGTCACAGTGAATTGAACAAGACAATACTTCAGAACTTTCTGATGAGATCAGTGGTGATATTAATGTGTGATTTTTTTGATACTATAAAATTAAACGTGTCAGCGTTTGGATGAGCTATATAATTCAGTGAATTAGTAATTTCCAAATGGTGCAAATCATGTGCAGGTAAAAGATTTATTCAAAGGAAAAGGGATATGGAGGGATTTTTATGAAACAGTGTATGGTTTCAGATTCCATATTGTGACTAACCTTCAGCAAATACCACTAGTCAAGTTTTGGTATAACATCAGGGAAAGAGATTCTCAATTATATGAATGATTTTTTAGTATTTCTCTTTTTCTATCTTTCATTCATATCTGAGTGAGGCTTCATTTTTTCACACACTGAAATAATACATGGCAGCACAAAGAACACAGAAAAGTTGATGTAAGTATTCAGCTGTCTTTTATTGACAGGCATTATAGATATTTGCAATATATAAAACAATTTCACTTCTAACTAACTTTTTTCTTTTAAAAATATTTAATATATATATATTAATCACTTTGCTGTACACTTGAAACTAACACAGCATTGTAAATAAACTATATTTCAGTAAAATTTTTTTAAAGATGGCATTTTTCATGAAATTTGCTATTTAGGGCAATTTTTAAAGGATGACTATGTATACATTGTTTTACATGTAGCTGACTTACAATATTACATTCATTTCAGGTGTACAACATAGTTTTGTAATATCTTTATAGATTATATTCCATATAAAGTTATTACAAGACAATGGCTATAATCCCTGTGCTGTAAATTATAACCTTGTAACTTGGGTATTTTACACTTAGCAGTTTGTACCAGTCCATCCTAAAGGAAATCAGTCCTGAATATTTGTTGAAATGGCTGATGCTGAAGCTGAAGCTCCAATACTTTGGCCACCTGATGTGAAGAACTAACTCATTTGAAAAGACCGTGATCCTGGGAAAGACTGAAGGCAGGAGGATAAAGGGGAGGACAAAAGAATGAGATGGTTGGATGGCATCACCGACTCAATAGACATTAGTGTGAATAAACTCCAGGAGTTGGTGACGGACAGGGAGGCCTGGCGTGCTGCAGTCCATTGGGTTGCAAAGAGTCGGACATGACTGAGCAACTGAACTGGCTGATTGACTGAGTCTGTACCCTTTAATACTCGTCATCCATCTAGGGTGACTTTTAATGGATTTAATATAGATATTTTAAAATAAATCAATTCATACATAAAATGCATATTTCATGATATTAATATATATATTTTTGAGTCTCAACTCATGTTGTACCATCAGTTTTCTAGTCAAAATAATTGACCCTAACTACAGACAGGAAACTTTCTTATAATGAGGAAACACAACTTAGGAGAATCTTTAGAACACCCCATCAAGTTCTTTCTTTTCTCACTATAGACTCCTGATACTCATCTTTTGATCTTTCATAGCTCTCCAACTTGAGAGATTCAGATATGGCAGCTAAATTGTTGCAGACTTCTAAGTGTGATACCACCAGTAATACTTTCCATTGCTCTTTCAATTTCATACTTCAGAAAATATTTCTTGGGACTTCCCTAGTGATAAGATTCTGTGCTGTCAGTGCAGGGGTGTGTGCGTTCAACCCCTGGATGGAGAACTAAGATAACACATGCCATGCAATATAGTCTAAAGATTTTTTTAAATTTTCTTAAGCAAAATAAAAATAAATAGATAATGAAACAATCAAAAAAGAGAAACCAAGAAAGTTATCTTCACATGCCTTATTGAATAAATTAACTGACTGCTGAGAAAAAAAAAAAATCAGCAAAGCAATTCCAGAAAATTAGCCTAAAATGGAAATAAAAACAATCCCAGGCTACCACTTCATCATACCATATGTTAAGTAGGCTCCAAAAACTCTTGCTGTTTCTAAAATAAGCCACTGAAAATCTTAAATAGTGCACAGAGTGAGAAATGAACATTTTGTGGTGTTATACATTTTTGATGCTGTTGTTAAGTGCGGGGTAGAAAATGAATATTCACAACCACTGAACTGATAGCATCTTATATACAATATACTGTGTTTACCGCAGCAGGTTACAGTCATAATCTTTCGCTACTGACATTCAGGAAGAAAAATTTTCAGTGCTAGAAAGAAAACAGTGATGAAAGAATCTATGTGGTTATATTTTTCAAGTTTGTGTGAGTATTTCTTTAGCAAAACCTCAAAAGCAAATCTATAGAATTCTAAAGTAGAAAAACACAATGAAAACACATTTTGGGAAAGCTAAATTATGTTTTCAACTTAATTTCTGCAATGTTTTTTCTTTTAACCTAAGGAAAATGTAACAAATCCTCTGGTCAAATAAGTTTCTAGTCCCCTTTTATCCTTGAAGATTTCCTTGGAGATGTTAGTTTTCAATATTTTCCATGAATGTAGTTAGTTAGAATTCAATGTAGTTAAAAACTACTGGGTTTCCCTGGTGGCTCAGTGGTAAAGAATCCATGTACCAGTACAGAAGACAAGTGTTCAGTCCCTTGTCCAGAAAGATCCCACATGCCATGGAGCAGCAAGAAGCCTTGGAGCTGCAACTACTGAGCCCTTGGGCCCTCCGTACTGAAGCCTGTGCACCTAGAGCCCACGCTCCACAAGATAGGCCTGCACTGAGAAGACCGCTCGCTGCAGCTAGACAGTAGCCCTGATGACCACAACCAGGGAAGAGGCTGTGCAGCAATGGAGACCCAGCGCAGCCGAAAATAAATAAGCAAACATTAAAGAGTGAAACTATTAGTTGATTGTCATTTTTATGTTTGTGAACACCTTCTAAATTAGATGATAGGATAATGAAAGGAAATTAGTGCTTTCCACTTTCATTTGACATTTTGGGGATTTTTAGTTCCATCTATAAGACAGATTTTACTATGACATTTAATCTCATAATAAACATTTATAAAAATGTATAGTATTTTGTGAAGCACTTAGTGTATTTTTAAATAGAATGAATAATCTTTCTGCTTGCTGATGTGTTCTTCAAAATGCTTCATTTCTGAACTACTGGTGATTCAGTTAAACAAGTGTGTATTTTTGACAGATGTTTAGCCTAGATCAACTTCAGATTTATATTGCCACTGGGGAAATACAGACCATCTGGCACTTTTGAAAATGAACCTTTCTTGATTTATTTAAGCATAACAAATGTATTTACGTGACTACATGACGGTGATTCTGAACTTTATAGTAATAGATACTAAGACTAATGAATCTGAGAGTATCTTAAATATCCATTCATTCCCCAGTTTCACTGGAATGACTCTATAATATGTATTTTCTCCTTTTAGCTCTTCTTCTAACTCATGACCTAATTGCCTAAGATATAAAGAGGCATTTTGCCTAAATGAAGCAGCATCTTCATTTAGGCAAAATGAGGCTAGACTCTGTCTATGATGTCCATTCTAGTGCTTAATCACTTATCTAAAGAAGATTATCTCTGAAAGGCTCTATTCCCTCTTCTATTTCTCTCCAAAAACAGTCCTGTACTTAATCTAGAAGCATTTTATTTGACTCACATTTTAGTGAAGTAAGCTCATGTATGGAAGATCTGCAAAGCAAAAGTCACATAATTTTTTTTTAAGTATTAAAATGTTAACTAAGCCTCCTACCTTCCATTTCTCTTCCAACACTATTTGGAAAATAATTTTTCTTAACTAAAAAAAATAATTATTATTCTATAAAAGAGAAAAACATGTATCTACAGGCTTCCAGGAGAATAATCAGGAACTATGCTTTTGAACTGTGGTGTTGGAGAAGACTCTTAAGAGTCCCTTGAACTGCAAGGAGATCCAACCAGTCCATTTTGAAGGAGATCAGCCCTGGGATTTCTTTGGAAGGAGTGATGCTAAAGCTGAAACTCCAGTACTTTGGCCATCTCATGCAAAGAGTTGACTCATTGGAAAAGATTTTGATGCTGGGAGGGACTGGGGGCAGGAGGAGAAGGGGACGACAGAGGATGAGATGGCTGGATGGCATCACAGACTCAATGGATGTGAGTCTGAGTGAACTCCGGGAGTTGGTGATGGACAGGGAGGCCTGGCGTGCTGTGATTCATGGGGTTGCAAAGAGTCAGACACGACTGAGTGACTGAACTGAACTGAACTGTCAGGTTTTATCGGAAAGTCTATAGCAAGGGCCTCACAGAATGAAGATAAAATAAACAAATGTAGCTAGCTACACTTGCCCCAGGCCTGTTTCTACTGGCTATCACTCATTAGCTGTTTAATAGAAACTTCATCTCTCTGATTCCATTCCTGAGTTGTATTACTGCATTCATTAGATTCCTGCTAGAAAATGCAAGGAATTAAGGTGAGGTTTTAAAAATTATTTAGTGAAGAAAGAAATTACAAAGATGAGGAAAGAAACCAAAAAGGAATATTGAAGCATGCTAAGAAAGCACAGTGGAAGGTATAGACTAGAACCATCAGGATCAAATTCCAGCCTCAGATTTCCCTGCCTAGGGTGAGACTGTAAAAGCAGCAATGCAATGCAGTCTCATCAATGATATTATATTTGGGGAGGCCGCTTGATATGCAAGGCAGATTTCATGCAACTCATTTGTTATATTAGAGACAATATGGAAATCTTAAAGTGCCCATCCAGTCAGAAGGGAAGTTATCTTCTGGCCCAGCCACTGACTAATCCCCATGTTAGGAGTCACATGTAGTGGTGCCTGCATGATCTGCAGTGAATACCCATCAAGCTTCCTTCCTCCATACTATATTTCACAAAATTTTCTCATCAGGTCTATAGAGAGCTGATACCAGAAAGTAACACAAGTCTTTTTTCCTGTTAAATCTGTTGCCATTAGGGCAAAATGTAAGATGCTTTTAAATTCTTAACCTTATATACTAGGCTTATAATCTCTCTTGGACTCTCTTTCTCTCTCTCTCTTTGCAATAAGCATACATTCTTATACGGGGAAAAATAAAAGAAGATCTAGATCTGAAAGAGCAGGAGAGGAAACAGTAGGAGTCTGATGAAAATTGGAGCCACAGAAATTCCTGAAAGAAACTATAATTTTAGAGGGAGAATAAGACCAAAATCAGAGAGCCAGGGCCTTGAGGGGGTAGAAGAAGAAATAACCCATCCTTTCTCCTCCTTACTCTGATCCGCCACTGGCCAAACTCAGCTAGAAATGTAAATTTAAAGAAGCCCTGGTGATGCATCTGTAGGGCCAGCCCTGGGGGCAGAGAGGCAGGGTAGAGAATATATGGGGGAGGGGAGCGTGGAGGCAGACAGAGAGAAATCAATTAAATTTTGAAAACTGTTGTCATTTTGTAAACTCAGATCACATTAGTAAGTCAAAAGGGTAATTGCTTACTTGAAGAAATCGTGAAGTAATTCCTCATCATAGGCAAATTTTCAATTATTTTAAAAATATTTTATATCAATATGCAAAATATTTGAATTTATAAACATCTTACAAAGGAAAACTAATTTCTATTAAGAAAAGGACCTCTATCTCTCCTTTTAGAAAAAGACTTATTGAAAAACAATGGCTTCAGTTTCTTCATCTGAAAATTATTTAATGTCATTAAATGACTTCTAAATGTTACTACAGAGCTACAGTGCTAATTTATAATACTGAGTGATCCCTAGACAGCATATTAAAAAGCAGAGACATTACTTGGTCAACAAAGGTCCGTCTAGTCAAGGTTATGGTTTTTCTAGTGGTCACGAATGCATGTGAGAGTTGGACTATAAAGAAGGCTGAGCGTCAAAGAAGTGATGCTTTAGAACTGTGGTGCTGAAGACTCTTGAAAGTCCCTTGGACTGCAAGGAAATCCAACCAGTCCATACTAAAGGAGATCAGTCCTGAGTGTTCATTGGTAGGACTAATGCTAAAGCTGAAACTCCAGTACTTTGGCCACCTTATGTGAAGAGCTGACTCATTGGAAAAGACCCTGATGCTGAGAAAGATTGAGGGCAGGAGGAGAAGGGGACAACAGAGGATGAGATGGTTGGATGGCATCACCGACTCAATGGACATGAGTTTGAGCAAGCTCTGGGAGTTGGTAATGGACAGGGAAGTGGAGCATGTGGCTGCCCATGGGGTCACAAAGAGTCGAACACGACTGCGTGACTGAACTGAACTGATGATCCCTATGTTAGCAAATATCCTGATTCAAGGTGGAGCATATATTCCTAAGTTTTATGCAATATATGAAGCCATATATAATGCTATGTAACTAAGCAACTGGGATTTCCCAGTTGGTATTAGAGGTAAAGAACCTGCCTGACAATGCAGGATATATAAGAGACAAGGGTTTGATCCTGAGTCAGCAAGATTCTCTGGAGGAGGGCATGGCAACCCATTCCAGTATTCTTGCCTGGAGAAATCCATGGACAGAGGAGCTTAGTAAGCCATAGTTCATGGAGTTGCACAGAGTAGGACANTACTAAGACTAATGAATCTGAGAGTATCTTAAATATCCATTCATTCCCCAGTTTCACTGGAATGACTCTATAATATGTATTTTCTCCTTTTAGCTCTTCTTCTAACTCATGACCTAATTGCCTAAGATATAAAGAGGCATTTTGCCTAAATGAAGCAGCATCTTCATTTAGGCAAAATGAGGCTAGACTCTGTCTATGATGTCCATTCTAGTGCTTAATCACTTATCTAAAGAAGATTATCTCTGAAAGGCTCTATTCCCTCTTCTATTTCTCTCCAAAAACAGTCCTGTACTTAATCTAGAAGCATTTTATTTGACTCACATTTTAGTGAAGTAAGCTCATGTATGGAAGATCTGCAAAGCAAAAGTCACATAATTTTTTTTTAAGTATTAAAATGTTAACTAAGCCTCCTACCTTCCATTTCTCTTCCAACACTATTTGGAAAATAATTTTTCTTAACTAAAAAAAATAATTATTATTCTATAAAAGAGAAAAACATGTATCTACAGGCTTCCAGGAGAATAATCAGGAACTATGCTTTTGAACTGTGGTGTTGGAGAAGACTCTTAAGAGTCCCTTGAACTGCAAGGAGATCCAACCAGTCCATTTTGAAGGAGATCAGCCCTGGGATTTCTTTGGAAGGAGTGATGCTAAAGCTGAAACTCCAGTACTTTGGCCATCTCATGCAAAGAGTTGACTCATTGGAAAAGATTTTGATGCTGGGAGGGACTGGGGGCAGGAGGAGAAGGGGACGACAGAGGATGAGATGGCTGGATGGCATCACAGACTCAATGGATGTGAGTCTGAGTGAACTCCGGGAGTTGGTGATGGACAGGGAGGCCTGGCGTGCTGTGATTCATGGGGTTGCAAAGAGTCAGACACGACTGAGTGACTGAACTGAACTGAACTGTCAGGTTTTATCGGAAAGTCTATAGCAAGGGCCTCACAGAATGAAGATAAAATAAACAAATGTAGCTAGCTACACTTGCCCCAGGCCTGTTTCTACTGGCTATCACTCATTAGCTGTTTAATAGAAACTTCATCTCTCTGATTCCATTCCTGAGTTGTATTACTGCATTCATTAGATTCCTGCTAGAAAATGCAAGGAATTAAGGTGAGGTTTTAAAAATTATTTAGTGAAGAAAGAAATTACAAAGATGAGGAAAGAAACCAAAAAGGAATATTGAAGCATGCTAAGAAAGCACAGTGGAAGGTATAGACTAGAACCATCAGGATCAAATTCCAGCCTCAGATTTCCCTGCCTAGGGTGAGACTGTAAAAGCAGCAATGCAATGCAGTCTCATCAATGATATTATATTTGGGGAGGCCGCTTGATATGCAAGGCAGATTTCATGCAACTCATTTGTTATATTAGAGACAATATGGAAATCTTAAAGTGCCCATCCAGTCAGAAGGGAAGTTATCTTCTGGCCCAGCCACTGACTAATCCCCATGTTAGGAGTCACATGTAGTGGTGCCTGCATGATCTGCAGTGAATACCCATCAAGCTTCCTTCCTCCATACTATATTTCACAAAATTTTCTCATCAGGTCTATAGAGAGCTGATACCAGAAAGTAACACAAGTCTTTGTTCCTATTAAATCTGTTGCCATTAGGGCAAAATGTAAGATGCTTTTAAATTCTTAACCTTATATACTAGGCTTATAATCTCTCTTGGACTCTCTTTCTCTCTCTCTCTTTGCAATAAGCATACATTCTTATACGGGGAAAAATAAAAGAAGATCTAGGTCTGAAAGAGCAGGAGAGGAAACAGTAGGAGTCTGATGAAAATTGGAGCCACAGAAATTCCTGAAAGAAACTATAATTTTAGAGGGAGAATAAGACCAAAATCAGAGAGCCAGGGCCTTGAGGGGGTAGAAGAAGAAATAACCCATCCTTTCTCCTCCTTACTCTGATCCGCCACTGGCCAAACTCAGCTAGAAATGTAAATTTAAAGAAGCCCTGGTGATGCATCTGTAGGGCCAGCCCTGGGGGCAGAGAGGCAGGGTAGAGAATATATGGGGGAGGGGAGCGTGGAGGCAGACAGAGAGAAATCAATTAAATTTTGAAAACTGTTGTCATTTTGTAAACTCAGATCACATTAGTAAGTCAAAAGGGTAATTGCTTACTTGAAGAAATCGTGAAGTAATTCCTCATCATAGGCAAATTTTCAATTATTTTAAAAATATTTTATATCAATATGCAAAATATTTGAATTTATAAACATCTTACAAAGGAAAACTAATTTCTATTAAGAAAAGGACCTCTATCTCTCCTTTTAGAAAAAGACTTATTGAAAAACAATGGCTTCAGTTTCTTCATCTGAAAATTATTTAATGTCATTAAATGACTTCTAAATGTTACTACAGAGCTACAGTGCTAATTTATAATACTGAGTGATCCCTAGACAGCATATTAAAAAGCAGAGACATTACTTGGTCAACAAAGGTCCGTCTAGTCAAGGTTATGGTTTTTCTAGTGGTCATGAATGCACGTGAGAGTTGGACTATAAAGAAGGCTGAGCATCAAAGAAGTGATGCTTTAGAACTGTGATGTTGAAGACTCCTGAAAGTCCCTTGGACTGCAAGGAAATCCAACCAGTCCATACTAAAGGAGATCATTGGTAGGACTGATGCTAAAGCTGAAACTCCAGTACTTTGGCCACCTTATGTGAAGAGCTGACTCATTGGAAAAGACCCTGATGCTGAGAAAGATTGAGGGCAGGAGGAGAAGGGGACAACAGAGGATGAGATGGTTGGATGGCATCACCGACTCAATGGACATGAGTTTGAGCAAGCTCTGGGAGTTGGTAATGGACAGGGAAGCGGGGCATGTGGCTGCCCATGGGGTCACAAAGAGTCGGACATGACTGCGTGACTGAACTGAACTGATGATCCCTATGTTAGCAAATATCCTGATTCAAGGTGGAGCATATATTCCTAAGTTTTATGCAATATATGAAGCCATATATAATGCTATGTAACTAAGCAACTGGGATTTCCCAGTTGGTATTAGAGGTAAAGAACCTGCCTGACAATGCAGGATATATAAGAGACAAGGGTTTGATCCTGAGTCAGCAAGATTCTCTGGAGGAGGGCATGGCAACCCATTCCAGTATTCTTGCCTGGAGAATTCCATGGACAGAGGAGCTTAGTAAGCCATAGTTCATGGAGTTGCACAGAGTAGGACATGACTGAAGCAATTTAACACACAGTTAAGCCACTAAATTAGATGCTTGTTTCTTTCCTTTTTGTCCTCTTGCTCTTCTTAATTACTAAGTATAAATGGCTTCTGGTAAAAAATAGAAATTAAACACCATAAAATATATCCATATATTATACCTATTGATATATCTATAGCTACATCCACATAACCACACAAGATAAAGGTATAGAACATCAGTTAAAATTTGACTCGGGATCCATTAGTCTTGTTTATAAGAGAATTTTCACAATGAACTGCTCATTTTCAGGTCAGGACAATGTCCCCTTGGACACTGGTAGTGTGAACAAAGAGGCATCACCATTTGGTGATCGTCACATAAAAACTGATTCAAACAAAAGCATCAATAGATGTTAAAAAGTGAAAGTGCAATGATGAATAAGATATTTATCATCTCAAAGTATTTATTAATCACTGTATATGTATATATTAATAGCAAAAGAAAATAGTAACTTCAAATGCAGTAACTTGGCAGAAAACCCAACTGAGAAGAGCTAATGTTATCAGTAATTCTTCCTAATATGATGAACTGAGAACATAAATGTATTCTTGTCAAAGCTAAATATATGATTTCGATCAGGATGAAGCATTAGACAAACCTAAATGGACTGTCATTCCAGGAAATATCAGGCCAGCATGCTTCAAATATGCCAATGCCATTAAAGATACAGGAAAACAAGAAACTGTTCCAGAATAAAGGATGCTAAAAAGACCTGATTCCTGAATACAAGGCATGGTTTGGAATTGTCTTTCTCTGTAAAGGATACTGGGACAAATGAAAAACTCTAAATATGCATCAATGTGAACGCTCCAGTTTTGATTGTTATGTGGTTATGTAAGGGAATGCCCTTGCTTTTAGAAATGCATAGTGAACTTATCACATAAGGGAACATGAACTGTTCTGCTTAAAATGATGTGAATTGTGTAACATGGATGACACAGAAAAAGAGTGACAAGAGCAAATCTTGACCCTTAGAGAATCTTGATGAAGTCATATAGAACTAGTGCGTATTACTATTGACATTTTTCTGAAGTCATGTCAAAATAAAAAGGGAAACCACGGGTAATGAAAAGGAAGAGATGCTTGGGCAAAGGAGAACTATGGCAGAACAACAACAAAAAAAAAAATAAAACTAGTCCTCGACCGTAAGTAAACCAAAGATTATGAAATGAAAGCGTTCGAACAACAGCCAATGATGGTAACTCCTACCAGAGGTTATTTTCTCTTCTAGAAAAAGCCAGGAATGGAAAGATCTCAGGATGGAGCAGAGTAACTGTAGAGTACTCGGTAGAGTACTACCACAGGAATTGAAATTTGGAATTGTCTTTCTCTGTAAAGGATACTGGGACAAATGAAAAACTCTAAATATGTATCAATGTTAATGCTCCAATTTTGATTATTATGCGGGAGGCTCCAAAGAAAGCANTACTACCACAGGAATTGGAATTTGGAATTGTCTTTCTCTGTAAAGGATACTGGGACAAATGAAAAACTCTAAATATGTATCAATGTTAATGCTCCAATTTTGATTATTATGCGGGAGGCTCCAAAGAAAGCAAGGTCTGAGCATGTCCGTTGACATATGGTCCCCCTAACCCCACGTCCATCCCCTCAAAAGCAAAAAGCTATGAAACAGCTGCCCTGAGGGACCAGACTTGTTGCCATAATGGGTACTCTTCCTGTCAACAGTGAGGACTGCCTGATGCTAATCCAAGATACCCTCAGTACCCCACCCCTAACACTCAACCATGCTAGTGAGATCCCTGAGTATGGCTGATATTCATGCTTTCAGCAGCATGGCAAAGGGTTAGGGTTTTCTTAAGTAAATAAGGAGTTCCCATTTTTCCAGTCTTTGCAAACACTTGATTTTTTGTTTTGTTTTTGATAATAGCCATCCTTGAGCAAACTCAGGAAGATGCTGAAGGACAGGGAGGGCTGGTGTGCTGCAGTTCATGGGGTTGGCAAAGTCAGACATGACTTAGCAACTGAACAGCAACAACCGTTAGTGATGTTGAGCATCTTTTCATATCCCTGTTGACTATCTGCATGTCTTCTTTGGAGAAATGTATATTCAAGTCCTTAGTCCATGTTTGTTTATACTAAAATTTTTATTTTGTATTGGAGTCTAGCTGATTAACAATGTTGTGATAGTTTCACGTAGACAGCAAAGGGACTCATACATATACATGTATCCATTCTCCCCCAAGCTCTCTTCCCATCCAGGCTGTCAAATAACATTAAGCAGAGTTCCCTGTGCTGTACAGAAGGTCCTTGTTGGTTATCCATTTTAAATATAGCACAGTGAACATAGAGATCCCAAGTTCCCTAACTACTTCTCCCCACCATTCTTCCCCCTGGCAATTATAAGTTCATTCTCTAGCCTGTGAGTCTCTTTCATAAATAACTTCATTTGTATCATTTTTTCAGATTCTGCATATTAGGAATTCTATATGGCATTTTTCCTTCTCTGTTTGGGTTAATTTACTAAGCATGACAATCTCTAGGTCCATCCATGTTGCTGCAAATGGCATTATTTCATTCTTTCAAATCCAAGCCCATGTTTCAGTTGGGTACTTAATTTTATTTTGTTGCTACTAAATTATAGAAGTTCCTTATTTATTTTTAGATATTAACCTGATATTAATCTGATATTAATCAGATTCATGGTTAGGAAATATTTTCTCCCATTCTGTAGGGTGGCTTTTTGCTCTTGATTGTTTCCTCTTCCAAGCGGTGGTGAGGATGTCAAGAAATTGGGCCCTCCTACACTGTTGGTGGGAATGCAAAATGGTGTAGGTACTATGAAAAACAGTGTGAAGGTTTCTAAAAAAAATGTAAAAATAAATTACTAAAAGAGCCAGCAATCCCAACTCTATATATTTATCTAAACATGCTATTAAGATCTAGAGAGATATCTCAAACTCCATGTTCTTGCCACATTATTTACAACAGCCAAGATGTAGAAACAACATAAATGTTCATTGATGAATGAATGGACCAAGAATATGTGGCATACACAGTGATGGCATTGCTATTCCCCCTTAAAGAAGAGTGCAATCCTACAATATGTGACAACATGGATGAGTCTTTAGGACATTACGGTAAGTGAAATAAACCAGTTTCAGAAGGACAAATACTACGTGACTACATTTATATGAGGTTGGACTCGATGGACGTGAGTCTGAGTGAACTCCAGGAGATGGTGATGGACAGGGAGGCCTGGCGTGCTGCAATTCATGGGGTTGCAAAGAGACGGACACGACTGAGCGACTGAACTGAACTGAACTGAAAGTCAAAGTCATAGAAACAGAGAGTACAATGTTAGTNCGGGAGATGGTGGTGGACAGGGAGGCCTGGCGTGCCGCGATTCGTGGGGTTGCAAAGAGACGGACGCGACTGAGCGACTGAACTGAACTGAACTGAAAATCAAAGTCATAGAAACAGAGAGTACAATGTTAGTTTCTAGAGACTGGGGTGAGGGGGAGAGAGAGGAGGAAGTGTAAGGTTGTTAATTAATGGGTATAACGTTTCAGTTACACAAGATGAAGTTATAGAAGTTGTGGTACAATGTTGTGCCTATACTAACAATACTATATTGTACACTAAAAAATCTGTTAACAGGGTAGACCTCTTGTTAAATATTCTTACCACAATAAAATGGAAACTAAAATAAAAAGATCCTTTGAGCTGACCCTCCCCTGCCCCCAAAAATGAAAATGAAGAAATGTTTTACATTTAACCATATTTTTGCTTAAATTTCTATGATGGATTAAGGATGGTCTCAAATTCTTTACACCTCTACCATAAAGAAGGGATATTTTCTTTTAGTTTTCACATTTTTCTCAACAATTATGGAATAGGCCTGTGACTTATGTGACTAATAAAATATGGAAAAAATGGCACTGGACCAGCTTTCCATCCAGCCTTTAAGAGATCGGCAGCTTCTGCATCTCCCTTGGAATGCTTGTTTTGGAAGCCCTGAGCTACTAAGAAATCCAACTTCCTGTTGGAGAGACCAAGTGCAGAGTCTGTGTGGAAAGGAAAGAACCTTATACTATGTGGGAGAGAAGTCAAGTAGCCCTAGCAATCCAACTGAAACCAGTTCTCCAATCCCATCCTCTCAGGACACTGGCCATGGGAGGTAGCCATCTTGAATATTCCACCCACCTGCATCTCCAGGTGGCTGCAGTTCCAGTTGACATCATGTAAAATAGACGATACACCCAGGTGAGCCCGCTCAACCTTCAGGATCACAAGAGGTCAACAAATAGTTATTCCTTTAAGCTACCAAGTTTTAGGATAGATTGTTATGCAGCAAAAAACAACCATGATATCCTTTTATATACTCAANGTAAAATAGACGATACACCCAGGTGAGCCCGCTCAACCTTCAGGATCACAAGAGGTCAACAAATAGTTATTCCTTTAAGCTACCAAGTTTTAGGATAGATTGTTATGCAGCAAAAAACAACCATGATATCCTTTTATATACTCAAATTCATAATGATTCCATTCATTCAATAAGTGTTTTATCTGGCATTAAGGAGCTCAGTAGACTTCTTGCTGGTGATTTCTGTCTAGTTGGAAAAGAAATGTCAAACACATAAACATGTATCAACACATAGATAATAATATGTGCAACTAAAGGGGGTGTATGGTAATAATAAGGAGATGAGGCCAGGGATGATAGTCAAGGCAGTGGGTGTTAAACTGAGATCACAAGAGGTAGAAGTGAGTAACTCAACATGGATGAAGCAACCATCTGTGAGAAACAGTTCTAGAAGTACAGGGCAGGGCACTCTGAGGACTAAAGGCAGGTTACTGTGGATGGGTTCAGCACAGTGGGGGCTTTGTGGGCAGGCGAGGCCAGAGTCAAAGACAGAGGCCAGAACTAACTTAATAAACAATGGAACAGGGGCTGTTCTGTGGGCCTTGTATTTTTACTACCTGGCACATTTTCTGACACATAGTCAAAGTCCAGTAAATGTTAAAAAGCTTCCAGGAAAGATGGAAAAAAGAGAGTGCAGGGGAAGTCAGCTGTTCTTGGATCCCTTGCTTACATAGGAGTACACTCTAATTCAGTAGTTTTCAAATTTTGCTGCTTATTAAAATAATCTGGGATTTTAAAATGAACCTTCATACCCAAGCTGGACCCCACATCCAGGTTGGACCATGTACCTAATAAGCTAGAATTTCTTAAGAGGGACCCATACATCACAAGCGATCCCAACATGCAGTTACACTTTCACCAAGGAGTAGTGCTTCCATCAGTCTAGATTTCTGTGTGGAAAGTGAGGAATAGCACTTCCTGAGTGATTTTTTTTTTACATAGATCTTGAAGTTTTAAAGGTCAGCGAGTTAATATAGGCGCTTAATGCAACCCAACACTGGTAAGAAACGGAGAGCAAAAGACCAACACTAAGCATCATTGGCTGTTATTGAAAATATAAAATCTAGTGGTTTTAGAAAAGGCAGAGGAGCCAGAGACCAAATTGCCTACATCTGCTGGATCATCGAAAAAGAGATGTCCAAAAAAATATCTATTTCTGCTTTATTGATTATACCAAAGCCTTTGACAGTATGGATCACAATAAACTGTGGGAGATTCTGAAAGAGATGGGAATATCAGACCACCTGACCTGCCTCTTGAGAAATCTGTATGCAGGTCAGGAAGGAACAGTTAGAATTGGACATGGAACAACAGATTGGTTCCAAATAGGAAAAGGAGTCTGTTAAGGCTGTATATTGTCACCCTGCTTATTTAACTTCTATGCAGAGTACATCATGAGAAACGCTGGACTGGAAGAAGCACAAGCTGGAATCAAGACTGCAGGGAGAAATATCAATAACCTCAGATATGTAGATGATACCACCCTTATGGCAGAAAGTGAAGAGGAACTAAAAAGCCTCTTGATGAAAATGAAAGAGGAGAGTGAAAAAGTTGGC
>SJYW01018463.1:438248-489157 GCA_006410735.1 Raphicerus campestris | reverse complement strand
GAAAAAGTTGGCTTAAAGCTCAACATTCAGAAAATGAAGATCATGGCATCTGGTCCCATCACTTCATGGGACATAGATGGAGAAACAGTGGAAACAGTGTCAGACTTTGTTTCCTTGGGCTCCAAAATCACTGCAGATGGTGACTGCAGCCATGAAATTAAAAGACACTTACTCCTTGGAAGAAAAGTTATGACCAGCCTAGATAGCATATTGAAAAGCAGAGACATTACTTAGCCAACAAAGGTCCGTCTAGTCAAGGCTATGGTTTTTCCATTGGTCATGTACGGATGTTAGAGTTGGACTGTGAAGAAAGCTGAGTGCTGAAGAATTGATGCTTTTGAACTGTGGTGTTGGAGAAGACTCTTGAGAGTCCCTTGGACTGCAAGGAGATCCAACCAGTCCATTCTGAAGAAGATTAGCCCTGAGATTTCTTTGGAGGGACAGATGCTGAAGCTGAAACTCCAGTACTCTGGCCACCTCATGTGAAGAGTTGACTCACTGGAAAAGACTCTGATGCTGGGAGGGATTGGGTGCAGGAGGAGAAGGGGATGACAGAAGATGAGGTGTCTGGATGGCATCACTGACTTGATGGTCATGAGTTTGAGTATACTCCAAGAACTGGTGATGGACAGGGAGGTCTGGTGTGCTGTGATTCATGGGATCCCAAAGAGTCACACATGACTGATTGACTGAACTGAACTAAACTAAACTGAATCTGAAAATGTCTCCATATTAATGAATTATGTAAGTAGACTCTGTAATAGTTATTTACTGAAACATTCACTCAGTGGAATATTTGAATAAATACGTCAGAAAAACCGAGGAAATCTAGTTAAATGACTATTGTATCATGGACTATTCAATGAAAAAATATCTTTGAGCATAGATCTCAGAAACAACCCAGTGCTGAAATGTAATTAGTGTTGCAATTGATGGCCCCACTGTTGCAGATAATTTAGCAATGCTAATTCAATTACTAAATCAGTAATGATTGTGGAAAATACCCATAAATGAACACTAATTTCAATTATTCATAAAAGATAGTTTTGATGTATATGCTGAGTAATCTTCATTTTCTCACTCCTTACTGCCTATTCCAATGTGTTCTATGAAAAGTGATTCTGCATAAATTCAGTAACTTCATGGGGAACTTTTTCACTGAAGATTTGAATATAAGAATTTCTCAGCATGTATAATTATATAGATATGGATGCTTTTAAGACATAAAAATGTCCATCATTCAAAAACAAAAAATTACATTATTTTATCAATAATATACTTGTGATATTAGATACCTTTTACACTGAAGCCCACTATTCTAATACAGAGACATTTTCATAGAAATAATTTATCTGCTTCTTAGAGATCTAGCACTTTCATGGCAAGACAGGTCCTTGGCTGACATTGGACACCTTCATTTTTCCTTAATTCAGGAAGCAATGTTTCCTTCAGGATGCATTGTACAGAATTAACTATTTGACAATTTTCAGTTGAGTTTCATATCTGTGTACAATTAACCCTGAAGTTGTGGCTACCTATTTACTACTGATTAGATGTATATATTCCTCCCCTCTATGTGTCTTGAGTTGAAAAGTGAACATTTCCATGACATTAATTGCCTGAAGTTTCAGCACCATTCCAATATGACTCTTCTAACATCTTGGTGACAGAGAAGGCAATGGCACCCCACTCCAGAACTCTTGCCTGGAAAATCCCATGGAAGGAGGATGGATGGTAGGCTGCAGTCCATGGAGTTGCAAAGAGTCAGACACAATTGAGCGACTTCACTCTCACTTTTCACTTTCATGCACTGCAGAAGGAAATGGCAACCCACTCCAGTGTTCTTGCCTGGAGAATCAAGGGACGGGGGAACCTGGTGGGCTGCCTTCTATGGGGTTGCACAGAGTCGGACATGACTGAAACTACTTAGCTGCAGCAGCAGCAATATCTTGGTGATGCCCTTCTTTTCACATATATTTTCCATGTGATCATCATATTCATCTCCTAACAGGGCTATTTCTATGCCATGGTGTTGGCTGGATGCTGACATGCATGGTTAATTACTTTTCATGACAAATATGTGAGATGGACACTATTTTTCTGGTTCTAAAAGTGAGGAGGTGGACACACAAGGATTCTCGGTGACATGTACAAGCTCAGTTCAGTTGTTCAGTCATGTCTCACTCTTTGTGACCCCATAAATTGCAGCACACCAGGCCTCCCTGTCTATCACCAACTCCTGGAGTTCACTCAAACTCATGTCCATCAAGTCGGTGATGCCATCCAGCCATCTCATCCTTTGCCATGAAATGATGGGACCAGATGCCATGATCTTCCTTTCTGAATGTTGAGCTTTAAGCCAACTTTTTCACTCTCCTCTTTCACTTTCATCAAGAGGCTTTTTAGTTCCTCTTCACTTTCTGCCATAAGGGTGGTATCATCTGCATATCTGAGGTTATTGATATTTCTCCCTGCAATCTTGAATCCAGCTTGTGCTTCTTCCAGCCCATCGTTTCTCATGATGTACTCTGCATATAAGTTAAATAAGCAGGGTGACAATATACTGCCCTGACATACTCCTTTTCCTATTTGGAACCAGTCTGTTGTTCCATGTCCAGTTCTAACTGTCACTTCCTGACCTGCATAGAGGTTTCTCAAGAGGCAGGTCAGGTGGTCTGGTATTCTCATCTTTTTCAGAATTTTCCACAGTTTATTGTCATCCACACAGTGAAAGGCTTTGGCATAATCAATAAAGCAGAAGTAGATGTACAAGCTCACTGAGTTAGAAAAGAGCAGAAATGTGATGAATCAGAATTTCCAACCATTGCCCATGTGCTGTTTAATTGCAATCCCAATGGAGGGGATCTGATTTTACTAACTTAAGGAGACACTGTTTTCAACATTCATTCTAATAAATTAAAAACTTAGCTTCGAAAGATCCCATCACTTGAAATGATGCTATAAATTGAATTCTTGTTTCTAGATATTCGTTTTTATCTTTAAAAGAAGATAAACATTTAAAAAAAGAGATCGACACCTTAAGCCAAAAAAATGGAATGTCTTTGTTTCCCCTTGCTAGTCCACTACTGCCTTATGACAATTGGTTTTCTGTATATTTTCTTTACTAGGCCTTTTTTTTTTTTTTTTTTTATTATTAACCTCCTAAAATTATGGACTCAAAAGTCAGGCAGATTAAATTCAGGAGTCACTCTATCCTACCCAAGGGACTTTACTGAAGCTCTTAACCCCCTTGGTGTCTCAATTTTCTCATTTGGAAAATAGTGTCAAATATAGAGCCTTCAGACTCTGTATTTATTGAGTGGTAATGAGAACTAATTAAGATAATGTATATAAACTTGTTTTCTGCAAATTGATCACTTTGCCTCACCAACTGTAACCCAAGGAATGTCAAACTGCAATCTCAGTCGCCCTCCCTCCCTCACTCTCTCCCTTTCTCTTTCTTTCCCTTTGTCTGTCTATGTACCTCTCTCCTCATCTTCTCTCACTCTCTCCCCTCTTCTCAGCTAATGATTCCTATTATTACCCAAGCACTACAAAAGTTAGCTGACTCTGAAATGTGTGATGCATAAGTTGAATTTTCTTTGTTAACTTCCATTTTGATAGATGAATCTCAGAAGACAGTTCTTCATAACCCCTAACTTTGATCAGGGTCTAGTGTAAAAAAAAAAAAAAATGAAATTGAGCCCTTTGTTCAAAAAACAGGAAAATATGGTTTTAAAGCTACTAAGTTATCAAACATCTTCATTTTTTCTGCAGTCAGTCCCCCTGTCCCTCCTGGTTTCCCTGGAGCAAAAATCATGCCTTTTTCCTCTTAGTATCTACCACAACTTGGACTGTGCATAAAAGCATTTAGTTAAATAGGATATGATGGATGAAAACCAAATCCCTGAATCCATGGTGTCTATGCTTCTGGGCCCCACCTGCAGCCAACAGCATCTTTCTTAATGCACCAGCAGTAGTTCCCAGTCACCCTTTCTCTAACTTTTCCCCACCACAGCCCCACTGCCTAACGACTTTGTGAAACGTATGTTCTGTTTGTATTAATAACATTGAAAAATGGTATGACAATACAACAACTACTATATGAATTATCTTCCCTATAAAAGCTTCTATTACACAGCATTTTTAGTAATAGGATGGGTTTTTGTTTATTTGTCTCTTTGAATTTATTATTTTAGGTACTTAAACTTGTTTTTCTCTCCTTTTGGAACATTATCTTGAGCCCATGCTCTCATTTGATCCCACTTATCCAATTGATACAAATATTTTATTTTACAGTGTGATTTACATGAACTTTCCTACCTCTTCTTTCAGTTTAGAAATCCCCTTCTACATGTGACCATGACACGTTTCCTTGTTCTTTCATCTCACTCATCACCCTTTCATTAGAAGTTCAAGATCTTTCTTCTCTATCACTCGTCTAAGCTTCACAGGGATAAAGTCAGTTTTTGTCCTATATGTCACAGTTTCTCCAACTNTCACTCTTTGTGACCCCATAAATTGCAGCACACCAGGCCTCCCTGTCTATCACCAACTCCTGGAGTTCACTCAAACTCATGTCCATCAAGTCGGTGATGCCATCCAGCCATCTCATCCTTTGCCATGAAATGATGGGACCAGATGCCATGATCTTCCTTTCTGAATGTTGAGCTTTAAGCCAACTTTTTCACTCTCCTCTTTCACTTTCATCAAGAGGCTTTTTAGTTCCTCTTCACTTTCTGCCATAAGGGTGGTATCATCTGCATATCTGAGGTTATTGATATTTCTCCCTGCAATCTTGAATCCAGCTTGTGCTTCTTCCAGCCCATCGTTTCTCATGATGTACTCTGCATATAAGTTAAATAAGCAGGGTGACAATATACTGCCCTGACATACTCCTTTTCCTATTTGGAACCAGTCTGTTGTTCCATGTCCAGTTCTAACTGTCACTTCCTGACCTGCATAGAGGTTTCTCAAGAGGCAGGTCAGGTGGTCTGGTATTCTCATCTTTTTCAGAATTTTCCACAGTTTATTGTCATCCACACAGTGAAAGGCTTTGGCATAATCAATAAAGCAGAAGTAGATGTACAAGCTCACTGAGTTAGAAAAGAGCAGAAATGTGATGAATCAGAATTTCCAACCATTGCCCATGTGCTGTTTAATTGCAATCCCAATGGAGGGGATCTGATTTTACTAACTTAAGGAGACACTGTTTTCAACATTCATTCTAATAAATTAAAAACTTAGCTTCGAAAGATCCCATCACTTGAAATGATGCTATAAATTGAATTCTTGTTTCTAGATATTCGTTTTTATCTTTAAAAGAAGATAAACATTTAAAAAAAGAGATCGACACCTTAAGCCAAAAAAATGGAATGTCTTTGTTTCCCCTTGCTAGTCCACTACTGCCTTATGACAATTGGTTTTCTGTATATTTTCTTTACTAGGCCTTTTTTTTTTTTTTTTTACATTATTAACCTCCTAAAATTATGGACTCAAAAGTCAGGCAGATTAAATTCAGGAGTCACTCTATCCTACCCAAGGGACTTTACTGAAGCTCTTAACCCCCTTGGTGTCTCAATTTTCTCATTTGGAAAATAGTGTCAAATATAGAGCCTTCAGACTCTGTATTTATTGAGTGGTAATGAGAACTAATTAAGATAATGTATATAAACTTGTTTTCTGCAAATTGATCACTTTGCCTCACCAACTGTAACCCAAGGAATGTCAAACTGCAATCTCAGTCGCCCTCCCTCCCTCACTCTCTCCCTTTCTCTTTCTTTCCCTTTGTCTGTCTATGTACCTCTCTCCTCATCTTCTCTCACTCTCTCCCCTCTTCTCAGCTAATGATTCCTATTATTACCCAAGCACTACAAAAGTTAGCTGACTCTGAAATGTGTGATGCATAAGTTGAATTTTCTTTGTTAACTTCCATTTTGATAGATGAATCTCAGAAGACAGTTCTTCATAACCCCTAACTTTGATCAGGGTCTAGTGTAAAAAAAAAAAAAATGAAATTGAGCCCTTTGTTCAAAAAANTCACTCTTTGTGACCCCATAAATTGCAGCACACCAGGCCTCCCTGTCTATCACCAACTCCTGGAGTTCACTCAAACTCATGTCCATCAAGTCGGTGATGCCATCCAGCCATCTCATCCTTTGCCATGAAATGATGGGACCAGATGCCATGATCTTCCTTTCTGAATGTTGAGCTTTAAGCCAACTTTTTCACTCTCCTCTTTCACTTTCATCAAGAGGCTTTTTAGTTCCTCTTCACTTTCTGCCATAAGGGTGGTATCATCTGCATATCTGAGGTTATTGATATTTCTCCCTGCAATCTTGAATCCAGCTTGTGCTTCTTCCAGCCCATCGTTTCTCATGATGTACTCTGCATATAAGTTAAATAAGCAGGGTGACAATATACTGCCCTGACATACTCCTTTTCCTATTTGGAACCAGTCTGTTGTTCCATGTCCAGTTCTAACTGTCACTTCCTGACCTGCATAGAGGTTTCTCAAGAGGCAGGTCAGGTGGTCTGGTATTCTCATCTTTTTCAGAATTTTCCACAGTTTATTGTCATCCACACAGTGAAAGGCTTTGGCATAATCAATAAAGCAGAAGTAGATGTACAAGCTCACTGAGTTAGAAAAGAGCAGAAATGTGATGAATCAGAATTTCCAACCATTGCCCATGTGCTGTTTAATTGCAATCCCAATGGAGGGGATCTGATTTTACTAACTTAAGGAGACACTGTTTTCAACATTCATTCTAATAAATTAAAAACTTAGCTTCGAAAGATCCCATCACTTGAAATGATGCTATAAATTGAATTCTTGTTTCTAGATATTCGTTTTTATCTTTAAAAGAAGATAAACATTTAAAAAAAGAGATCGACACCTTAAGCCAAAAAAATGGAATGTCTTTGTTTCCCCTTGCTAGTCCACTACTGCCTTATGACAATTGGTTTTCTGTATATTTTCTTTACTAGGCCTTTTTTTTTTTTTTTTTACATTATTAACCTCCTAAAATTATGGACTCAAAAGTCAGGCAGATTAAATTCAGGAGTCACTCTATCCTACCCAAGGGACTTTACTGAAGCTCTTAACCCCCTTGGTGTCTCAATTTTCTCATTTGGAAAATAGTGTCAAATATAGAGCCTTCAGACTCTGTATTTATTGAGTGGTAATGAGAACTAATTAAGATAATGTATATAAACTTGTTTTCTGCAAATTGATCACTTTGCCTCACCAACTGTAACCCAAGGAATGTCAAACTGCAATCTCAGTCGCCCTCCCTCCCTCACTCTCTCCCTTTCTCTTTCTTTCCCTTTGTCTGTCTATGTACCTCTCTCCTCATCTTCTCTCACTCTCTCCCCTCTTCTCAGCTAATGATTCCTATTATTACCCAAGCACTACAAAAGTTAGCTGACTCTGAAATGTGTGATGCATAAGTTGAATTTTCTTTGTTAACTTCCATTTTGATAGATGAATCTCAGAAGACAGTTCTTCATAACCCCTAACTTTGATCAGGGTCTAGTGTTAAAAAAAAAAAAAATGAAATTGAGCCCTTTGTTCAAAAAACAGGAAAATATGGTTTTAAAGCTACTAAGTTATCAAACATCTTCATTTTTTCTGCAGTCAGTCCCCCTGTCCCTCCTGGTTTCCCTGGAGCAAAAATCATGCCTTTTTCCTCTTAGTATCTACCACAACTTGGACTGTGCATAAAAGCATTTAGTTAAATAGGATATGATGGATGAAAACCAAATCCCTGAATCCATGGTGTCTATGCTTCTGGGCCCCACCTGCAGCCAACAGCATCTTTCTTAATGCACCAGCAGTAGTTCCCAGTCACCCTTTCTCTAACTTTTCCCCACCACAGCCCCACTGCCTAACGACTTTGTGAAACGTATGTTCTGTTTGTATTAATAACATTGAAAAATGGTATGACAATACAACAACTACTATATGAATTATCTTCCCTATAAAAGCTTCTATTACACAGCATTTTTAGTAATAGGATGGGTTTTTGTTTATTTGTCTCTTTGAATTTATTATTTTAGGTACTTAAACTTGTTTTTCTCTCCTTTTGGAACATTATCTTGAGCCCATGCTCTCATTTGATCCCACTTATCCAATTGATACAAATATTTTATTTTACAGTGTGATTTACATGAACTTTCCTACCTCTTCTTTCAGTTTAGAAATCCCCTTCTACATGTGACCATGACACGTTTCCTTGTTCTTTCATCTCACTCATCACCCTTTCATTAGAAGTTCAAGATCTTTCTTCTCTATCACTCGTCTAAGCTTCACAGGGATAAAGTCAGTTTTTGTCCTATATGTCACAGTTTCTCCAACTTCCTGCAAAACACCCCACATGAGTTTTGTTGTTGTTGTTCAGCTGCTCAGTCGTGTCTGACTCTTTGTGACACCATGGACTGCAGCACACCAGGCTTCCCTGTCCTTCACCATCTCCCAGAGTTTGCTCAAACTCATGTCCACTGAGTCTGTGATGCCATCTAACCGTCTTACCACCTGTCATCCCCTTCTTCTTCTGCTTTCAATCTTTCCCAGCAATCAATCTTTTCCAATGGGTGAGCTCTTATTGGGTTTATGAATGAATAAATAGATGAAAAAATGCCCACAGAGGATATGAAATATAATTTATATTTTACATTTTTCTAGGCTTCTCAGAAAATTTTTAATCCTGTTCAAAGAGTTACTTCCTGGAAGACATTCAGAAAAGGAGGCAGGAAGGGAGTTGGAACTATAGACTTTCACTACAGACTAAAAACTCCCCTTGTACAGGACTCTCTGAATCACTCAGGTGTGGATTCTTATCCTGGCAATGACTACCACACAGTACATGGGAGGGCTGGAGACTCTGAGGCCAATAACTCATGGGAAAGCAGTCTTTAGGCTTGAAAAATTTACATGCTACAAACTGTGATGACCTTGATATATGTGTGTGAGACAGATTGGATTAGTGTTTCTTTTGCCCTTGATATAAATAAATTTATATAATACACTAAATCTACCTGACTTCCCTGTTCTTATATGTAAGTATAACCTTGGAGATTTCCCATCTCAGGCAGTGGCTTTATACCACAAACAGAAACAAGAATAAGGAAAGGAAAAATTAGAGGTAACCAAATAAATAATTTTCCTAATGATAATATTAATGGTAGTAGAGGTATAATGCTGTTTGGAGAAGGAGCTTACATTTTTAAAGCATATACTATGTTATTCATTTTGCTAAGTGTTTTATGTATATTATCATATTTAATTTACAAGACATCCCTATAAATAATATTCTATTATTTCCCTACTCTGTAGATAAGCAAATAGATTTGAAGAATTAAGATACTACCAGCCAAGAGACCATTGCATATGGCTAATAAGGACACACGCTAATATCTCTTTGCTTGACTATAAGGCCAACACATCAATGCTGACTGGGAATAATGGCTCTAGGTCCAAATCTTATTTATCTGGGGCATGTATGTAGCTCCATTTTTGGCAAATAATTCCTTCATTTGCTTTGTCTCCTTTGGATGCCTGCAGGCAGTTAATGAAACACCATTTCATACTGACTTCCTTCCCAAAAATTGGCTCAGTCAGGATCTATGATATGCACTCCAAATTGGATGGATAACAGTATCATTTTACACAACAAGAACACTGGGTATGTTTACAAATAACTGCCTATTATCAACCAAGAAAATAGCATCTTATCTCCACAAACCCACAGAAAACAGTTATATTCATCTAGATATAAGCACTTTACATTAACACAAAGGCAAGAGTTCTTTAAAAGTATCCCTAGATGCATATTTTAAGTGACTGTCAAAATTCCTGGTATCTTGTAGCTTCAATGGCTCACTTAGGTTCTAAGTCATTGAATAAAAGTAGAGATCAAATCATTATAATGAAATTTTTCTGATTTACTTCTTCAATAAAAACAAAGCCAAAAAGCTAATCAAAATACCAAAACACTATCTTAGCTACAATACAAGAGGTGTCTGATGTTTTTATATTTTCAAAAGCAACATAGTGTTTGCTTTTGGTTAACAGCGATTTCTGAAATCTTGAATGCTAATGCATTTTTTCTAAGACTTTTGAAGAATCACTTTCATCACTTGTATTGGTGAGTTTCAAAGCACGGAAGAACAATTTTTAGTTTTCCCAAGAAAATACAGTCACCATCATGCCAAATTATGACAATGAGTGGCTCTAATTTTCACTTTCTTTGAAGGACTTGAAGACCATAGATAGGTCTAAACTGGGATCTTCCCCAAGATAAAAGTTTCTGCCCATTTCAGTACAGGCATCCTCAAAAGGCATTGTTTTCAAAGTAAAAATGTACCAAAGTGATATTTATGCAGTTTGTTATTTTTCTTTCTTTTCAATTAAAAAAAAATTTTTTAACATACACCAAGAAATGTGATAATAGCTTTAAATAGCTCTTTAAATTTTTCTCTTTCACAAGGACTGCATGAGATAAAATAACTTGCTAAGAGAGAGTGGGGGGTAAGGGATTTATTATAAACTCTCTTCCTATGACTGTGTCCCCTGCTTTTAGTGGTTAAGTCATTTCTTTCCTCATTATGGTTGCTTTCTAAATTGGACTTATGATGCTTAGGGGTGTGTCATATTTCCTTCCTGAACTTCATGCATCTTGATTGGGGACACTGACCTGACCTGAAACCAAACTGCTCCCAGTTGTTCATTCATTTGTTAACATAAATATCCATCACCAGACATCCTCTGGCCATGATAACAGAGACATGCTGAGGTACATTGTTTCCAAACAGAACTAGCTGGTGTATCCAGCAGAAAGTAATGAACTTCCTTGGGCTATAAGGAAGTGTCTGATAGATCCCAACTGCTGCTGCTGCTGCTGCTGCTAAGTTGCTTCAGTCGTGTCGACTCTGCGTGACCCCATTGGAGGCAGCCCACCAGGCTCCCCCATCCCTGGGATTCTCCAGGCAAGAACACTGGAGTGGGTTGCCACGTCCTTCTCCAATGCATGAAAGTGAAAAGTGAAAGAGAAGTCGCTCAGTCGTGTCTGACTCTTAATGACCCCATGGACTGCAGCCTACCAGGCTCCTCCGTCCATGGATTTTCCAGGCAAGAGTACTGGAGTGGGGTGCCATTGCCTTCTCTGAGAACCCAACTGGCTAGGTCCTAATCACAGAAGCAGATAGCCTGCCCTATTTTCAGAATAATGATAGTCTCAATGTGGTTCAGATATTCAGGAAAGAGTGGTAAAAAAACGAGGTGGCACACCAATCCATCATGTGCAGCTGTGATACAGACCAAACAAAGGTGGACAAGAAGCAGAAACAGTCCAGGAAACTTACCTGCAGAAAAGTGAATGCTGGAAAGCGTGGAGCATGTACAGTGGAAAAAGAGCCAGACCTCAGGCACAAAGCGACCAGCGATGGTGAAACTTGATTTCTGATGGACTTGGTCTACTCAGCTACTTGCTCAGGCCAGGGTCAAGTGTGATGCTCCTGACAAGAAGTAAAAAGCTGTGAAAGGAATGAAATTTCAGAAATTTTGTTCAAGTTCAGAACAAAAGCTCTCACAGGGTTTCGAAACAGAAAACAATAAATAAAAATGTACATATTAATACATACATGAAAACAAACTTTCCATATATATATATATATATATATAATATATATATAAATAATGTGGGTGCATGTGTATTGAGGAGAATAAAGCTAAATCCAAAATTTAAAAAATGTTCTTCTAAAATGACTTCATAAGCAATTTTCTCATGAAAAATTCTTCATGGAATCTTTCTTCATGATTACAGATATATTCAATTGTTATACCATTAATACATTCTTATAGATTATGAATATTTTAATACATTCATAAGAATTTACTTATAAGAATAACTGTAACAGTATTTCTATTTTTAAAGAATCTAAAAACAAGGCATATACAAAATGGATAAACAAGGTCCTGCTAACACAGGGAGCTATATTCAATATCTTGTGATAAATCATAATGGAAAAGAATATGAAAAAGAATACATGTATGTATATATGTATAACTGAGTCACTTTGTTATACAGCAGATATTAACACAATATTGTAAGTCAAATATACTTCAATAATTTTTTTAGATAATCTATTTTTGAAGATAAATACTATATATGTTCATATTCATAAAAAACAAGTTTATATTTAAATTGTTGCTTTTAGCTAGCATAAAATAAACATTTATTTATCTTCAGTAGGGAGTGACAGAAAGTTTTTTTGACTTCACAGCTTGTTCAATTTGGTTCTACTTTCTAGAAACACTGACAATGGAAGGTTAATAAGCTCCCCTAGTGGTAGCCAGGGCATGCACACTAGAGAGAAGGAAGAATGAATTCTTATTTCCATCCAATCTGTTTTTCTTTTCACTCTAATGCAACATGCCAAGTGCTCCTATTATAGTAATTTACTATAATATATATGCTGAGATGACCCTGATGCTGAGCAAAGCAAGGGATGTGTCTATTTCTCAAATAATTGAAAAACAGACACTGCAACATTTTCTTTAGAAATGGACCATTAGATTGTCCACACAGCGTGGTGACTAGTAGAATACTTAAGGAACAATGCCACCTGTATTTATATATTTCTGGGCAGGTACAGCTGATGGTATAAACTCATTTTATGGGACTGCTAAAACAGCTGCAGGAAAGAGATAAAGACATTTTATCATTTTAATTTGCTATCACCTAAACATAATGGCAGTGTAACAAAATTGCCTGGGATTATTGCAAATAATCTGTCATCAGAATTGATGGTATTTACTAAAGCTGTGTCACTACCAAACTTAAGTCTGTTCTTAGGTTTAAAAAATAAAAATCTACTTCACACCATATGAAAATGCCCTTGGTTCTATCTGTACTAATAAATAATAACAACATTAACTGCAACAAAACTGATTTGGGGTAAAGAACATTATTCTGCTGAAAAAAAAGCAATTATCCTGAAAAGGTTTATCAAAAGAAAGTATATCCAGACCGTCTGACTTAATAGAATTACTACCTACAGTCACATTTATACCTAGGTTTTAAAGGCATCTTAATTCTTATTCACTGAACTGCAAATCTGTTTATGTAATTCTTTGCATTTGTTAAAAACCAACAATCTTGGTAAACTCAATGACGAAATTTATTCCCAGAACCTTACAATCAGTTCCAGCCAAACTGTTTTGATGTTGAATTTTGTACTATACAAATACCGTAAGGTCAGAGACAGACTATCTGTCATGATGGCAACATAAACATTAGGATAACTCCATCAGCGGTTTACACTGGCAGTAGGGTGGGGAGGTTATTGTTTCTCTTTTCCATTAAGAGAAGAATCTTTGCTGACATAGACCTAAGGACCGAAGATACACCTGCCCTATTTGTACCTATTTGAGCACCTGCAGCTCTTTAGAATATTCCCCCCACTCTTCCATAGCTGAGATGCTTCTTCCTTGAAATACAAACAGCACTATTGTTTGTACAATTCAGTTAAACATAGGTCATATCCATTCTCACAGTCATAGAACTGAGAAAGGTTTGGGGAAGAAGGGCAACTGAAAATCACATTGTTGGGCATTATGCGCCAGACACATCTCATGGTGCGCTAATGTTGGAGGAAAGCTGGGAATTGAGAACATTTTCCTCTGACTCCAAAACATCTCCATAATTATATTATTGTTGTTTCTGTCAAATGTCTAGATAGGTTTGCAAGTAACCTGAAATCAGTGATAAGGTCTTACATATTTCTGTGCATCCAGGACTACCCGCTCAATCATGCATATAAAATCATTCATTAGAGATTTGTAAACTATAATTTACAACTAAATGTTGTTAAAAAGAAGACCTGAATAGACATTTCTCCAAAAAAGATGTACAGATGGCTCACAGGCACANCAGGCTTCCCTGTCCTTCACCATCTCCCAGAGTTTGCTCAAACTCATGTCCACTGAGTCTGTGATGCCATCTAACCGTCTTACCACCTGTCATCCCCTTCTTCTTCTGCTTTCAATCTTTCCCAGCAATCAATCTTTTCCAATGGGTGAGCTCTTATTGGGTTTATGAATGAATAAATAGATGAAAAAATGCCCACAGAGGATATGAAATATAATTTATATTTTACATTTTTCTAGGCTTCTCAGAAAATTTTTAATCCTGTTCAAAGAGTTACTTCCTGGAAGACATTCAGAAAAGGAGGCAGGAAGGGAGTTGGAACTATAGACTTTCACTACAGACTAAAAACTCCCCTTGTACAGGACTCTCTGAATCACTCAGGTGTGGATTCTTATCCTGGCAATGACTACCACACAGTACATGGGAGGGCTGGAGACTCTGAGGCCAATAACTCATGGGAAAGCAGTCTTTAGGCTTGAAAAATTTACATGCTACAAACTGTGATGACCTTGATATATGTGTGTGAGACAGATTGGATTAGTGTTTCTTTTGCCCTTGATATAAATAAATTTATATAATACACTAAATCTACCTGACTTCCCTGTTCTTATATGTAAGTATAACCTTGGAGATTTCCCATCTCAGGCAGTGGCTTTATACCACAAACAGAAACAAGAATAAGGAAAGGAAAAATTAGAGGTAACCAAATAAATAATTTTCCTAATGATAATATTAATGGTAGTAGAGGTATAATGCTGTTTGGAGAAGGAGCTTACATTTTTAAAGCATATACTATGTTATTCATTTTGCTAAGTGTTTTATGTATATTATCATATTTAATTTACAAGACATCCCTATAAATAATATTCTATTATTTCCCTACTCTGTAGATAAGCAAATAGATTTGAAGAATTAAGATACTACCAGCCAAGAGACCATTGCATATGGCTAATAAGGACACACGCTAATATCTCTTTGCTTGACTATAAGGCCAACACATCAATGCTGACTGGGAATAATGGCTCTAGGTCCAAATCTTATTTATCTGGGGCATGTATGTAGCTCCATTTTTGGCAAATAATTCCTTCATTTGCTTTGTCTCCTTTGGATGCCTGCAGGCAGTTAATGAAACACCATTTCATACTGACTTCCTTCCCAAAAATTGGCTCAGTCAGGATCTATGATATGCACTCCAAATTGGATGGATAACAGTATCATTTTACACAACAAGAACACTGGGTATGTTTACAAATAACTGCCTATTATCAACCAAGAAAATAGCATCTTATCTCCACAAACCCACAGAAAACAGTTATATTCATCTAGATATAAGCACTTTACATTAACACAAAGGCAAGAGTTCTTTAAAAGTATCCCTAGATGCATATTTTAAGTGACTGTCAAAATTCCTGGTATCTTGTAGCTTCAATGGTTCACTTAGGTTCTAAGTCATTGAATAAAAGTAGAGATCAAATCATTATAATGAAATTTTTCTGATTTACTTCTTCAATAAAAACAAAGCCAAAAAGCTAATCAAAATACCAAAACACTATCTTAGCTACAATACAAGAGGTGTCTGATGTTTTTATATTTTCAAAAGCAACATAGTGTTTGCTTTTGGTTAACAGCGATTTCTGAAATCTTGAATGCTAATGCATTTTTTCTAAGACTTTTGAAGAATCACTTTCATCACTTGTATTGGTGAGTTTCAAAGCACGGAAGAACAATTTTTAGTTTTCCCAAGAAAACACAGTCACCATCATGCCAAATTATGACAATGAGTGGCTCTAATTTTCACTTTCTTTGAAGGACTTGAAGACCATAGATAGGTCTAAACTGGGATCTTCCCCAAGATAAAAGTTTCTGCCCATTTCAGTACAGGCATCCTCAAAAGGCATTGTTTTCAAAGTAAAAATGTACCAAAGTGATATTTATGCAGTTTGTTATTTTTCTTTCTTTTCAATTAAAAAAAAATTTTTTAACATACACCAAGAAATGTGATAATAGCTTTAAATAGCTCTTTAAATTTTTCTCTTTCACAAGGACTGCATGAGATAAAATAACTTGCTAAGAGAGAGTGGGGGGTAAGGGATTTATTATAAACTCTCTTCCTATGACTGTGTCCCCTGCTTTTAGTGGTTAAGTCATTTCTTTCCTCATTATGGTTGCTTTCTAAATTGGACTTATGATGCTTAGGGGTGTGTCATATTTCCTTCCTGAACTTCATGCATCTTGATTGGGGACACTGACCTGACCTGAAACCAAACTGCTCCCAGTTGTTCATTCATTTGTTAACATAAATATCCATCACCAGACATCCTCTGGCCATGATAACAGAGACATGCTGAGGTACATTGTTTCCAAACAGAACTAGCTGGTGTATCCAGCAGAAAGTAATGAACTTCCTTGGGCTATAAGGAAGTGTCTGATAGATCCCAACTGCTGCTGCTGCTGCTGCTGCTAAGTTGCTTCAGTCGTGTCGACTCTGCGTGACCCCATTGGAGGCAGCCCACCAGGCTCCCCCATCCCTGGGATTCTCCAGGCAAGAACACTGGAGTGGGTTGCCACGTCCTTCTCCAATGCATGAAAGTGAAAAGTGAAAGAGAAGTCGCTCAGTCGTGTCTGACTCTTAATGACCCCATGGACTGCAGCCTACCAGGCTCCTCCGTCCATGGATTTTCCAGGCAAGAGTACTGGAGTGGGGTGCCATTGCCTTCTCTGAGAACCCAACTGGCTAGGTCCTAATCACAGAAGCAGATAGCCTGCCCTATTTTCAGAATAATGATAGTCTCAATGTGGTTCAGATATTCAGGAAAGAGTGGTAAAAAAACGAGGTGGCACACCAATCCATCATGTGCAGCTGTGATACAGACCAAACAAAGGTGGACAAGAAGCAGAAACAGTCCAGGAAACTTACCTGCAGAAAAGTGAATGCTGGAAAGCGTGGAGCATGTACAGTGGAAAAAGAGCCAGACCTCAGGCACAAAGCGACCAGCGATGGTGAAACTTGATTTCTGATGGACTTGGTCTACTCAGCTACTTGCTCAGGCCAGGGTCAAGTGTGATGCTCCTGACAAGAAGTAAAAAGCTGTGAAAGGAATGAAATTTCAGAAATTTTGTTCAAGTTCAGAACAAAAGCTCTCACAGGGTTTCGAAACAGAAAACAATAAATAAAAATGTACATATTAATACATACATGAAAACAAACTTTCCATATATATATATATATTATATATATATATATATAATATATATATAAATAATGTGGGTGCATGTGTATTGAGGAGAATAAAGCTAAATCCAAAATTTAAAAAATGTTCTTCTAAAATGACTTCATAAGCAATTTTCTCATGAAAAATTCTTCATGGAATCTTTCTTCATGATTACAGATATATTCAATTGTTATACCATTAATACATTCTTATAGATTATGAATATTTTAATACATTCATAAGAATTTACTTATAAGAATAACTGTAACAGTATTTCTATTTTTAAAGAATCTAAAAACAAGGCATATACAAAATGGATAAACAAGGTCCTGCTAACACAGGGAGCTATATTCAATATCTTGTGATAAATCATAATGGAAAAGAATATGAAAAAGAATACATGTATGTATATATGTATAACTGAGTCACTTTGTTATACAGCAGATATTAACACAATATTGTAAGTCAAATATACTTCAATAATTTTTTTAGATAATCTATTTTTGAAGATAAATACTATATATGTTCATATTCATAAAAAACAAGTTTATATTTAAATTGTTGCTTTTAGCTAGCATAAAATAAACATTTATTTATCTTCAGTAGGGAGTGACAGAAAGTTTTTTTGACTTCACAGCTTGTTCAATTTGGTTCTACTTTCTAGAAACACTGACAATGGAAGGTTAATAAGCTCCCCTAGTGGTAGCCAGGGCATGCACACTAGAGAGAAGGAAGAATGAATTCTTATTTCCATCCAATCTGTTTTTCTTTTCACTCTAATGCAACATGCCAAGTGCTCCTATTATAGTAATTTACTATAATATATATGCTGAGATGACCCTGATGCTGAGCAAAGCAAGGGATGTGTCTATTTCTCAAATAATTGAAAAACAGACACTGCAACATTTTCTTTAGAAATGGACCATTAGATTGTCCACACAGCGTGGTGACTAGTAGAATACTTAAGGAACAATGCCACCTGTATTTATATATTTCTGGGCAGGTACAGCTGATGGTATAAACTCATTTTATGGGACTGCTAAAACAGCTGCAGAAAAGAGATAAAGACATTTTATCATTTTAATTTGCTATCACCTAAACATAATGGCAGTGTAACAAAATTGCCTGGGATTATTGCAAATAATCTGTCATCAGAATTGATGGTATTTACTAAAGCTGTGTCACTACCAAACTTAAGTCTGTTCTTAGGTTTAAAAAATAAAAATCTACTTCACACCATATGAAAATGCCCTTGGTTCTATCTGTACTAATAAATAATAACAACATTAACTGCAACAAAACTGATTTGGGGTAAAGAACATTATTCTGCTGAAAAAAAAGCAATTATCCTGAAAAGGTTTATCAAAAGAAAGTATATCCAGACCGTCTGACTTAATAGAATTACTACCTACAGTCACATTTATACCTAGGTTTTAAAGGCATCTTAATTCTTATTCACTGAACTGCAAATCTGTTTATGTAATTCTTTGCATTTGTTAAAAACCAACAATCTTGGTAAACTCAATGACGAAATTTATTCCCAGAACCTTACAATCAGTTCCAGCCAAACTGTTTTGATGTTGAATTTTGTACTATACAAATACCGTAAGGTCAGAGACAGACTATCTGTCATGATGGCAACATAAACATTAGGATAACTCCATCAGCAGTTTACACTGGCAATAGGGTGGGGAGGTTATTGTTTCTCTTTTCCATTAAGAGAAGAATCTTTGCTGACATAGACCTAAGGACCGAAGATACACCTGCCCTATTTGTACCTATTTGAGCACCTGCAGCTCTTTAGAATATTCCCCCCACTCTTCCATAGCTGAGATGCTTCTTCCTTGAAATACAAACAGCACTATTGTTTGTACAATTCAGTTAAACATAGGTCATATCCATTCTCACAGTCATAGAACTGAGAAAGGTTTGGGGAAGAAGGGCAACTGAAAATCACATTGTTGGGCATTATGCGCCAGACACATCTCATGGTGCGCTAATGTTGGAGGAAAGCTGGGAATTGAGAACATTTTCCTCTGACTCCAAAACATCTCCATAATTATATTATTGTTGTTTCTGTCAAATGTCTAGATAGGTTTGCAAGTAACCTGAAATCAGTGATAAGGTCTTACATATTTCTGTGCATCCAGGACTACCCGCTCAATCATGCATATAAAATCATTCATTAGAGATTTGTAAACTATAATTTACAACTAAATGTTGTTAAAAAGAAGACCTGAATAGATGTACAGATGGCTCACAGGCACATGAAAAGATGTTCAACAGAGTTAATTATGAGAGAAATGCAAGTCAAAAGTACAATGAGATATCATCTCACACCGGTCAGAACAGCCATCAGCAAAAAGTCTACAAATAATGAATTCTGGGGAAAAAGGAACCCTCCTACACTGCTACTGGGAATGTAAATTTGGGCAGCCACTTTGGAGAACAATATGGAAGTTCCTAAAAAAAATAAAATAAAATAACAACTAAAAATAGTATTATCATACAAACTAGCAACCCCATTCCTAGGCATACAATCAGAGAAAATTAAAATCTGAAATGATACATGCACCCCAGTCTTTGTAAAGCACTGTTACCAGGACATGAAAGTGACCTAAACATCCATCCACAGATGAATCGATAAAGAAGATGAGGTATATATATACAATGGACCATTACCCAGCCATTAAAAAGTATGAAATTATGCCTCTTGAAGCAACATAGATGGACCTAGAGATTATCATACTAAGTGAAGTACATCATATAGCGAAAGATAAATAAGACATTTTTGGTTGTCTTACTATTTGGATTGGCTTCTCTCTACTTCATGACCATTATCTGGGAAACCCAGGTAGCATATTGAAAAGCAGAGACATTACTTTGCCAACAAAGGTCCATCTAATCAAGGCTATGGTTTTTCCAGTGGTCATGTATGGATGTAAGAGTTGGACTCTGAAGAAGGCTGAGCACTGAAGAATTGATGCTTTTGAACTGTGGTGTTGGAGAAGACTCTTGAGAGTCCCTTGGACTGCAAGGAGAGCCAACCAGTCCATTCTGAAGGAGATCAGCCCTGGGATTTCCTTGGAAGGAATGATGCTAAAGCTGAAACTTCAGTCCTTTGGCCACCTCATGCAAAGAGTTGACTCAATGGAAAAGACCCTGATGCTGGGAGGGATTGGGGGCAGGAGGGAAAGGGGACAACAAAGGATGAGATGGTTGGATGGCATCACTGACTTGATGAACATGAGTCTGAGTGAACTCCAGGAGTTGGTGATGGACAGGGAGGTCTGGCATGCTGCGATTCATGGGGTCAAAAAGAGTCGGACACGGCTGAGNTAGATGTACAGATGGCTCACAGGCACATGAAAAGATGTTCAACAGAGTTAATTATGAGAGAAATGCAAGTCAAAAGTACAATGAGATATCATCTCACACCGGTCAGAACAGCCATCAGCAAAAAGTCTACAAATAATGAATTCTGGGGAAAAAGGAACCCTCCTACACTGCTACTGGGAATGTAAATTTGGGCAGCCACTTTGGAGAACAATATGGAAGTTCCTAAAAAAAATAAAATAAAATAACAACTAAAAATAGTATTATCATACAAACTAGCAACCCCATTCCTAGGCATACAATCAGAGAAAATTAAAATCTGAAATGATACATGCACCCCAGTCTTTGTAAAGCACTGTTACCAGGACATGAAAGTGACCTAAACATCCATCCACAGATGAATCGATAAAGAAGATGAGGTATATATATACAATGGACCATTACCCAGCCATTAAAAAGTATGAAATTATGCCTCTTGAAGCAACATAGATGGACCTAGAGATTATCATACTAAGTGAAGTACATCATATAGCGAAAGATAAATAAGACATTTTTGGTTGTCTTACTATTTGGATTGGCTTCTCTCTACTTCATGACCATTATCTGGGAAACCCAGGTAGCATATTGAAAAGCAGAGACATTACTTTGCCAACAAAGGTCCATCTAATCAAGGCTATGGTTTTTCCAGTGGTCATGTATGGATGTAAGAGTTGGACTCTGAAGAAGGCTGAGCACTGAAGAATTGATGCTTTTGAACTGTGGTGTTGGAGAAGACTCTTGAGAGTCCCTTGGACTGCAAGGAGAGCCAACCAGTCCATTCTGAAGGAGATCAGCCCTGGGATTTCCTTGGAAGGAATGATGCTAAAGCTGAAACTTCAGTCCTTTGGCCACCTCATGCAAAGAGTTGACTCAATGGAAAAGACCCTGATGCTGGGAGGGATTGGGGGCAGGAGGGAAAGGGGACAACAAAGGATGAGATGGTTGGATGGCATCACTGACTTGATGAACATGAGTCTGAGTGAACTCCAGGAGTTGGTGATGGACAGGGAGGTCTGGCATGCTGCGATTCATGGGGTCAAAAAGAGTCGGACACGGCTGAGCGACTGAACTGAACTGACTGAAATGATCTGGGTATTACCTCTTCTTGGATATTCACAGTTCCTTTTGTATTCCTCTTGGTTTGAATGCCTATTTTCTCAAATCCATAGCTTCATCTTTCTTGGATTACTCTCTTGTTTTGATGGAGCCTATCCATCCTTCAATAGTTATGTCAAGTTCAAAAGTCAAGGCAATGTCAGAAGCCTTGAGTTATTTTTCCCCTCAACAGGCCAGATTCTTGATCACACTTCTCCAATCCAAACTGAGAGTCTCTCAATCTAAATACATTAGAATTACTTGGGTACCAATTAATTCAGAATCTCTGGGTGTAGGACTCAGGGGTCGAAGTCTCTAAAACCCATTAGGTGATTCCAAGCCTGACGTACCATCATGATTGAGAAACACTGAGCTATTTTTTTTATTATTCATTCTTAATTGGAGGATAATCACTTTATAATATTGTATTGGTTTTTGCCATATATAAACATGAATCAGTCATAGGCATATATATGTCACCTCCCTTTTGAACCTCCCTCCCACCTCCCACCTCATCCCACCCTTCCAGGTGGTCACAGAGCACCATGCTTGAGTTCCTTGCATCATACAGCAATTCTCACTGGCTATCTAGTTTGCATATAGTAATACATATGTTTCAATGCCACTTTCTCTATTTGTCCCACCCTCTCCTTCCCTTAGTGTGTCCACAAGTCTATTTTCTATATCTGCATCTCCACTGCTGCCTTGCAAATTGGTTCATCAGTACCATCTTTCTAGATTCCATATATTTGCATTAATATATGATATTTGTCTTTCTGACTTACTTCACTCTGTGTAAGAGGCTCTAGGTTCATCCACCTCATTAGTGCTGACTCATATGTGTTCCTTGTATAGCTGAGTACTATTCCATTATATATATGTACCATAATTTATTTATCTATTCATCAGTTTGCTTTTTAAATATTTTTTAAAATTTCCACCTATCACCACTAGGTCCAGAAACAGCTGGATCTGCCTCTTGCACTTTTTTTTTTTTTTAATGCAGTGTAGGTCTGGAAATGTGTTTCCCCCACTAATAATGTAATATTTATTTCTGTAGAGTCTGATAGTCAGTCAACACTTTACTGTTTTACATCTTCCAATATTGTTTTCTTGTTTTCTCCTTTGTTGGTCTTCCCCTCCCATGCCCCCAAGTCCATTCTCTCTGCACCTCTATTCCTACCCTGCAAGTAGGTTCATGAGTACCATTTTCTTGGTTCTATATATATGTGTTAATATAGTCACTTTTCATTTTCTGACTTATTTAACCCTGTAATACAGGCTCTAGGGTCATCCACATCACTTCAACTGGCTCAATTCTGTTCCTTTTTGTGGCTTAGTAATATTCCACAGTATATGTGTACCACATCTTTACTCATTCATCTGTTGATGGATATCTAGGCTGATTCCATGCCCTGGCAATTGCAAATAGTGCTGCAGGGAACACTGAGGTATGTGTGTCTCCTTGAGTCATGGCTTTCTAAGGGAAAATACCAGGAGTGGGATTGCTGGGTCATATGGTAGCTCTATGCTTAGTTTTTAAGGAATTTCCATACTGTTTTCCACAGTGGCTTTACCTGACTTCTTAATTATGTTGCTCAATTTTAACATGTTAAAAATGTTGTCCCAATCATTTACTGATACAGGCTGAGTTCTTTGGGAAATGGACTCTGAAATCTGCTATTGTAGTGCAGGAAGATTTTTGAGAGTATTTTCAAGGACAACTCCATGGGGTAAAGGAAGCGTGATTAGGGGAATGGAAAAGCTGAACTGGGATTCTGTTGCAAGAAAGGACTCAGCCTAATCTACTAGGAGCTCTGGAGCTGCCCCACATCCAGGAAAGGGCTAGTTCTTTAAAACCCCATTTATGGCTCATTGGTTGCAGATTATCTCTGTAGAACCACCCACTAATTAATTAAATACAGACCCATTTGTAGTTAATTTTGTATATGGTATAAGGGATGGATTTCTCTTTCATTTTTTGGCTATGAGATTTCAGTTGTTTGGCATTATTTGATTAAAAAAAAAATCCTCCACTGAATTACTTTCATACATTTTGTGGAACGCTATTTCTGTTTAAGAGGGGAGCATATTTTTGGCCTGTTCTGTTGTATATCCCATTGATATATTAGTCTGCTTTTATATTGATACCATTTTCTCTTGTTGAGTATGAAAGTAAGTGAAAGTGAAAGTTGCTCAGTCATGTCAGACTCTTTACAACCCCATGGACTATCCATGGAATTCTCCAGGCTAGAATACTAGAGTGAGTAGCCTTTCCCTTCTCCAGGGGATCTTCCAAGCCCAAGGATCAAACCAGGTCTCCCGCATTGCAGGCAGATTCTTTACCCACTGAGGTATGAGGGAATCTCATATTCTTGGTCAATACACATTTATAGTAAGTCTTGAAATCAGATAGTGTTAGTTCCCCAACTCTGTTCTTCTTCGAAGCTATTTTGGCCATTTAATAGTTTAGATTTTCTTAAAATTACTTTACATTTTAGAATAAGCTAAAACTCTACTAGAATTTATTTGCTAAATCTTTCTGGAATTTATTTACATTTTATAAATCAATTTGGAGAGAACTGACATCTTAGTAAATTGGGGTGATCATGTTCATGAACAGAGTATGTCTTTATTTAGGTCTTCTTAATCCTCTCAGTACCTAAAAATTTGTCATTTTCAGTGTACAAGTTTGTGACATATTTTTTAAATTCAAGTTTGTGATATCTTTTGGCAGATTTATTCTTATGTATTACATATATGTTGCCTCTACTTTTGTTGCTAGTATAGAAATATAACTTTGCATATTAATAACCCATCATAAAACATTGTTAAACATACTCATTAGCCTTTTTAAGAATCCATGAGATCATCATGTCTGCTGCAAAAGACATTTTTATTTATTTTATTCCTTGCTTCATTTTATGAGCTAGCACTTTCAACATGTGGAGTAGAAGTAGCAAAAGTAGACATTCTTTATTTGCTCCTAATCTTAAAGTGAAAGCATTCAATTTGTGAGCATTAAATATGTTAGTTGCAAGGTCTGTTATGAAGATGCTTTTCAATTGGTGTGAGGAAAATCTCTTCCATGCCCAGTTTTCTGAGTGGTTTATTCAAAAAAAAAAAAGGTCTCGGATTTTGTCAAATGTTTTCTGCATTTAGTGAGATAATCATATGGCTTTTCCTTTTTAGCTATATTTATGATAATGATATTGATTAATTTTGAGATATGACACAAACTGTATTTTTGTAATATATTTTACTTGGTCACGATATAGTATCCTTTGTATTTGTTATATTATTCTATTTGATGTACTAAAATATTCTTTCCAGAGTTTTATGCATATGTGTTTATGAGGGTTATTGTTCCCGACAATAAGGGCTATGAGGGTTATTGACTTGATTTCTTTTCTTAATCTATTTTTCCTGTTTTTCATACCCAGGTAATGCTGGTCTCATTAAGTAATTTGGGAAAGGGTCCCTCTTCTTTAATTTTGCCTAAGAGTTGGCACAGAATTGGTATTTCTTCCTTAAGTGTTTGGTAGAATTCATTACTGATGATATCTGTGGAGAAATACTTTCCTTTCATGGAGATATTTACCTACAAATTCATTTTATTTAAGGATATAGGGCTATCTATTCCTTCTTGAATGAGCTTTGGCCATGATGGCCTTTTAAGGAATTTCACCTGGGTTGATTCCCCAGCCCCTCATTTTAACCTATCCTCAGTAATTCACCATAGCCTAGTATTTTTCTCAAGGCAGTAAACTCAAGCAATTGTAGTACAGTGTTTTACCTGATCTTGGTGTAATGAAAACTGTTATTTCATATGTTTGGTCTGCTTTTTTTTTGGTGGTATTGTTTCAGGTTGATAGGTAAACTCAATCCTTTGCCATAAATGGGAAATTCACAATTAAATCTAAAATACATCAAAAAACACAAAACATTGATGGGTATGTGATAAACCAAGTTAGTAACAGAACACAGATAACAGATATTCAAGTATTCGCTTAAAATTTTTTCATATATGTTTGCTAATGTTCATATAAAATATTAAAGTTACCAAGTAAGATAAACAAAATTACATTAATCATATAAACCAAACTGATATAATTATTATTTATTCTTTCTACTAAAGTGTATGATATTTATCCAAATCTTTAAAAAGTCCATTATTTAAATTTGATTAAATTCATGCTAGCAAAACTTTTTTCATCTATTTACTTTCATTACATTTTGACCTCTAGAATTCTTAGTGATAGTACTCATTTGTCTAGGTTTCAGACTTTCAGTGAGTTTCATTAGAGTTTCAAACATTATTGTAATGAATCTCATATACAAAATGTAATTTGAAACATGGCAGTAAATGTAATGTTGCATGGAAGTTGTTTCCCAAGCCAAGAGTCAAATTCAAGTTTGAAGGGCTTAAATTAATGGAATCAACATTTGACCAATACCCCAGCTAGGAAATTAGAACCATCCCTGATTTTCTTATTTAATCAACAACTACTATAGACTATAATTTACAAATAATACACAAAATTTGTCCGTCCACATCTATCTCTATCAGAGATACCTTGACTTGGACTTTCCTTGCTTCTTATCTTAGTGATTTCAGTGGGATCTGGAATGTTCTCTCTATTCTCTCTCAGGTAAATACAAGCTTTATCATGCTTCAGTCTTCTCATCTTGCTGTTCTTTACTCAGTGCTTTGAAGATCATTTCAGTGTCGTGGTATGGCAGTCCATCTGATCTGCTCCCCAAGCCCATGAAGAGTTGACTATTCTGGTCCCCTGCATTTCCATACCAGTGCTGTTGCTATTTAGTCACTAAGTTGCGTCTCATTGTTTGTGACCCCCTGGCAGCCCACCAGGTTTCCTGTCTTTCACTATACCAATACAAATACCATACCAATGAATACTCCTTTATTATAGTCATTGTATTACTCTATTATTTATATTGTGATTATCTCTTCTGAAGGGCAACCATAAGGTTTATCATCTCTTTGAATTCAAAGGATTTGGTCCATGCATAGAGCAGGCAGTCAGTCAATCAATGCTTGAGTAACTGAATTGAATTCCAGGCTGTTAGCAATATTTTGAGTGTCTCAGTTCACTCCACCCAACCCAACAGGAGTGGAGAACATGACTGGAACTGACATGCTTTGCTCCTGTCACTCACTTCTACTTCCATCCCCAGCTAGGAGACACAGTGCAAAGCTGTGTGAAATTGAAAAAACAAAAATCACAGTCCAGAGGTTTTAGGTGTATGAAACATTTGATTATTTTCATCCCAACAACCTTATCAACATGGTTTATAACAAGGAAGCTATTCAGCCAAATTAAAAAGAATAGAAAAAAAGAAATGTGTCAGAGAATAATTTCAGGAATAAAAAAACTGGAAGATATACTGTCAATTTTCCTGGAATATATTCTCCAAGCTCTCATCGACTAAAAATACTAAGAATTTTGATACTTATACCAAAATATTTGCCATGGTTGCAACTCAAATTATTTTGTTTGTAAACATCTCTGACACTAAAAGATTTTATTCAATATATATGATTCTTTAGAAATGTTTTTTTTAAACCAATCACCACACCCCAAATGAAGACTAAGTCACTATGCGTTTTTCTGCATCAAAATATCATTAATATATTAAGGCTAAAAATTTATTTTTAAAGATAGTCTTTAAAATTACCTTTGCATTGTTCAAGTAGTTTACTCATATCTCAGATGCAACTTTGAAGCAGTTTTTTCACATAATAATGTTTTATATGAATTTTAATGTCTTCCCTGTGTTAGTTGCTCAGTTGTGTCTGACTCTGTGACCCCATGGCCTGTAGCTCAACATGCTCCTCTGTACATGGAATTCCCAGGCAAAAATACTGGAGAGGGTTGCCACTTCCTTCCCCAGGGGATCTTCCTGACACAGGGCTTGAACCCAGGTCCCCTGCATCAAAGCAGATTCTTTACTGACTGAGCCACTTTCTTTGCTATATAATTTCTTCCCTAGTTTCCATAATAATCCCCTGAATGGCTGAACACAATCCAAGTTGACATCTTCTGTTGTTAGCCTAAGTTATTTGATTATGTAATGACATTACTTCATTCATATAATAAAGCTCCAATGTTTTTTTCTTTTAAAATTATTTGAATTTTTCCCTAAGGATATATCCTTACAAAATAATAATTATATCAAAGAATCAAACAATATGATAATTTGCCTGGCTCCTGACATATTTTTCCCAAGTATTTTGAAAAGAGTTGTGTTTAGTTATTCTGACTCTAAAGAAGTTGAGCAGACCATGTTCCCAGGGCCCCCTCTCCTAATGCTCCACTAAAGAGCAGAATCTTTGACACTGGTACATTCAGGACTGCATCTATCTATGGATAAAGTCACAGGAGGCAAGAGCCTGAGAAGGCCTCCATGGCCATCATCACTTACCCCCGTTCTGATGTTCATACCATCACTCTTGCAATAGGGTTGCAGTTCCATTACTGAAACTCTTCTAGGATGCAGGCAAGGAAAGTCTAAAGAGCCCTGACCTGCAGTGTACCCCCTTCCTGGTCCTCTGACTAACAAGCCTTTTCAGCCTGTGACTATTCACAACTCCAGAAGATACATATGTCTCAGCAAAGAGGTTCTTGTCATTTTTCAGTTAATAAGTCACGTCCAATTCTTTGCGACCCCATGAGGTGCAGCATGACAGGCTCCTCTGTCCTCCACTATCTTCTCGTATTTGCCCAAATTCATGTCCATTGAGTTGGTGATGCTGTCTAAACATTTCTTCCTCTATTGCCCCCTTCTTTTGCCCTCAGGAATGGAAGACAAAATAAGTAAGAAAATACAATTTAAAACAGGTCTCCAAAATGTGATCCTTCTTCAGGCTTTGGGATCTCCACCCATTCCACCTGCTCTTACTTAATTTTTAGAGATCTCCAATAGTTGACTTATGGAGTTTGTCTAAGGTTTTAGCTGAAGTCAATGGAAGAGATACAATGGAGTGTACTTATTCCTTCTTTACTATAAGATGAACCTATGAATAAGTTTTTAATTGGGGAAATGTGAAAATGGATTTATTCTTTGTGTCACTAACTGATTTCAAAGTTAGTGGGCTGGTAACAACCTATAAGATGAACCTATGAATAAGTTTTTAATTGGGGAAATGTGAAAATGGATTTATCCTTTGTGTCAAGTTAGTGGGCTGGTAACNAGGTTTTAGCTGAAGTCAATGGAAGAGATAGAATGGAGTGTACTTATTCCTTCTTTACTATAAGATGAACCTATGAATAAGTTTTTAATTGGGGAAATGTGAAAATGGATTTATCCTTTGTGTCACTAACTGGTTTCAAAGTTAGTGGGCTGGTAAAAACATATTTCTGGTTTTGAGTTGGTTTGATCCCGTGATTATAAAATTTAACACCAATTCATTTTTTGGATATGTGTTATACTAAAATTATACCAGTTGGACAATTAACTGTATGTCAAATAGTGCAAGGTAAGAAATATACAAGCAGTTCCCCCCATCCCTATGTGCGGGAGCTCCAGTCTGGGGTCAATAAAATGTTTTCTGTGAAGGATCAGGAAGTAATTTAGGATTTGTGGGACATTTAGTCTCTTTTGCAATTATTCAGCTCTATTGTAATATTCAAGCACTTGTAGGTAACACCCAGATGAATGGGTATGGCTACATTAGGCAATAAGTTGTTGTTTGCCAACTCCTGGCTTAAAATATTGAACATCTTTGTGCCTTTTTATTGATCTACTATTAAAGTTGCTACAGAAAAATTCTAAAATTCTTCATTAACACTTCTTAAAGATTCAGTGAGTAAAATGTGTGTTTTGTTATTTCGAGGTAAGCAATGACTGGCATTAGACTGGACCACTAGAGAAAGCATGGGTCCAGGTTCTGAGATTTGTAGGAGCCAGTCACTAATTACTTCAACTTAAATTTTCTTAATTATTTATGTGTATCCTTCCTGTTAATCATAAATTAGATGGTCTAAATTAATGTTGCCAACAAAGGTCTGTCTAGTCAAAGCTATGGTTTTTCCAGTAATCATGCATCGGTGTGAGAGTTGCACTATGAAGAAAGCTGAGCACCAAAGAAATTATGCTCTTGAACTGTGGTGTTGGAGAAGACTCTTGAGAGTCTCTTGGACTACAAGGAGGTCCAACCAGTCCCTCCTAAAGGAAATCAGTCCTGAGTGTTCATTGAAAGGATTGATGCTGAAGCTGAAACTCCAATACTTTGGCCACCTGATTTGAAGAACTGATTCATTAGAAAACACCCTGATGCTGGGAAAGATTGAAGGCAAAAGAAGAAGGGCAGGAACAGAGGATGAGATGGTTAGACAGCATCACCAACTCAACAAACATGAATATGAGCAAACTCCAGGAGACAATGAAGGAAACTGGCATGCTGCAGTCTGCTGCTGCTGCTAAGTTGCTTCAGTCGTGTCCAACTCTGTGTGACCCCAGAGATGGCAGCCCACCAGGCTTCCCCGTCCCTGGGATTCTCCATNGTGTACTGGAGAGAGAAAATTCTCAGATATGAGTTCTACTGACCGCTGAGAAGCTATTTAATAGAACCCCATTTTTAGAGGTACATAACTAGAAAAATATGCAGTCAATTTTTCTGGCTCTGAGACTGAATCAGATAAACACCCTGTGCTCTGAAGGACAAAACTGTAAGATGAGCCTTATTTCTCTTAAGCATCCCCTTTGCCAACAGCTCACAAATAGTAGGTTGTCTTATTGAAGGACTCATGTGTCAATGATGCTGCCACTTTTTCTTTTGGCCTTTCATAAAACCAGTCATTTTAACTCATTTAAAAGAATGCTCTTCTTTTCTCAGATTTATATTCTCTAATATCCATCAGATTGTCTCCAGTTCCTATGATTTTTTTTTTCTTTTTCTTCAACCCTGGTTGTTATGGAGAAATACAGAGAACCTCTTCAGGATGTTCGAGTAACGAAGGCCTTCCTTAGTCTGACAGGAAACTAACCACAAAATGATGAAATATGGCAAATACAAGTCATGACATATCCCACACAATAACTAACTGAAAAACCCTCCATCAGTCAAAAAAAAATTTTAACAATCATCATTTCAGGAAAACCTAAATATCTTCAGAAATGGCAAAAGTCCTTACCAAAAAAGGATAGACAAAGGAATGCCTCAGCAAGTTAGATTAAGAACAAGACTGAAAATCTCAGAAACAAAGTCATCAGAATATGTAAAATTTTTCTAAGAATTTAACTGAGATTCAAATTAGGGTGGTAAATAACTTTTTAATAGTGTGAGAATTAAAAGTCTGAGAGTTAAATGGTAGGTAATTGGTTACCACTATGTATCAAAAGGATGCAAATTATTTTAATCAGAATTAAACCTTAGATATCCTCAAGTCTAGCAAGGAGCAAATATGGCTGTCAGCATGAAATCTGCATGAGGAGGTAACACATTTACTGCAACCTGAAGAAGGAACAGATTGAACCATGCAAAGACCAATCAGGGCATAAACAGTCCATGCTCATAAATCCCACATTTCTCTAGTTTTCCAGCCTCCTTTGCAGTTCAGTTGGTGCATTGTGACTGAGTTCTAGAATATGACACATGGGCATAAATGATATATGCTATTCTGAAGCTTTATCTTGAAAAACCCATTCAATCATTCATTTTCTATTTACATTGACCATTGAGATGATGTGTTGCTGAGAAAAAAATTAAAGGAGTTTGGATCTTTGAACTTGGGGGACAGCCCCCAAAATGAAGTCATCTGATCCACATTGATGAACCATCACCAGGAATAAACATTTATTCTGTTAAGGCATTGAGATTTCAAGACTTATTTGAAACATTATAGGATGACCTAGAACAATGCTTCTGAAATTTTGGAGGACATAAAAATTCTCTGAAGATCTTGTTAAAACATAGGTTTCTGGGTGACCTCCACAGAGATTCTGAAAAGTGAGGAAAAACATTCTGTATTTCTAAAAAACTTCTAGTTTTTGTTGGTGCTACTTGTCCAAAAAATATATTGATCTAAATATCCTGAATGGAATACTAGGAGTAGAATTAGATAATAAAGTCAGTGTGAAAGATGTGATTTCCTGAGATAGAAAGGAGCCTTAACCTTACATGTACAAGGATCTGAAGGTAGATGAGTGTGGAAGAATTATAATGGGTAAATATTATGAATCAAGAATGATACTGAAAGTTTGACCCAGGAACCTTGAGATCAAATGGGAAGCAAGTTAGAATTTCCAGAGCAAGCTTGTGACACTAATCATTTCTAATTGACCCCCCAACCTTTTAAGGTATTGACAGGGTACAAGATTTAGTCACAAATAGAATACACGTGAATGCCAACATACCCTTTTCCTGCAGGTCTCCAGGACAAATCGAATGAAGAACCAAACATTTTCTATCAGGTGGGAAAGTTTTAATGTGAATGGACATTTTGTCACAGAGTTCTTCTGTATGAACAACTTTACTCTGGTTTATGAATTATGGCTGGGAAAAGAGGCAGGGGCCAGAGAGGCATTAGCTTGGAGTCACCAGAGACCTCATATAGGAATAGTGATGAATTCATTGATGATGAAGATCCCAGGGGGTAGAAGATTAATACTCGAAGTACTGTTTCTCAATACCAGGTGCTCACTAAAATCCTATGGGGAATTTTCAAAATTACTTTGTTTGGATCACTCCTAGAGATTCTAATTCTGGGTTAAGGGCATTCAATAGGTCTTGCCATACCTTAAAAAACATTCAGTTGCTTTTCATAAGTATCTAAATTTGTTTAGTCATTAAAATGTTCATCCTGGTTCCTAAAATCTCAATGCTAATTTAAAGAGTCAGTGTCCTGAAGCACTTATTTGCCTCTCCTCCCCAGGACAGGTTAGGACAGAGTAGTAGCAGCTTAGAGAGGAGAGAGATGGCGGGCGAGAGGACAATGTGTTTGTACTTTCACGTTTCTATGTTTATTTTTTTCCCTTTCTGCTTCTCTGGAAAACATTCATTTCTGTGTGGCACGTGGGTAGGGATGGGCTCTTCAAAAATCCTTATGAGATTATCCTTTGCTAGGGGCTGAACTGTGTCCCCTGAAATTTCACATACTGAAGTCATAACATTCAATACCCCAGAAAGTGTCTACCTTTACCGATAGTGTCTTTAAAGAGGTGTTTAAGGTGACTTCCCTGGTGGTCCAGTGGTTAAGACTCTGAGCTTCCACTGCATGGGACATGGGTTCAATCCCTGGTAGAGGGACTAAGATCCCACATGCCTAAGGGCATGGCAAAATAATAATAATCATAATGATAAAGTGGTAATGAACTTAAAACACATGAGTTGACCTTAATCTGATATGACTTGTGTCCTTATAAGAGGAAAAGATTAGGAGACAGGCAACACAATGACCAAGGGCAACCATAAGAGGACCCAGCAAGAACGCAGCCAGCTACAAACCAAGGTGAGATGCCTCAGAAGAAACAACATTGCCAACACCTTGATCTTGAACTTCTATTCTCTGAAACTGTGAGAAAATAAATTCCTGTTGTTGAAGCCACCCAGTTTGTGTCTTTTTCCTTATGAAACCTCGAACAAACTAGTACACCTTCTGTATGAGTGCTCTATCTTCTTGGGATCGGTCCCTTTATGCCTCCTAGCCTTCACTCAGTGTGGACTATCTAGATGTCCCCTGTTGTTCAAAAATCCTTTGTCCACTGATACCTTGTGGAAAATTTAAAGATGTTTGCTCCTTGGAAGAAAAGCTAGGACAAACCTAGACAGTATATTGAAAAGAAGAGACAATACTTTGCTAACAAAGTCCAACTAGTCAAAGCTATGGTTTTTCCAGTAGTCACATATGGATGTGAGAGTTGGACCATAAAGAAGGCTGAACACCAAAGAATTGATGCTTTCAAACTGGGGTGTTGGCGACAACTTCTTAAGAGTCCCAGGACTGCAAGGAAAGCAAACCAGNACAGGTTAGGACAGAGTAGTAGCAGCTTAGAGAGGAGAGAGATGGCGGGCGAGAGGACAATGTGTTTGTACTTTCACCTTTCTATGTTTATTTTTTTTCCCTTTCTGCTTCTCTGGAAAACACTCATTTCTGTGTGGCATGTGGGTAGGGATGGGCTCTTCAAAAATCCTTATGAGATTATTCTTTGCTAGGGGCTGAACTGTGTCCCCTGAAATTTCACATACTGAAGTCATAACATTCAATACCCCAGAAAGTGTCTACCTTTACCGATAGTGTCTTTAAAGAGGTGTTTAAGGTGACTTCCCTGGTGGTCCAGTGGTTAAGACTCTGAGCTTCCACTGCATGGGACATGGGTTCAATCCCTGGTAGAGGGACTAAGATCCCACATGCCTAAGGGCATGGCAAAATAATAATAATCATAATGATAAAGTGGTAATGAACTTAAAACACATGAGTTGACCTTAATCTGATATGACTTGTGTCCTTATAAGAGGAAAAGATTAGGAGACAGGCAACACAATGACCAAGGGCAACCATAAGAGGACCCAGCAAGAACGCAGCCAGCTACAAACCAAGGTGAGATGCCTCAGAAGAAACAACATTGCCAACACCTTAATCTTGAACTTCTATTCTCTGAAACTGTGAGAAAATAAATTCCTGTTGTTGAAGCCACCCAGTTTGTGTCTTTTTCCTTATGAAACCTCGAACAAACTAGTACACCTTCTGTATGAGTGCTCTATCTTCTTGGGATCGGTCCCTTTATGCCTCCTAGCCTTCACTCAGTGTGGACTATCTAGATGTCCCCTGTTGTTCAAAAATCCTTTGTCCACTGATACCTTGTGGAAAATTTAAAGATGTTTGCTCCTTGGAAGAAAAGCTAGGACAAACCTAGACAGTATATTGAAAAGAAGAGACAATACTTTGCTAACAAAGTCCAACTAGTCAAAGCTATGGTTTTTCCAGTAGTCACATATGGATGTGAGAGTTGGACCATAAAGAAGGCTGAACACCAAAGAATTGATGCTTTCAAACTGGGGTGTTGGCGACAACTTCTTAAGAGTCCCAGGACTGCAAGGAAAGCAAACCAGTCAATCCTAAAGGAAATCAACCATGAATATTATTGTAAGGACTGATGCTGAATTCCTAATACTTTGGCTACCTGATGTGAAGAGCTGACTCATTGGAAAAGACCCTGATGCTGGGAAAAACAGAAGGCAGGAGGAGAAGGGGATGACAGAGGACAAGATGATTGCATGGCATCACTGACTCAATGGACATGAGTTTGAGCAATCTCCAGGAGATGGTGAAGGACAGGGAAGCCTGGCATGCTGCAGTTCACAGGGTCATAAATAGTTGAACATGACTGAGCAATCAAACAATGACAATCTTGGAGAAGGGCTGACAAAGTTACTCTTGACACTTCATTGTCAAAAACCTTCATTCAGCCCATAGAGAATCTGCAAGCCAAAAAAAAGAGAAAAGAATACACCACCACCACTCATCCCTGCCTTTCTTCACTCAGCATTTACTCCTTTCCCAATGATCCTGGGGGATTAAGGACTCTAGAGCAGGGGCTCAGCAATCTTAGGCAGGAGTTTACTGAAGGATTCTAAGTCAGTGAACAGAAAGAATGGCGTTGACCACCCCAAATTTTATGTCCTCTTCTCTAAGGGGTACCTTACCTCACCCCTGGTAAGAAGGAATCATATCTTCTTATGAATTTTCTGCTCTTTTGTGAGAGTTCCTACAGAGCTCACACTCAATTCTAAACCCTGAAGTGGCCTCAGGGCTCAACACGGGTGAATCTTAAGAACTACAATCTTGAATAAGTACACAAAAGGATACATACGCTATGATTTCATTTACATAAATATCTTAAAACAAGTGAAACAGATGGAATTCAGTCAAAACAGCAATTAACTTGGAGGGATTACTGACTAGAAAAGAAAAAGATAAAGGTTTTTGTTGTTCTATGCAACATTTTTTATAATTTTATCTTTGTAGTAGTTGATGATTAGAAGATGGTAAGAAGGTGATACTGGGTAGCTCAATTAAAGTCTGGTTCAAGATGCACCAAATTGAAGTATTAATAAAAGTATAATAAGTTGATTATAAAATTGTCCTGAGTACTCAAGAAATTATATTGGTACTTAAAATGTCATAATAAACAATTAATTCATTCAATTCAACTGATAGTTGTATTAGCACTAACAGGCTCTATATAAGGAACAAGGAAGGAAGAAAGAATTGTTAGCTGTGAGATCTTCAGCAAATCATTTTTATAATATGAGTCACTTACAAATTATATGTTATTTCTACAAGTGCTATGCTTATCAAATGCTCATTAAGGACAGTGACCTGAGATGCTTTTGTGTAAATAAACAGTTTAATTTCTAGTCATGTTCCTGATTTTACTTAAATAAGTTAACACTTTATGTATAATAATCCTTTTTCCCCACATTTTTATACCAATCTTAATTCATTCCCAGGCATTCTTAAAGCACTGAAAGATCAGACTGTCATATTTCTTGAATGGTCTAATCCTGTAGTGGGAAAAAATTTCAATAATAGAACTGTGTAGGAACCATAAGGGATTTATAAATTTGATCGTGTAAACATTAAAATTTCTTGAAATAAGTTCAACCACAAAATAAGTAAATAAACAAAAAACTCTACCATTAATAATATCAGAAGATCATCTGTAGTTAATTTCAAAGACATACATTAAGCAAGAAAAGGAAACAGTAACCTAGTTCAGTATCCTTACCCGGGAAATCCCAGGGAGAGAGAAGCCTGCTAGGCTATAGCCCATGGGGTTTACAAACAGCTGGATATGGGTGAGCAACTGAACAAAAATGACATTCAATAAAACTTTCACCCTAGTAGAAAATTGGGTAAAAGTATGAGGCAATGGTGACCCACTCCAGTACTGCCTGGAAAATCCCATGGACAGGGAAGCCTGGTAGGCTGCAGTCCATGGGGTTGCTAAGAATCAGACATGACTGAATGACTTCACTTTGACTTTTCACTTTCCTGCACTGGAGAAGGAAATGGCAACCCACTCCAGTGTTCTTGCCTGGAGAATCCCAGGGATGGAGGACCCTGGTGGGCTACAGTCCACAGGGTCGCAAAGAGTCGGACACGACAGAGTGACTTCACTTTCACTTTCATGAGGTTAACTCATATGAGAATGAATATAAATGCTCAATAAAACTATAAAATTCTCAACATTCTTAATCATTAAAGAATTCAGTAGCTATTTTTTCAACTTTTAAGTCTGATGAAAGCTTAATAAAATCATGAAATTCAGTATCAGAAGGCTGATATTTTTTTCAAGAGCAATTTTTAAGTACCTGCAAAACGTTTTACTTGCTTTCAATCATCAATTTCAATTTTAAGTGCTTTCTGGGTTTCAGAATTGCAGACAAGATACCTTATACCTATGTTAGAAAAATATCTGGAAACTAAACAAATGTTCATCAAATAATTACCTTAAATTATGATCCATTTTAACATGTATACAAAACACTATTTTTAAAAAGTAAGATAATCAATGTTTAAAATATAAATGCCAAAGATATACAATAAAATAAAAACATCAAGTTTTAGAGTTAAAGCAGTAGTCTTTTTTTTTTTTTAATATGGTAGGATTTCTGGTGATATTTCTTCTATCTTTAGAGAAATAATTGGAATGCAAGACTTAAAGTCTACTGAGAGGAGACATACAGATTTTATATGTTTTCCAGAGTCTTTTTCTGGAGTCTCAACTCCTTCTCCCAGTAGATATCTTCTATTCTACCAGTTCAGTTCAGTTCAGTCGCTCAGTTGTGTCTGACTCTTTGCAACCCCATGAATCTCAGCACACCAGGCCTCCCTGTTCATTACCATCTCTCAGAGTTCACTCAGACTCACGTCCATCAAGTCCGTGATGCCATCCAGCCATCTCATCCTCTGTCGTCCCCTTCTCCTCCTGCCTCCAATCCCCCCCAGCATCAGAGTCTTTTCCAATGAGTCGACTCTTTGCATGAGGTGGCCAAAGTACTGGAGTTTCAGCTTTAGCATCATTCCTTCCAAAGAAATCCCAGGGATGATCTCCTTCAGAATGGATTGGTTGGATCTCCTTGCAGTCCAAGGGACTCTCAAGAGTCTTCTCCAATACCACACTTCAAAAGCATCAGTTCTTTGGTGCTCAGCCTTCTTCACAGTCCAACTCTCACATCCATACATGACCACAGGAAAAACCATAGCCTTGACTAGATGGACCTTAGTCGGCAAAGTAATGTCTCTGCTTTTGAATATACTATCTAGGTTGGTCATAACTTCTCTTCCAAGGAATAAGCGTCTCCTAATTTCATGGCTGCAGTCACCATCTGCAGTGATTCTGGAGCCCGCAAAAAATAAAGTCTGACTGTTTCCACTGTTTCCTCATCTATCTCCCATAAAGTGATGGGACCAGGTGCCATGATCTTTGTTTTCTGAATGCTGAGCTTTAAGCCAACTTTTTCACTCTCCTCTTTCACCTTCATCAAGAGGCCCTTTAGCTCCTCTTCACTTTCTGCCATAAGGGTGGTGTCATCTGCATATCTGAGGTTATTGATATTTCTCCTGGTAATCTTGATTCCAGCTTGTGTTTCTTCCAGTCCAACGTTTCTCATGATGTACTCTGCATAGAAGTTATTAAACAGGATGACAATATACAGCCTTGACGTACTCCTTTTCCTATTTGGAATCAGTCTGTTGTTCCATGTCCAGTTCTAACTGTTGCTTCCTGACTAGCATGTAAGTTTCTCAAGAGGTAGGTCAGGTGTTCTGGTATTCCCATCTCTTGAAGAATTTTCCATAGTTTATTGTGATCCACACAGTCAAAGGCTTTGGCACAGTCAATAAAGCAGAAAAGATGTATTTATGGAACTCTCTTGTTTATTCGATGATCCAGTGGATGTTGGCAATTTAATCTCTGGTTCCTCTGCCTTTTCTAAATCCACCTTGAACATGAGGAAGTTCACGGTTCACGTATTGCTGAAGGCTGGCTTGCAGAATTTTGAGCATTACTTTACTAGCATGTGAGATGAGTGCAGTTGTGCAGTAGTTTGAGCATTCTTTGGCATTGCCTTTCTTTGGGATTGGAATGAAAACTGACATTTTCCAGTTCTGTGGCCACTGCTGAGTTTTCCAAATTTGCTGGCATATTGAGTGCTGCACTTTCACAGCATCATCTTTCAGGATTTGAAACAGCACAACTGGAATGCCATCACCTCCACTAGCTTTGTTCATAGTGATGCTTTCTAAGGCCCACTTGACTTCACATTCCAAGATGTCTGACTCTAGATGAGTGATCACTTCATCATGATTATCTGGGTCTTGAAGATCTTTTTGTACAATTCTTCCATGTATTCTTGCCACCTCTTCTTAATATCTTCTGCTTCTGTTAGGTCCAGACTATTTCTGTCCTTTATCAAGCTCATCTTTGCATGAAATGTTCCCTTGATAGCTCTAATTTTCTTGAAGAGATCTCTAGTTTTTTCCTTTCTGTTCTTTCTCTATTTCTTTGCATTGATCGCTGAAGAAGGCTTTCTTATCTCTTCTTGCTATTCTTTGGAACTCTGCATTCAGATGCTTATATCTTTTCTTTTCTCCTTTGCTTTTCATCTCTCTTCTTTTCACAGATATTTGTAAGGCCTCCCCAGACAGCCATTTTGTTTTTTTGCATTTCTTTTCCATGGGGATGGTCTTGATTCCATAAAACATTGTCTCCCGTACAATGTCACGAACCTCATTCCATAGTTCATCAGGCATTCTATCTACCAGATCTAGGCCCTTAAATCTATTTCTCACTTCCACTGTATAATCATAAAGGATTTGATTTAGGTCATATCTGAATGGCCTAGCGGTTTTCCCTACTTTCTTCAATTTCAGTCTGAATTTGGCAATAAGGAGTTCATGATTTGAACCACAGTCAGCTCCTGGTCTTGTTTTTGTTGATTGTATAGAGCTTCTCCATCTTTGGCTGCATAGAATATAATCAATCTGATTTAAAGTCAAGAAACACCTGGAGTAACAGGCAAATTTGGCCTTGGAATGTGGAATGTAGCAGGGCAAAGACTAATAGAGACTAAGATGTGTGATGAAAAATGAATTTTGTACAACACCAGGGATGACCAGCTCAGTTGTTTGACTGAGAAGAAGCTCCAAAGCACTTACCAAAACCAAACTTGCATCAAAAAAGGGTCGTGGTCACTGCTTGGTGATTTTATCCACTACAGCTTTCTGAATCCCAGTGAAATAATTACATCTGAGAAGTATGCTTAGCAAATCAAAAAGATGCACTGGAAACTGCAATGCCTGCAGCCAGGATTCATCAACAGAAAGGGCCCAATTACTCTCTACAACAGTGCCCAACCACACATCACATAACCAAGGCTTCAAAAGTTTAACAAACTGGGCTACAAAATATTGCTTCATCTGCTATATTCACCTGACCTCTCATCAACCGACTACCACTTCTTCAAGCATCTCAACAATTTTTTGCAGAGAAAATGCTTCCACAACCAGCATGAGGTAGAAAATGCTTTCCAAGAGTTTGTTGAATCCTAAAACACAGACTTTTATGCTACAAGAATTAGCAAACTTATTTCTTGTTGGCAAAACTGTGTTGATTTTAATGGTTCCTATTTTGATTTATTAAGATTTGTTTGAGCCTAGTTATAATGATTTAAAATTCATGGTCTGAAGCCATAATTACATTTGCACTAATCTGATACATTTTTAAGACTGACAGGAACAGACACTATTCCTGGTGCTGTGTGTCAGAAATTGTTTCCTCTAATTCTGTGGAATGGATCTTTCCTGGCCTTGGATATTTCTTACGTGAACTTAAAAGTTCTGAAGAGAAAACAAGAATTGATAACCTAGAATTCTGTGATAAGCAAAATATTTGTGAAAAACAAAGCTGAAATACTTTTTCATAAATACAAAAGCTAAAAGGATGCATCAGCAAAGACTCTCATAAAAGAAATGAAGAGCATCAGAAAGGGGCAACTACATATACAAATATATAAAAAGTTTCTCATTTTAAAAAACTAATTAAAATATAACTTTAAAAAAATTAACAATGTAATGTGAAATTTTAACCTATATAAATGTAATAAATCTACAATAGCACGAAGATTGGGAAGAGAGACGTGGAAGTTTACTATCACAGGATTCTATGACTACATGTAGAGTCTCATAATATCAGCTGCAAGTAGATGCATATAGTTTACAGTTATGTAAACAATAAACCTTAAAGCAGTCACATAGAAAATAGAGCTCTAGATAATAAGCCAAAAAAGGAGATAAAGTCATTAAAATATTTGATTAATGTGGCTCAGCTGGTAAAGAATCTGCCTGAAATGCGGGAGACCTGCCTGGTTTGGGAACATCCCCTGGAGAAGGGAAAGGCTACCCATTCCAGTATTCTGGCCTGGAGAATTCCATGGACTGTATAGTCTATAGGGTCACAAAGAGTTGGACAGGATTGAGCGACTTTCACTTTCACTTTTTCACTTTCAAAGAAGGAGAAAATATGAAGGATGAAAATAAGAAGACTGGAGCAAATAAAAACTAGCTATAACAGATTTAAAGCAAATCATGTTAATGATTACATTAACTTTGGTCTAAATACCCCAATTAAAAAATAGAGGTTGTCAGGTTAATTAAATGTAGGGTGCAAATATATGCAGCCTCCAGGAAAAGAACTTTAAATACAAGGTTCAAATGGATTAAAGAATTTTTTTAAAATGTATACCATCCTCACATTAATGGAGAGAAATATGGAATGGATATATTAACATCAGAAAACATATTTCAGAGTAGTAAATATTATCAAAGACTTTTTAAAAGGTAATTTTATAAGTTGGTAATTTTATTAAGAGAACATAGCAATACTATTTATGTACTCAATAACTGAACCTCAAAATACACAACAGACTTCCACAGGGAAACAGCAAATCCACAATTATAATTAGAGATACAAGAAAAATAGATACAAGATCCGTAAAGGCAGAAATTTAAATAATACAACTAGCCAACATGATCCAACTATTATTTACACAACATTAGGTACACAATAAACCTGTAACAATTTAGACTGTATTTTGGACCATAAAACAAGTTTCAACAAATCTTTGAAGAATCTACCTGCAATGCGGGAGACCTGGGTTCGATCCCTGGGTTGGGAAGATCCCCTGGAGAAGGGAAAGGCTACCCACTCCAGTATTCTGTACTGGAGAATTCCACGGACTATACAATCCATGGGGTCGCAAAGAGTCAGACACAACTGAGCAACTTTCACTTTCCACTTCCACTTTTAAAGGATGTAAGCCACATACAGTATGTCCTATAACCACAAAAGGAGCTAAATTAGAAGTAAATAACAAGAAAATCCCTTAATATTTTGAAACTAAATAACACATTTATAAATAAGCCATAGGTCAAGAATAAGTCAAAAAGAATTTTTAAAGTCAGCAAAAGCAATACAGTATTGTAACGTAGAATAAAGTATTTTAAAAATTTAAAAATTAAAAATAAATAAATAAAGTAAAGTAACTTTGAATTAAATAAAAATTTTTTAAATATCAATTTTATACAATGCTTTAATGTACTACTTAGGAAATTTATAGCACTAAACCCCATTGATTAAAAAAGAACAAAGTTATCAAGTTAATGGTCTTAGCCTCTACCTTAAGAAAGTAGAATAACATGGGAAAACTGCAAAGTAATTAGAAGAAAAGAAATGCTAAAAATTTAAGACATAAATGAATTAAACAGAAAATATAAAACAACAAAGAATCAATAAAATGGAAAAAAGCAATGAACTATTATTAATAAATACTACACAAATGAATCTCAAAATAATAATGCTGACTAAAAGAAAGTGGGAAACAAAGGACAAACTTTACGATTCCATTTATATACAATTCTGGAAAATGAAAACAATCCATAGTGACAGAAAGCAGGTCAGTAGCTGCTTGGGAGTGAGACAAGGGAGAGAAAGGAGAGAGAGGGATTACAAAGAGGCCTAAGCAAACCTCATGGTGATGGTTTCACGGTCATGCACATATCTTACAAGGCATCAAATGATGGCTTCAACATGAGCAGTTATTGTATGTCAGTTATTTCTCAATAAAGCTGTTCCCAATACACACAACTACATTGAAAATCAAATGCCAGATGACATGTGTACAAGGTTATTGTACATAAGAATTAAAGCAATAAATTCAATGCAACCTAAGTGTCTAGAAAAAGGGATTTGTTAAATTACGCTCCTCCAGCTCTGTGGACAGAAAACAGGTATTTTTATGCATGACTGTGATGCATTCTCCATGACTGATTATTAAGAACACACACAAACACAGATAGATACACACATCTCAAAACACAATATGAAGAAATTCAGAGAAGTCTATATTTTATGCCTCTGCTTTTGGTATTGAAAAAAAAAGGACTGACATATATACACTACTATGTATAAAACAGATGACTAATGAGAACATACTGTGTAGCTCAGGAAACTCTGCTTAATGCTCTGTGGTGACCTGAATGGGAAGAAAATTCAAAGGAGTGTATGTATGTACACGTATAGCTGATTCACTTTGCTGTATAGCAGGAACTAACACAACATTGTAAAGTAACTCTAATCCAATAACAGTTGAATTAACACATTGCCATACCTGGAAAGTATACATTATAAAGTAAAAAAGTAACAGCAAGGTAACTGGTGTTTGGAAGACAGGAGAGTGAGAGCAATTTTTTTTCTTATACAGTTGACCCCTGAAGGATATTTCAGTAGTAAATGTTACATCACTACACTACTGGAGGTTAATTAAATTGGTGAATGTAAAACCACAAATAAAGAAGAATCACATATACACAGGGCCCCATAAATTATAAAGCATAATCAAATGCACAGAGGGTGAGGGTCCCTAACTCACACTGTTCAAAGGTCATTCAATCTTTGATCATCTTGATCAAGAAATACATAAATCTCTTATCTATTTAAGCATAATTTTTAAGAGCCCTAGCAATAAAGTATCATACTATTGAAAAGTTAGTCAAGTTGTAAAATCAGATAGCTGGTACTAACTATGTGACTTGGGGAACTTAAACTTATTTTTCTTAAAAAGATACCACAAATAATGATAGTATCTTTAAAAGAAAATTGTTAGTTGCTCAGTCATGTTTGACTCTTTGCAACCCCGTGGACTGTAGCTTGGCTCCTCTGTCCATTGGATTCTCCAGACAAGAATACTGGAGTGGGTTGCCATTTCCTTCTCCAAGGGAATCTTCCCAGCCCACGGATCGAATCTGCATCTCCTGCATTGCAGACAGATTCTTGACTCTGAGCCACCTCAGAAACCCGAATAAATAAGCACTTGGAACAGTACATGTCACTATAGTAAACAAGCAATGTTTTTATTAAAATACAGTTGAAGTACAATATTGTGTTAGTTTTTGGAGTGCTACATGATGATTTGATACTTGCATAAATTATGCTTGCATCACCAGCATAGTGCAGCAACCATTTATCACCATACAAAGTTGTTACAATATTACTGACCATATTCTTTATGCTATCTATTAATCCCCATGACTTATTTAATATATAAGTCAAGGTTTCTATTTCTTAGTCCCTTTTACCTATTTTGCCCACTCTCCCATCCCCCATTTTTTCTGACAACCACCTATTCGTTCTCTACATCTATGAGTCTGATTTCATTTGAGTTTGCTTTGTTTCATAGATTTCACATATAAATGATTTCATGCAGTCTTTTTCTCTCTCTGGTTTATTTCACTAAGCATAGCACCCTCAAGATCCACCCATATTGTCTCAGATGACAATATTTCATTAATGTTCTTTATAGCTGAATAATATTCCACTGTCTGTGTATACTACATCTTTATCCATTCATCTATCAGTGGACACTTGCTTCCATATCTTAGTTGTTTATAACAATGCACCAGTGAACACAGGAGTGCATATATCCTTTGAATTAGTGCTTCATTTTCTTCAGGTTTACATTCAGAAGTGGAGATGCTGAATATTATGGTAATTTTGTTTTTCATTTTTTGAGGAACCCCCATACTGTTTTTTATGATGGTTGTACCAATTTACAACCACATCACGAGTCCACAAGGATTTCCTTTCCTCCACATCCTCAGCAGTTTTTGTTAATTTTTGCCATTTTGATGATAACCATTCTGGCAGGTGTGAAGTGGTGTCCCAAAATGGGTTTTTCTTCATGAAAGAAGATGTTTATGTAATAAAAGTTTCAGATGAAAAAGGCAATACATTACAAATACAGATTTTATAGTCATAATTTGTAAGAGGACATCTGATTTTAAAAGAGAGGCCATTATCATAATTTTATTCTACTATAAAATAGCTTTACTCTTTAATACTGTTTTTAGTTGTTTATTTTATTAAACTATAATATACTTAAAATATTAGTTTTAGGTGTACAACAGAGTGATTCAGTATTTTTATACATTACAAAAGGATCACCATGAAAATCTAGCCATCATCTATCACCAAATTCATTAATAATATATTGAGAATATTCCTCTGTTGTACACTCATCCCTGGGGCTTACCTATTTTATCACTGCAAGTGTGTACCCCTTAATCTCCCTCAGCTAATTCAGTCATCCCCACACAACCCTCCCCTCTAGCAAACACCAGTTTGCACTCTGCATCTACGCATTAGTTTTTGTATTTTCATGTCTGTTCATTTGTTCTATTTTGTAAATTCCATATATAATTGAAACTGTAGGGTATTTTTCTTGCTCTGTCTGACTTCATTCAGTTAGCATAGTAAATACCCTCTAGTCCATCTACATGATTACAAATGGCAAGACTGTACTCTCTTTATGGCTAAGTAATATTCCATGATGTGTGTGCTTGTGTGTATGTATGCGTTACATCTTTATCCATACATCTATATGTACACATTTAGATTGCTTATCTTGGCTATTGTAAATAATGGTGCAATGAACATAGGTTTGCATGTCTCTTTTTCTAAGTAATGTTTTTATTTTCTTCAGAAAAAAAATACACATAAATGGAATTTCTGAATCTTATAATAATCCCATTTTTAAGTTTTTGAGAAACCTCCATACTGTTTTCCAAAGTGGCTTCAACAATTTATATTCCCACCAACAGTACACAATAGTTCCCTTTACTCTACACCCTTATGTTGAATCTATATATTGCCTAGGATAATGTAGTCAGTTAAACAATATTAATTCTTTTAATCCATAAGCACAATGCATCTTTCCATTTGTTTGTGTCATCTGTAGTTTCTTTCATCAGTGTCTTATAGATTTCTGAGTACAGTTCTTTAACCTCTTTGGTTGGGTTTATTCTTTTTAAAACAATTGTATATTGGATTGTCTTCCTTATTTGCCTTTCTGATAGTTTGTTGTCAATTTATAAAAGTGCAACAGATTTCTGTATTAACTGTGTATCCCCCAACTTTACTGAATTTATTATTTTTATGGCTTTTTGATGGTAGCTTTAGGATTTTCTATGTATAATACTCTGTCATATGCAAACAGTGAGATCTATCTCCCTTTTCAATTTGAATTCTTTTTATTTTTCTTGTCTGATTTCTGTGACTTTCAATACTATGTTGAATGAAAGTGGCAATGCTTCTAGATTTTCACAATAGAGAATACTGTTGACTGTGAGTTTGTCACATATGATCTATATTATGTGGATGTATATTTCCTTTATGCTCATTTTGTTGAGAATCTTTTAATCATAACTGTATAATGAATTTTGTCACATATATTCTGCATTTATTGAGATGATCAGATGATTTTTATTCTTTATTTTTGAATGTAGTAGATCATGTTGATTAATTTGAAGATATCATATTCTCATCTCAAAAATAAATCATCAAATCATATTTATCTTTGGGGTAAATCACACTTGATCATGTGAAAAAGTAAAGTCGCTCAGTCATGTCTGTCTCTTTGTGACCCCATGGACTGTAGCCTACCAGGCTCCTCTGTCCATGGGATTTTCCAGGCAATAGTGGCATGATCTTTTTAATATATTGTTAAATTTAGTTTGGTAATATATTTTTGAAGAGTTTTACATCTGTGTTCATAAGTGAAATTAACCTGTAATTTTCTTTCATATGGTGTCTTTGTCTGGCTTTGGTGTCAAGGTGATGCCAGCCCAGTAAGATGACTGAAAATGTTTATTCCTCTTCAAGTTTTTAGAATATTTTGAGAAATATTTGGGCTAACTCCTCTTTAAATATTTGGTAGAATTTACCTGCAAAGCCATCTGGCCTTCGACTTTTGCTTGTTGGGAGTTTTACTATTACTTATTCAATTTCATCACTGGTATTTGGTCTGTTCATATTTTTATTTATTTCTAATTCATTCTCATGAAACCATACAGTTCTATGAATTTATCTCTAGGTTATCCATTAAACTGGAGTATATTGTTCAAAGTAACCTCTTATGATCTTTTGCTTTTCTGTGGTGTCAGTTGCAACTTCTTTTTCCTTTCTGATATTGTTGATTTGGACCTGCTCTTTTGTTCTTGATGAGATTGGCTAAAGGTTTATCAATTTATCTTTTCAAAGAACCACATTTTAGTTTCTTTGGTCTTATTAAAGGATTAATTTTTTATTCTTTATTTCATTTATTTCTACTCTGATCTTTATGATTTCTTTTGTTCTACTAATAGTGGGTTTTGTTTGTTATTTTTCAAGTTCTTCTAGGTGTAAAGTTAGATTGTTTGAGATATTCCTTATTTCTTGCAGTAAAATTGAATTTCTGTAAACTTCCCTTTTAGAACTACTTTTGGCATGTCCCACAAATTTTAGAACATTGTGCTTTGTTATCATTTGTCTCGAGATATTTTTAAATTTTGTCCTTGATTTCTTCAGTGATCCTTTGGCCATTTAATAGCATATCATTTAACCTCCACATATTTGTGTTTTTTGAACTTTTTTGCTTGTAATTGATTTCCAGCTTCACAGTGTTGTGGTCATAAAAGATGCTTGATATAATTTCCATCTTATTTTTTCTCTCCTCTCTGCCCACATTTAAAGTTTTTGACATAATTTACATATTTTTGTTTTGTGTATCCCTTAACTATTTATTGNGATTTCCAGTTTCACAGTGTTGTGGTCATAAAAGATGCTTGATATAATTTCCATCTTACTTTTTTTCTCCTCTCTGCCCACATTTAAAGTTTTTGACATAATTTACATATTTTTGTTTTGTGTATCCCTTAACTATTTATTGTCGATATAGAGAATTTTACTATTTTTTCTTCTAACCTTCTTATTAGCTTTATTAGTGATTGGTCTACTATCTTTACTGTATGTTTGCCTTTACCAAGGAGATGTTTCCTTGTATAATTTTCTCATTTCTACTTGTAGAAATGAGAGAGATTTAGAGAGATTTCTTTAACATTTTTTTGTAAAACATTTTATTGGTGCTGAACTCTTTCAGCTTTTGCTTATCTGTACAACTTTTTAACTCCCTTTCAAATCTGAAAAAATAGCCTTACCAGGTAGAATATCATTGTTTGAAGATACTTCTTATTTCATCACTTTGAATATATCATGTCATTCCCTTCTGGCCTCAAAGTTTTTGCAGAAAAGTTAGCTAATGGTCTTACAGGTGGTTTCTTGAACACAATTATTTAGCTTTCTCTGCCACTGTTAAGGCTCTTTATCTTGAACTTTTGCCATTATAATTATAAGGTGTCTTGGTGTGAACCTCTTTGAGCTGATCTTGTTTGGGACTCTCTATGGTACCTGGACCTGGATATCTGTTTCCTTTCCCAGGTTAGGGGAGTTTTCAGCTATTATTCAAATAAGGTGGGTTTTTTTTTTTTAATTTTTCCTTCTGGGACCCTGTAATGTGAATGTTAGCATCCTTGATGTTATCCCAGAGATCTCAAACTGTCCTCGTTTCTTTATTTTTCTTTCTATTCAGCTTGGTTAATTTCCACATCTCACTCTTCCAGGTAGCTGTAACTTCTAATCTACTGTTGATTTCCTTTCTGCGTATTAATTTCAGTTATTATTCCTCAGCCTTATTTCATTCTTCTTTGTATTTCCTAATTCTTTGTTAAAGTTCTCACTTTGTTCATCCATTCATCTCTCAGAATTATTGAATATCTTTATAATATTTACCTTGAACTATTTATTTGGTAGATTGCTTACCTCTTCTTTATTCAGTTCTCTTTCTGAGATTTTTGTATTGCTCCTTTGTTTGTAACATATTCCTTTGCCTTCTCAGTTTTTCTAATTCTCTGTGTTTATTTCTATGAATTAGGTAGGTTAGTTATGTTTCTTAATCTTGGTGAATTTATAAGATGTAGGAGACATACTTTGGGGTCCAGCAGTGAATTCCCCTCAGTCTCCGAGGTATAAGCTCTAGGGCTGTCCCCTGTGTAGGCTGCATGAGCCCTTCCACCGTGGAGGGGCTAACTACTGCAGGCACACTGGTAGGTGAGCCTAGCCTCTGGCCTAGTTGGCGGCCATGCCCTGCCTCACTCAATGACTGCTGGCCCACTGATGGGTGGAACCAGGTACCAGTACAGCTGGATGCATGGCTGATGGGGTCCTGGGGCTGGTGGCAGCCCACTGGTGGACTAGGCCAGGTTTCAGAGTGGCTTGCTGTGGGTCCCAGACAATGTATTTTAGATATTATTATTGTTTTAAGTTCAATGAAACATGGATGGTTATTGAAGAGGGCTACTTGATTTGGTTAACATTTATAAGTTGCAAATGTCTCCAAATATTTCAGATTGATTAAATTTATTCTCATTTTTCACATTAGACTGACTTGATAACTCTACAAAGCTCAGTATTTATAGAAGCACATCCATTATTTTAAATAGAAGATGCTTCAAAAGTAGTTGAGAGCTCTTAGAAATTATCATCTTCATTATTCTGAAGAACCATACAATGTGTTATCATTATTGATCTTGCAATCTATTAATGTTAACTTCAGCCCAATCAGAGTATTCAAACCTCTGAAGTGTGAAGTCTGAATAAGATTATATAGATATTCATATAAAATATATAAGTAATTATATATGCATATATTGTACACACACACACACAGAGAATCAAACTTGAGTACTACTTCATAACATACAACCTCTATTTATCTTCTCTTCTCTTTCCCAATATGTAACGTACATGCAAGAGTTCAAATCTATGTTACCCTTTCTAAGAAGAGTGAACTGACCTCATTTCTTGTTTACAAAACCAAACCAATCAAACAAACAACAACAACAAAAAAAACTGAGCGGCCTGGAGAGTAGACCAGTATTATAAAGCAAGTGACTTTAAGAGGTGGAACAAGATTCCAGGTTTCCTGACACCATTTTTATTTTTTTAGACCATATTGTCGTCTCTTTCTTCCTCTTAACCCTGAACAGGCCAGGTGAAGTCATGGAATCGCAGAATCTTAGAAAAGCCTGAGTTTTTGCACTTTCCATTTCTGAAGAAATACCTGTGATATATTTCCTAGCTGTTTAGTGATGTACTGAGCTTTCTAACCTTTTAAAGCAAAAGGTTTATGACAAGAAAAAGAAGAATAAAGAGAAGGAAGAAGAGGACAGATTCAAACCAACATCACATTTATCACCTATTTCTCTATTACATTGTATATTATTTTATGTCCATTACAATATATTACAATGTAATCATCATTGCTAAGTCACCAATGAAAGAAGCTTATACATCAAGTTTGGGGATCTGGGTCATTAATCGGTTACTTTATTTTTGATTCCTGAATTGCATGTTACAAGGATTAATTGTGAAGACATGTGGATAATTGTCATCTTCTCAAAAGACATTGGCTGAGACATGGATGGATCTAGAGACTGTAATACTGAGTGAAGTAAGTCAGACAGAGAAGGAGAAAATTCATATGACATCCCTTATATGTGGAATTTTAAAAGAAATGATACAAATGAACTTACTAACAAAACAGAAAAAGACTCACAGACACAAAACGAGCTTGTGGTTATCAGGGGGAAAGGATAGTTAGGGACTTTGGGAAGGTTATGTACAGACTGCTTTATGTAAAATGGATAACCAACAAGGACCTTTTGTATAGCACAGGGAACTCTGCTCAATGTTATGTGCCAGCCTTGATGGGAGAGGGGCTTGGGGAAGATTGTACACATGTATATGTAAGGCCAAGTCCCTTGGCTCTTCACCTAAACTACCACAACATTGTTAATTGGCTATATCCCAATACAAAACAAAAAGTTTAAACTTACAAAAA
>SJYW01018463.1:407035-433023 GCA_006410735.1 Raphicerus campestris | reverse complement strand
ATTTTCTATGTATAATACTCTGTCATATGCAAACAGTGAGATCTATCTCCCTTTTCAATTTGAATTCTTTTTATTTTTCTTGTCTGATTTCTGTGACTTTCAATACTATGTTGAATGAAAGTGGCAATGCTTCTAGATTTTCACAATAGAGAATACTGTTGACTGTGAGTTTGTCACATATGATCTATATTATGTGGATGTATATTTCCTTTATGCTCATTTTGTTGAGAATCTTTTAATCATAACTGTATAATGAATTTTGTCACATATATTCTGCATTTATTGAGATGATCAGATGATTTTTATTCTTTATTTTTGAATGTAGTAGATCATGTTGATTAATTTGAAGATATCAAATCCTCATCTCAAAAATAAATCATCAAATCATATTTATCTTTGGGGTAAATCACACTTGATCATGTGAAAAAGTAAAGTCGCTCAGTCATGTCTGTCTCTTTGTGACCCCATGGACTGTAGCCTACCAGGCTCCTCTGTCCATGGGATTTTCCAGGCAATAGTGGCATGATCTTTTTAATATATTGTTAAATTTAGTTTGGTAATATATTTTTGAAGAGTTTTACATCTGTGTTCATAAGTGAAATTAGCCTGTAATTTTCTTTCATATGGTGTCTTTGTCTGGCTTTGGTGTCAAGGTGATGCCAGCCCAGTAAGATGACTGAAAATGTTTATTCCTCTTCAAGTTTTTAGAATATTTTGAGAAATATTTGGGCTAACTCTTCTTTAAATATTTGGTAGAATTTACCTGCAAAGCCATCTGGCCTTCGACTTTTGCTTGTTGGGAGTTTTACTATTACTTATTCAATTTCATCACTGGTATTTGGTCTGTTCATATTTTTATTTATTTCTAATTCATTCTCATGAAACCATACAGTTCTATGAATTTATCTCTAGGTTATCCATTAAACTGGAGTATATTGTTCAAAGTAACCTCTTATGATCTTTTGCTTTTCTGTGGTGTCAGTTGCAACTTCTTTTTCCTTTCTGATATTGTTGATTTGGACCTGCTCTTTTGTTCTTGATGAGATTGGCTAAAGGTTTATCAATTTATCTTTTCAAAGAACCACATTTTAGTTTCTTTGGTCTTATTAAAGGATTAATTTTTTATTCTTTATTTCATTTATTTCTACTCTGATCTTTATGATTTCTTTTCTTCTACTAATAGTGGGTTTTGTTTGTTATTTTTCAAGTTCTTCTAGGTGTAAAGTTAGATTGTTTGAGATATTCTTTATTTCTTGCAGTAAAATTGAATTTCTGTAAACTTCCCTTTTAGGACTACTTTTGGCATGTCCCACAAATTTTAGAACATTGTGCTTTGTTATCATTTGTCTTGAGATATTTTTAAATTTTTCCTTGATTTCTTCAGTGATCCTTTGGTCATTTAATAGCATATCGTTTCGCCTCCACATATTTGTGTTTTTTGAACTTTTTTGCTTGTAATTGATTTCCAGTTTCACAGTGTTGTGGTCATAAAAGATGCTTGATATAATTTCCATCTTACTTTTTTTCTCCTCTCTGCCCACATTTAAAGTTTTTGACATAATTTACATATTTTTGTTTTGTGTATCCCTTAACTATTTATTGTCGATATAGAGAATTTTACTATTTTTTCTTCTAACCTTCTTATTAGCTTTATTAGTGATTGGTCTACTATCTTTACTGTATGTTTGCCTTTACCAAGGAGATGTTTCCTTGTATAATTTTCTCATTTCTACTTGTAGAAATGAGAGAGATTTAGAGAGATTTCTTTAACATTTTTTTGTAAAACATTTTATTGGTGCTGAACTCTTTCAGCTTTTGCTTATCTGTACAACTTTTTAACTCCCTTTCAAATCTGAAAAAATAGCCTTACCAGGTAGAATATCATTGTTTGAAGATACTTCTTATTTCATCACTTTGAATATATCATGTCATTTCCTTCTGGCCTCAAAGTTTTTGCAGAAAAGTTAGCTAATGGTCTTACAGGTGGTTTCTTGAACACAATTATTTAGCTTTCTCTGCCACTGTTAAGGCTCTTTATCTTGAACTTTTGCCATTATAATTATAAGGTGTCTTGGTGTGAACCTCTTTGAGCTGATCTTGTTTGGGACTCTCTATGGTACCTGGACCTGGATATCTGTTTCCTTTCCCAGGTTAGGGGAGTTTTCAGCTATTATTCAAATAAGGTGGGTTTTTTTTTTTTAATTTTTCCTTCTGGGACCCTGTAATGTGAATGTTAGCATCCTTGATGTTATCCCAGAGATCTCAAACTGTCCTCGTTTCTTTATTTTTCTTTCTATTCAGCTTGGTTAATTTCCACATCTCACTCTTCCAGGTAGCTGTAACTTCTAATCTACTGTTGATTTCCTTTCTGCGTATTAATTTCAGTTATTATTCCTCAGCCTTATTTCATTCTTCTTTGTATTTCCTAATTCTTTGTTAAAGTTCTCACTTTGTTCATCCATTCATCTCTCAGAATTATTGAATATCTTTATAATATTTACCTTGAACTATTTATTTGGTAGATTGCTTACCTCTTCTTTATTCAGTTCTCTTTCTGAGATTTTTGTATTGCTCCTTTGTTTGTAACATATTCCTTTGCCTTCTCAGTTTTTCTAATTCTCTGTGTTTATTTCTATGAATTAGGTAGGTTAGTTATGTTTCTTAATCTTGGTGAATTTATAAGATGTAGGAGACATACTTTGGGGTCCAGCAGTGAATTCCCCTCAGTCTCCGAGGTATAAGCTCTAGGGCTGTCCCCTGTGTAGGCTGCATGAGCCCTTCCACCGTGGAGGGGCTAACTACTGCAGGCACACTGGTAGGTGAGCCTAGCTTCTGGCCTAGTTGGTGGCCATGCCCCGCCTCACTCAGTGACTGCTGGCCCACTGATGGGTGGAACCAGGTACCAGTACAGCTGGCTGCATGGCTGATGGGGTCCTGGGGCTGGTGGCAGCCCACTGGTGGACTAGGCCAGGTTTCAGAGTGGCTTGCTGTGGGTCCCAGACAACGTATTTTAGATATTATTATTGTTTTAAGTTCAGTGAAACATGGATGGTTATTGAAGAGGGCTACTTGATTTGGTTAACATTTATAAGTTGCAAATGTCTCCAAATATTTCAGATTGATTAAATTTATTCTCATTTTTCACATTAGACTGACTTGATAACTCTACAAAGCTCAGTATTTATAGAAGCACATCCATTATTTTAAATAGAAGATGCCTCAAAAGTAGTTGAGAGCTCTTGGAAACTATCATCTTCATTATTCTGAAGAACCATACAATGTGTTATCATTATTGATCTTGCAATCTATTAATGTTAACTTCAGCCCAATCAGAGTATTCAAACCTCTGAAGTGTGAAGTCTGAATAAGATTATATAGATATTCATATAAAATATATAAGTAATTATATATGCATATATTGTACACACACACACACAGAGAATCAAACTTGAGTACTACTTCATAACATACAACCTCTATTTATCTTCTCTTCTCTTTCCCAATATGTAACGTACATGCAAGAGTTCAAATCTATGTTACCCTTTCTAAGAAGAGTGAACTGACCTCATTTCTTGTTTACAAAACCAAACCAATCAAACAAACAACAACAACAAAAAAAACTGAGCGGCCTGGAGAGTAGACCAGTATTATAAAGCAAGTGACTTTAAGAGGTGGAACAAGATTCCAGGTTTCCTGACACCATTTTTATTTTTTTAGACCATATTGTCATCTCTTTCTTCCTCTTAACCCTGAACAGGCCAGGTGAAGTCACGGAATCGCAGAATCTTAGAAAAGCCTGAGTTTTTGCACTTTCCATTTCTGAAGAAATACCTGTGATATATTTCCTAGCTGCTTAGTGATGTACTGATCTTTCTAACCTTTTAAAGCAAGAGGTTTATGACAAGAAAAGAAGAATAAAGAGAAGGAATAAGAGGACAGATTCAAACCAACATCACATTTATCACCTATTTCTCTATTACATTGTATATTATTTTATGTCCATTACAATGTATTACAATGTAATCATCATTGCTAAGTCACCAATGAAAGAAGCTTATACATCAAGTTTGGGGATCTGGGTCATTAATCGGTTACTTTATTTTTGATTCCTGAATTGCATGTTACAAGGATTAATTGTGAAGACATGTGGATAATTGTCATCTTCTCAAAAGACATTGGCTGAGACATGGATGGATCTAGAGACTGTAATACTGAGTGAAGTAAGTCAGACAGAGAAGGAGAAAATTCATATGACATCCCTTATACGTGGAATTTTAAAAGAAATGATATAAATGAACTTACTAACAAAACAGAAAAAGACTCACAGACACAAAATGAGCTTGTGGTTATCAGGGGGAAAGGATAGTTAGGGACTTTGGGAAGGTTATGTACAGACTGCTATATGTAAAATGGATAACCAACAAGGACCTTTTGTATATAGCACAGTGAACTCTGCTCAATGTTATGTGCCAGCCTTGATGGGAGAGGGGCTTGGGGAAGATTGTACACATGTATATGTAAGGCCAAGTCCCTTGGCTCTTCACCTAAACTACCACAACATTGTTAATTGGCTATATCCCAATACAAAACAAAAAGTTTAAACTTACAAAAAAAAAAAAAAAAAAAGACATTGGCTGAAAGGCTGTCACTCTTTATACTCACAACATCCCCAAACCAAGTGTAAATGGGGTATTCTCTGACAGTGTGCACACTGATATGCCCTTGACTTAGCACAATGTTTTTATAAGCAGAGATTCTTGGAGTCTACACTTTCTCTAGAATAAAAGAGTTGACCCTTATCCATATTGAATCTTTTAAGTCTCAGAGACTTGCAAACTACTTTGCATGCATTGTTTCATTTAATCCTCAAAACAATGCTCTGAGGTGGAGCATTGTTTCATCTCTGTGTAGTGGATGAAATTATTAGGCACAAAGCAGTATATTGCCTTTCCCCAGGTCACACTGGAGAAGGAAATGGCAACCCACTCCAGTGTTCTTGCCTGGAGAATCCCAGGGATGGGGGAGACTGGTGGGCTGCTNCACACACACACACATACACACACTCTGAACTTATTGTAAATGGTAGTCTCTGTGGGCACAGTTTCATTAACACAAAGCTCTAACTCTGGCTATAATAAAGAGACATTTTAATCTTAGGTTTCAAAATCTAAGCCTCTGTTCTGCCATATAAACTCAGCATAGGAGAGAATGGCAGTTGTAGTCTAGACGTCGTTTGTACTGCCATCTCGTTTGTTTTGAACTCCGCTGGTCCTCCTTTTCAAATCCAACACCTGCATCTAAAAAATAATTCATAAGGAAAATGGTATTGGTTAGAAATATAGACTAGACTTATTTTCAAAGTGAATGTTTGTATTTTTAGCTAGCCAAATAATGTATCAGTGCTTTCACATAGTTAAAAATTCAAGTAACACAAATAAAGTCAAAGTGTCTGTTGGTGTTACCAGAGGTGACCTCCACTGTATGTGATTCTTTCAGATCTTTCCTACGTATGTGTTTACAAAAGCTTTATCTAAATAAATTGTAATGTTATATATTCATATATATGTATGTATGCATATATATGTATACATATAATACTTTTGTGTGTTTTCTATTTACATAAAATATTTGTATTATGTGCATCATTTTTTTTCCCACCCTATTTGTCTCTTCTTTAACCCAGATCTCCTGCACTGCAGGCAGATTCTTTACCATCTGAGCCACTGCACATAAAAAGAAATAAATCTCAGCCAGGTTTAAAACCTGAAGGTAATATTTATAACAAGACAGTGAGACTGCACCTGTATCAATAGGCATCATTCACAAATACCCAGCACAAAGGTGACCTGGCTTAAGACTTAGAGCAATGCCTTCACCTGAAATTCTAGGAAATCCACATTAGAATCTCTAATACAATTACAGCAGACTCTGATTATGTGCAAATCTAATAATCCCATTTTCNACAAATACCCAGCACAAAGGTGACCTGGCTTAAGACTTAGAGCAATGCCTTCACCTGAAATTCTAGGAAATCCACATTAGAATCTCTAATACAATTACAGCAGACTCTGATTATGTGCAAATCTAATAATCCCATTTTATGGATACCTGAGGCCTAATGTATTATGCCCTTGCTCCAAAAACATGATTAGCAGCATAATACTTTATGCTCATATTTTTGTGAACATAAGCTAGTTTTGACAGAGGAGAGGTCACATATTCCACTGAGAAAAATGAATCCTGTAATAAAATCATTTTGTTAAAAGAAATTTCTAGAGTCAAGAAATAAAATACTAATTGAATTTTTTTAATGAAAGGAAAGAGTTGGCTTCGTGCCATATCACATGACTGTAAGTTTTGTACAATGCAATTTATTTAATTATTGGCACTGGGTTTCACAGAATATGGTCAACAGAAAGTGGATATGTTGCTGGAACACAGAAACTAGAATAGGTTAAAAACGTTGTGACAGGTTTTTGGTTAATGACTTCATATCCTGTAAAAGGCATTAATTTTCTTCAAGAGAGTGCTTATGGTTTGCCTTTTATGCACCATTTTGTCTAATTTGTTTTATGCTCTAGCAGTGGAAATTATTTTCTTCCTTCCAGTTTATATGGCAAACACAAATAAATACTCAAGTAAAAAAAAAATTGTTGGTTTAATTTGACCATTCTCTGCTTCACCATAAAAGTACATATTTTATTTTGAACTAAGTGGGTAGAAATAATAACTGGTCTTCAAATCATTGAAATTCATTAAACTTACAAAAAAAAATTACTTTTGGAAAATAGTTATCATTCTCATTCCAGGAAGACTTAAAAGGATCAATGTACCTGGGAGAAGTTGAAACAATAGTAATATTTTAAATCTAGCATCTAGATGGGACCTTGTTTTAGTTAATTATTTTTCATAAGAAAGAGGCAGGAAACCTGGATTACTAGGAAAACTTAGCCAGTCATGTTTAATAAAATTAGGTCTGAACAATTCTTGTTCATATATTAAAACAATTGTGTATACATTTATTCATTTTTGCAAATTAAGCAAGTTCAGATTCATTATTGTGAGAAGCTGAAGGAATTTGGGGTGTCAGAAGTTTGAAGAGTTTTACATTTTTGCTACAAGTTTCCTTTTTTACCTCATGAATGAGTAAAACTTTGGTAAAACATAAAATTAATACCTTCATTTTTAAAATGAGTTCCAGAAAAATATCTACTTCTGCTTTACTGACTATGTCAAAGCCTTTGACTGTTTGGATCACAATAAACTGTGGAAAATTCTTAACAAGATGGGAATACCAGACCATTTTACCTGCCTCCTGAGAAATCTGCATTCAGGTCAGGAAGCAACAGTTAGAACTGGACATGGAACAACAGACTGGTTCCAAAAAGGTAAAGGAGTACATCAAGGCTATATATTGTCACCCCATTTATTTCAATTATATACAGAGTACATCATGGGAAATGCCAGGCTGGATGATTCACAAGCTGGAATCAAGATTTGCTGGGAGAAATATCAATAACCTCAGATATGCTGATGACAGCACCCTTATGGCAGAAAGCAAAGAGGAACTAAAGAGCCTCTTGATGAAAGTGAAAGTGGAGAGTGGAAAAGTTGGCTTAAAACTCAACATTCAGAAAACTAAGATCATGGCACCCAGTCTTATCAGTTCATGGCAAATAGATGGGGAAACAATGGAAACAGTGACAGACTTTATTTTGGGGGGCTCAAAATCACTGCAGATGGTGACTGCAGCCATGAAATTAAAACACGCTTTCTCCTTGGAAGAAAATGTATACCAATCTAGACAGCATATTAAAAAGCAGAGACATTACTTTGCGGACAAAGGTCCATCTCGTCAATGCTATGGTTTTTGCAGTAGTCATGTATGGATGTGAGAGTTGGACTGTGAAGAAAGCTGAGCGCCGAAGAATTGATGCTTTTGAACTGTGGTGTTGGAGAAGACTCTTGAGAGCCCCTTGGACTGCAAGGAGATCAAACCAGTCAGTCCTAAAAGAAATCAGTCCTGAGTGCTCAATGGAAGGACTGATGCTGAAGCTGAAACTCTAATACTTGGGCATCACATCATCTGATGTGAAGAACTCACTCACTGGAAAAGACACTGATGCTGGGCAAGATTGAAGGCAGGAGAAGAAGGGGATGACAGAGGATGAGATAGTTGGATGGCATCACTGATTCAATGGACATGAGTCTGAGCAGGCTCCGGGAGTTGGTGATGAACAGGGTAGCCTGGCAAGCTGCAGTCCTTGAGGTTGCAAAGAGTTGGACACAACTGAACTATTGTACTGAACTGACAAATTCAGCTGCAGTGAACCTTCATGTTAGGAGTCTTTGTATGGAAATATCCTTTCATTTCTCTTGGACAGAAAACTAAGAATGCAATCTGGGTCATAAGATTGTTGTTTAGTCTTTCATTCATGTCCAACTCTGCAACCCCATGGACTGCAGCATGCCAGGCTTCCATGTCCTTCACCATCTCCCAGAGCATCCTCCATGTCCATTGAGTTGGCAATGGCATCCGACCATGTCGTCCTCTATCATTCCCTTCTCCTACCTTCAATCTTGCTCAGCATCAAAGTTTTAGTATGTCTAACTTTCTAAGAAACTGCCAAACTACACTTCAAAGGGGTTGTACTATTTTATATTTTATATTCCCACAAGCAGAACAAGAAACCTCTGATATATGTTTAAGATTAGGTATTTTTATATTAAAAAATTATTGATCACTTGCAGTTAACTTAAATGTTGTTTCCAAAAAATATCACTTAAAAGTCAACTTTTACTTGTTTACTTTTGTTGTTGTTGTTGTTTATCTCTTTGCGATCCCATGGACTGCAGCACCCCAGGCTCCTCTGTCCTTCACTGTTTCCTGGAGTTTGCTCAGATTCGTGTACACTGAGTCAGTGAAGCTATCTAACCATCTCATCCTCTGCCACCTCCTTCTCATTTTGTCTTAAGGAAGGATAAATGCACAGTGGTTGCCACGCATAGTTTGACATTTAAACTCATGAGTTTTTGTGACTTCCTTCCAGACTCANGTTTGCTCAAATTCATGTACACTGAGTCAGTGAAGCTATCTAACAATCTCATCCTCTGCCGCCTCCTTCTCATTTTGTTTTAAGGAAAGATAAATGCACAGTGGTTGCCACGCAGAGTTTGATATTTAAACTCATGAGTTTTTGTGACTTCCTTCCAGACTCCCTGCTTTTGGGAATATCTGAGAAATTAGATGATCTCCTTATGACTGTTTTGATGTGACCTTTCCCTTATGCCATGTACACGTAAGACAGTAGGATATCAGTAGAAATCCAGACTCTGGAGTTCAACAAACCTCACTCCAAGTAGGGAAATTAAATACAAGTTGGGTACAGCAAATGCAAGAGAAATTAGTGTCATCCTATTTAGAATTCCATGATTCAAGAGTCTGAAGAAAATGTACACTAAGTTTATTCCAATCACTCATGGCTTATCATTATTACTATTTATTTTTTGCTAGATTTTTAAATTTTAGTTATAATTGACAAATATTTTTAAAGTCTGTATCAAGATGATTGGATGTATGTATGCATTGTGAAACAATTCCCTCCCATCAAGTGAATAAACACATCTAGCCCCTCACGTATGTATCATTTTTTGGAGACAACATTTAACCTCTACTCCTCTTTCATTTATAGAAAACAGCGTTATTGATTGTAGTCATGTCACCATGTTATATGGTAGATTCTCATGACTTCTTCATATTATAACTAAACGTTTTTACTCTTTTACAAACTTCTACCTATTTTCCCCACCATGAAGCCCTTGGCAGTGACTTACTACTGTGGTTTTATTGGTTCAACTTTTTTTTTTAAGGTTCACCTGTGTGTGATACCATNTGCAGGCAGATTCTTTACCATCTGAGCCACTGCACATAAAAAGAAATAAATCTCAGCCAGGTTTAAAACCTGAAGGTAATATTTATAACAAGACAGTGAGACTGCACCTGTATCAATAGGCATCATTCACAAATACCCAGCACAAAGGTGACCTGGCTTAAGACTTAGAGCAATGCCTTCACCTGAAATTCTAGGAAATCCACATTAGAATCTCTAATACAATTACAGCAGACTCTGATTATGTGCAAATCTAATAATCCCATTTTATGGATACCTGAGGCCTAATGTATTATGCCCTTGCTCCAAAAACATGATTAGCAGCATAATACTTTATGCTCATATTTTTGTGAACATAAGCTAGTTTTGACAGAGGAGAGGTCACATATTCCACTGAGAAAAATGAATCCTGTAATAAAATCATTCTGTTAAAAGAAATTTCTAGAGTCAAGAAATAAAATACTAATTGAATTTTTTTAATGAAAGGAAAGAGTTGGCTTCGTGCCATATCACATGACTGTAAGTTTTGTACAATGCAATTTATTTAATTATTGGCACTGGGTTTCACAGAATATGGTCAACAGAAAGTGGATATGTTGCTGGAACACGGAAACTAGAATAGGTTAAAAACGTCGTGACAGGTTTTTGGTTAATGACTTCATATCCTGTAAAAGGCATTAATTTTCTTCAAGAGAGTGCTTATGGTTTGCCTTTTATGTACCATTTTGTCTAATTTGTTTTATGCTCTAGCAGTGGAAATTATTTTCTTCCTTCCAGTTTATATGGCAAACACAAATAAATACTCAAGTAAAAAAAAAAATTGTTGGCTTAATTTGACCATTCTCTGCTTCACCATAAAAGTACATATTTTATTTTGAACTAAGTGGGTAGAAATAATAACTGGTCTTCAAATCATTGAAATTCATTAAACTTACAAAAAAATTACTTTTGGAAAATAGTTATCATTCTCATTCCAGGAAGACTTAAAAGGATCAATGTACCTGGGAGAAGTTGAAACAATAGTAATATTTTAAATCTAGCACCTAGATGGGACCTTGTTTTAGTTAATTATTTTTCATAAGAAAGAGGCAGGAAACCTGGATTACTAGGAAAACTTAGCCAGTCATGTTTAATAAAATTAGGTCTGAACAATTCTTGTTCATATATTAAAACAATTGTGTATACATTTATTCATTTTTGCAAATTAAGCAAGTTCAGATTCATTATTGTGAGAAGCTGAAGGAATTTGGGGTGTCAGAAGTTTGAAGAGTTTTACATTTTTGCTACAAGTTTCCTTTTTTACCTCATGAATGAGTAAAACTTTGGTAAAACATAAAATTAATACCTTCATTTTTAAAATGAGTTCCAGAAAAATATCTACTTCTGCTTTACTGACTATGTCAAAGCCTTTGACTGTTTGGATCACAATAAACTGTGGAAAATTCTTAACAAGATGGGAATACCAGACCATTTTACCTGCCTCCTGAGAAATCTGCATTCAGGTCAGGAAGCAACAGTTAGAACTGGACATGGAACAACAGACTGGTTCCAAAAAGGTAAAGGAGTACATCAAGGCTATATATTGTCACCCCATTTATTTCAATTATATACAGAGTACATCATGGGAAATGCCAGGCTGGATGATTCACAAGCTGGAATCAAGATTTGCTGGGAGAAATATCAATAACCTCAGATATGCTGATGACAGCACCCTTATGGCAGAAAGCAAAGAGGAACTAAAGAGCCTCTTGATGAAAGTGAAAGTGGAGAGTGGAAAAGTTGGCTTAAAACTCAACATTCAGAAAACTAAGATCATGGCACCCAGTCCTATCAGTTCATGGCAAATAGATGGGGAAACAATGGAAACAGTGACAGACTTTATTTTGGGGGGCTCAAAATCACTGCAGATGGTGACTGCAGCCATGAAATTAAAACACGCTTTCTCCTTGGAAGAAAATGTATACCAATCTAGACAGCATATTAAAAAGCAGAGACATTACTTTGCGGACAAAGGTCCATCTCGTCAATGCTATGGTTTTTGCAGTAGTCATGTATGGATGTGAGAGTTGGACTGTGAAGAAAGCTGAGCGCCGAAGAATTGATGCTTTTGAACTGTGGTGTTGGAGAAGACTCTTGAGAGCCCCTTGGACTGCAAGGAGATCAAACCAGTCAGTCCTAAAAGAAATCAGTCCTGAGTGCTCAATGGAAGGACTGATGCTGAAGCTGAAACTCTAATACTTGGGCATCACATCATCTGATGTGAAGAACTCACTCACTGGAAAAGACACTGATGCTGGGCAAGATTGAAGGCAGGAGAAGAAGGGGATGACAGAGGATGAGATAGTTGGATGGCATCACTGATTCAATGGACATGAGTCTGAGCAGGCTCCGGGAGTTGGTGATGAACAGGGTAGCCTGGCAAGCTGCAGTCCTTGAGGTTGCAAAGAGTTGGACACAACTGAACTATTGTACTGAACTGACAAATTCAGCTGCAGTGAACCTTCATGTTAGGAGTCTTTGTATGGAAATATCCTTTCATTTCTCTTGGACAGAAAACTAAGAATGCAATCTGGGTCATAAGATTGTTGTTTAGTCTTTCATTCATGTCCAACTCTGCAACCCCATGGACTGCAGCATGCCAGGCTTCCATGTCCTTCACCATCTCCCAGAGCATCCTCCATGTCCATTGAGTTGGCAATGGCATCCGACCATGTCGTCCTCTATCATTCCCTTCTCCTACCTTCAATCTTGCTCAGCATCAAAGTTTTAGTATGTCTAACTTTCTAAGAAACTGCCAAACTACACTTCAAAGGGGTTGTACTATTTTATATTTTATATTCCCACAAGCAGAACAAGAAACCTCTGATATATGTTTAAGATTAGGTATTTTTATATTAAAAAATTATTGATCACTTGCAGTTAACTTAAATGTTGTTTCCAAAAAATATCACTTAAAAGTCAACTTTTACTTGTTTACTTTTGTTGTTGTTGTTGTTTATCTCTTTGCGATCCCATGGACTGCAGCACCCCAGGCTCCTCTGTCCTTCACTGTTTCCTGGAGTTTGCTCAAATTCATGTACACTGAGTCAGTGAAGCTATCTAACAATCTCATCCTCTGCCGCCTCCTTCTCATTTTGTTTTAAGGAAAGATAAATGCACAGTGGTTGCCACGCAGAGTTTGATATTTAAACTCATGAGTTTTTGTGACTTCCTTCCAGACTCCCTGCTTTTGGGAATATCTGAGAAATTAGATGATCTCCTTATGACTGTTTTGATGTGACCTTTCCCTTATGCCATGTACACGTAAGACAGTAGGATATCAGTAGAAATCCAGACTCTGGAGTTCAACAAACCTCACTCCAAGTAGGGAAATTAAATACAAGTTGGGTACAGCAAATGCAAGAGAAATTAGTGTCATCCTATTTAGAATTCCATGGTTCAAGAGTCTGAAGAAAATGTACACTAAGTTTATTCCAATCACTCATGGCTTATCATTATTACTACTTTTTTTGCTAGATTTTTAAAATTTAGTTATAATTGACAAATATTTTTAAAGTCTGTATCAAGATGATTGGATGTATGTATGCATTGTGAAACAATTCCCTCCCATCAAGTGAATAAACACATCTAGCCCCTCACGTATGTATCATTTTTTGGAGACAACATTTAACCTCTACTCCTCTTTCATTTATAGAAAACAGCGTTATTGATTGTAGTCATGTCACCATGTTATATGGTAGATTCTCATGACTTCTTCATATTATAACTAAACGTTTTTACTCTTTTACAAATTTCTACCTATTTTCCCCACCATGAAGCCCTTGGCAGTGACTTACTACTGTGGTTTTATTGATTCAATTTTTTTTTTAAGGTTCACCTGTGTGTGATACCATATTCATTTCACTTCATTTGATGTTTTAAACCATGGAGGTAATTCTTGCTTGTTTAGGCAAGGCAAATAATTCAAAGTATAAACTTAATAATCTGCATAAGTCCACACTTCCTTATGAAATCAATACTTTGAAGTAATATTATTAATAGTCACATACTATTTCACATTCATTTTTATGCATACACAAACACTACATGAATACTCAAAATTACTTTCAAGCTTAAGTCATTCTGAGCTTAAATGACTGACTTTCAGAAACTTTTTAAAATTTTCTGTTATTGTAGAAACTGAGATCAATTTAATTAATGCAATAATTATTTTAATAAACTTTATTTTTAAAGAATTGTGCCCTCTGATTTTATTTATGCATAGCCATACTCAACATAAGAGAAATGTGACTTAACTTATACAAAAATACTAATTAACACACTTCTTTAAGGCAAAGTTATGAAAAAGTTATTAAGTAAAAGATATAATTCAAGTATTTATCATAAAACTGTACAGTTTTACATCTCTATACAATTTAGGATCAAGAGAAGGGTGCTTCCCTCACTGTTCTAATTCAGTGTTTTTTATATCAGAACAAGAGATATAAAACAACACTAGAATGGAAAGAAAAACTGTCAACTTTGTTCACTATATTATGATTCCATAAAAATTCAAGTGAGTCTATAGTTACATATTTGGAATCAATAAAAGCTTAGCAATTATTTTAAAATGGAAAAATCATTTTTCTGTATTTAGCAACAATTGATTAGAACTTCTAATTAAAATAGATTGAAGTAAATAGTATTGTTGGCTTCCCAGGTGGTAAAGAGTTTGCCTACCAATGAAGGAGACACAAGAGACACAGGTTCAGTCCCTGGGTTGGGAGATCCCCTGGAGTAGGAAATGGAAATCCACTTTAGTATTCTTGCCTGGGAAACCACATGGACAGAAGAGTCTGGTGTGNATTCTTGACTTACACAGTAATCTCTCATTCCTGACCTGCTGCCAGCTTTGAAGAACTGACCTGAGCATTCTACACATTACTTCCTGGCCGTGTCCTCATATCCTGTGGCTGTAAGGACTCCCTCTCTGGGCTGCTGTGTGAGGGATGTGAGGGACAGAGCATGGGCTGTGGTGTCATTAAGCTCTTCCCATGTAACTTGACTTTACCATTGTTCAACACACAAGACACGTTTACCAACTTTTCTGGTTTTAGCATTATCATGAATCAGAAGGTAATAGGAATTTGGATGGGTGGTTGTGAAAATGAAAATAATTTGCATCTGATCTATAACAGGAAACAAAAACTATTAATCTACTTTCTATGCCATGATTCTTTACCAACTGAGCTAACAGAAGCAGAAGATATTAAGAAGAGGTGGCAAGAATACACAGAACTCTACAAAAAAGATCTTCATAAACTAGATAATTAACAATGATGTGAACACACTCACCTAGAGCCATATATCGTGGAAAGTGAAGTCAAGTGGGCCTTAGGAAGCATCACTATGAATAAAGCTAGTATACGTGATGAAATTCCAGTTCAGCTATTTCACATCCTAAAAGATGATGCTGTGAAAGTGCTGCAAACAATATGCCAGCTAATTTGGAAAACTCAGCAGTGGCCACAGGACTGGAAAAGGTCAGTTTTCATTCCAATCCCAAAGAAAGGCAATGCCAAAGAATGCTCAAACTACCACACAATTGTACTTATCTCACACACTAGTAAAGTAATGTCAAAATTCTCCAAGCCAGGCTTCAACAGTACGTGAACTGTGAACTTCCAGATGTTCAAGCTGGATTTAGAAAAGGCAGAGGAACCAGAGATCAAATTGCTAACATCCACTGGATCATCAAAAAAAATGAGAGAGTTCCAGAAAAACATCTATTTCTGCTTTATTGACTATGCCAAAGCGTTTGACTGTGTGGACCACAACAAACTCTGGAAAATTCTGAAAGAGAGGAGAATATCAGACCACCTGACCTGCCTCTTGAGAAATCTGTATGCAGGTCAAGAAGCAACAGTTAGAAATGGACATGGAACAAGAGACTGTATTCAAATAGGGTAAGGAGTACATCAAGGCTGTACACTGTCACCTTGCTTATTTAACTTCTACGCAGAGTACATCATGAGAAACGCTGGGATGGAATCAAGATTGCTAGGAGAAATATCAATAACCTCAGATATGCAGATGACACCACCCTTATGGCAAAAAGTGAAGAAGAGCTAAAGAGCCTCTTGGTGAAAGTGAAAGAAGAGAGGGAAAAAGTTGGCTTGAAGCTCAACAATCAGAAAACTAAGATCATGGCATCCGGTCCCATCACTTCATGGCAAATAGATGGGGAGACAGTGGAAACAGTGACAGACTTTATCTTTTTGGGCTCCAAAATCACTGCACATTGTGACTGCAGCCATGAAATTAAAACACCCTTGTTACTTGGAAGAAAAGTTATATCAGTCTAGACAGCATATTAAAAAGCAGAGACATTACTTTGCCAACAAAGGTCCATCTAGTCAAGGCTATGGTTTTTCCAGTGGTCATGTATGGATGTGAGAGTTGGACTATGAAGAAAACTGAGCACCAAAGAATTGATGCTTTTGAACTGTGGTGTTGGAGAAGATTCTTGAGGGTCCCGTGGATTGCAAGGAGATCCAACCAGTCCATCCTAAAGGAGGTCAGTTCTGAGTGGTCATTGGAAGGACTGATGCTGAAGCTGAAACTCCAGTACTTTGGCCATCTGATGTGAAGAACTGACTCCTTAGAAAAGACCCTGATGCTGGGCAAGATTGAAGGCAAGAGGAGAAGGGGATGACAGAGGATGAGATGGTTGAATGGCATCACTGACTCACTGGACATTAGTTTGAGTAAACTCCAGGAGTTGGTGATGGAGAGGGAGGCCTGGTGTGCTGCAGTCCATATGGTTGCATAGAGTCAGACACGACTGAGTGACTAAGCTGAACTGATGTCACGATGATCTTCAATATCCGGGGCTATGTCCAAGCCTGCCAGATTTGCCCTCACAGTAATTCTTCAGATTTAGTCTTGTGTCACTCTCCACAAACCTGTAATCTACTACTGCCCACGCTCCCATCTCAACAATAACATTGCAAAACTGAGTCACTGTAGCTATGTAACATGTTACAAAATTACCTCAAAACAGGAGCTGCTGCTGCTGCTGCTAAGTCGCGTCAGTCTTGTCCGACTCTGTGCGACCCCATAGACGGCAGCCCACCAGGCTANCAACAATAACATTGCAAAACTGATTCACTGTAGCTATGTAACATGTTACAAAATTACCTTAAAACAGGAGCTGCTGCTGCTGCTGCTAAATCGCGTCAATCTTGTCCGACTCTGTGCGACCCCATAGACAGCAGCCCACCAGGCTCCCCTGTCCCTGGGACTCTCCAGGCAAGAACACTGGAGTGAGTTGCCATTTTCCTCTCCAGTGCATGAAAGTGAAAAGTGAAAGTGAAAGTGAAGTCGTGCCGACTCCCAATGACCTCACGGATTGCAGCCTACCGGGCTCCTCCATCCATGGGATTTTCCAGGCAAGAGTACTGGAGTGGGGTGCCACTGCCTTCTCCAAAGCAAGCTAAACTAAAAACACTGAAAAGTCAAAGAAACAAATTAAGTATATTTTTAAGAGTGCTTATACAGATCTTGTATTTACCTTCAGAATCAAATAAATCAACAGTTTTTAAGCATGTTTCAGTTAATTCTGTAACTTTGTATTAATATTCTTGTTTTATTTTGTAATGGTCAAGAGATGACAATGATTAATGCTATCATGTCTGGAAAAGCTCTTTACAGTTTTCTTGTTTCTGTAAATTTTATATTTCTAGGACAATGTTTTTTTACCATCTTAACCATTTTTAAGTATTAAGTATATTCAAATTGATATTCAGAATCAGATTTGTTCATGATCTCAGAGGATAATACATGTAACATTTTGATTTTGTCTGTGTTTGGGAATATGGAAAATATAAGAGAGTGAATATGTTTCATAATTTTTAATTTGACTTTAAAAATAATGATGAAAATTAAAAGAAGCCTCATAGATCTAATTGCCAAAGCATCTANTTGTCTGTGTTTGGGAATATGGAAAATATAAGAGAGTGAATATGTTTCATAATTTTTAATTTGACTTTAAAAATAATGATGAAAATTAAAAGAAGCCTCATAGATCTAACTGCCAAAGCATCTAAAATTCCCTTATTAAACATACCTTGAATCTGGAAAATACATATTTTGAAAGGGAAAAATAATCTCATATAAAAAGAAAAAAAAACAAAGATCTCATATAAAAATAATGATCTCATATCAAAATAATTAAGAAATTTATGAGAGTTGGGCCAAGAAAATATTTTATGTCTTCTCTAAACTTCCTAAAATGTCTTTAATTGGCTTTTTAAAAATTAACATAAGGATAACACTTCTATAACTGAAAAGCACTTCATCTTTTATTTTTCCAAAAGGCTGAGCCTTGTTTAGGTGAAGCAGCTAATTAGTGAATAAGACCATATGTAGATAGATATAAATGTACAAGTATCAATACATGTACATCATTTCTATTCATATAAAATGATGGTAACTATCTGAGGGATAATAGGCTAGTTTACCAGAGAATATCTTCACTTTCTGACACAGGCAGATTCAAATTAACCTTTCTATGGTTACATCAAATTCTTCCTCATTCTTGACCTCATTCTTAGTGTCCTGAGAAACTCTTTCCAAATTGCCCTGACCCCCAACACACTCCTTGCAAGTTTACCCCAGAATGGAGCTCATTGAGATTTCCTGCCCTTAACTACTGAAGAACTCATTTCCACTTCTGTTTTTTATTTGTTTGTTTTCCTCTAATGCCATTATTATAAAGCCAATTCAATTGGCAAGACATACGTATGCAGTTTGCACCATGAAACTTTGGTTGAGCCCTTTCATCTACCCAACTATTTCTTCCTATATGAACTGAGCTACCTTCACTTTTGTGGCTAAAATTGGACAAATATCTCACTGTTTTCCTTTCTCTCTTTATTTTTTGTTTACTTTTTTTTTTTTTTACCTCTCCCAGAGTCTGCCTCCTTATATAGTTTCCAAATTCATTGGTTTACCTCACCTACCTAACCATCATGTCTTTTCCTCCTTCTATATAATAGATTGTTCTAATTAATGCCTCCCCAAGATGGTAAAGAAAAATTGTCATTCTGAGCATTAATATTAGCAACTAATAATTTTAGCTCAAGTTTTAATACTCAGGATCCATGGAATATCCAAGTTTAACACAGAGAACATTTGGGGAACATCCATATTAATGCCATTTATAAAATGTGTTGATTACAGTTTTCAAAACTAAAAATATCATTGAGTTTTATTGGGAGCATATGGACAGCCAAAGCTTGATCATAAATCAGGAACTTTTTCTTTGTCACCCTGGCACCATTATAGTAAGCCAACATTACATATTTCTTAGTATTCACTTTATTTTAATGGACCAGTAGGGGATTAGGAGATGGGGAAAGTGAATGTTAACAACCTTTACTTAGAGAACATCATTGGTCTCCTTTGGAAACTGTGATTTAGCTTGTCTCATCGAGCAAGGTAATAAGTATTTTGTCTTTCTGGTTAAGGGTAGGTGCTTAAGTTACTGAGCAGTCCTTTTCTCATGGTTAGATATTTCAGCAAATTTTTAAAAAATTTCAAAATGCTTAACTTGTTTTTTCTACTTCCTGTACTCAGTGATATATTTGAAAATAGTAACCATCATGTCTGTTATTTGTACCAATAATCATTAATAATAAATTTTGACACTTTAACTATCTTAATCCAGCCAGGTCCACGTCTATATTTAAAGGATAAGTGAGAGTATACTCATTCACTTGATTGATGGACAGTCGAATTTTACTCTAATTATCAAAAGTCCTTTGGAATTCTCAGACTCACTGTGAGGATAGAGCTTTTTGTGCTCTAAACTGAGATCATTGTATTTTAAAACTAAGACCCTGGGCAAATGTGGATGCAGTAGAGATATTATAGTAGTCTTAGCTCTGAAAATTCCTTACCTGTAAAAATTAAACAAATCAATGTTAACACCACAAGGGGTGAATTTGGTTCTAGGACAGTTTGTGGCAAGTGTCCTGAGAGTTCTAAGCATGCCTCTGGAGTCAGGCTGCCTGGGTGTCTACTCCTTCTAAAGCAGGGCACTTAATTGCCCTGGGCCTCACTATTCTCAATGAATAATGTGAAATGAATAATAATAATACTTATAGGGTAGGCTTGTTTCATGGATTACACATGTAGACCAGTGCCTAGAAATGAAAATTCAATGATATAAAAAGTTCACACGGCATTATCAAAAGGGGCAGAAGTGGAATAGCTTCACCCCATTAGATAAGCCTTATCCTCCAATACCGGTGTTTTATCAATGCTTGGTCCAGCTTACCTTAACCATTTTTCTGCCCCATTACCAGGGACTTGGTAAGGCACCCATTCTCATGGATTTGGGGATAGGGGACATACCCCCCTACCAAGTTCATTGGGAGGTTACTCAATCATGGGTGAGTCTTTTGTCTTGACTAGGCCCAATTTTTGTTTTGACTAGGCCTAATTTCCTGTGGTCATGTATAGATGTGAGAGTTGGACTATGAAGAAGAGTGAGCGCCAAAGAATTGATGCTTTTTGAACTGTGGTGTTGGAGAAGACTCCTGAGAGTCCCTTGGACTGCAAGGAGATCCAATCAGTCCATTCTGAAGATAAGCCCTGGGATTTCTTTGGAAAGAATGATGCTAAAGCTGAAACTCCAGTCCTTTGGCCACCTCACGCGAAGAGTTGACTCATTGGAAAAGACTCTGATGCTGGGAAGGATTGAGGGCAGGAGGAGAAGGGGATGACTGAGGATGAAATGGCTGGATGGCATCACAGACTCGATGAACGTGAGTCTGAATGAACTCTGGGAGATGGTGATGGACAGGGAGGCCTTGCATGCTGCGATTCATGGGGTCGCAAAGAGTCGGACAAGACTGAGCGACTGAACTGAATTTCTTCCCTGGTGGCTCAGATGGTAAAGAATCTGCCTACAATGCTGGAGACCTGGGTTCAATCCCTGGGTTGGGAAGATCCTGTGGAGGAGGGCATGGCAACCTACTCCAGTATTCTTGCCTGGAGAATCCCCATAGACAGAGGAGCCTGACAACAGTCCATGGAGTCACAAAGAACATGACTGAACAACTAAGCAGACACACATAAGCAAAGCATTACAGACAAGTGGATATGTAGGCTTAAGGCTCACTATGAAAATCCAACCATACTTAACACAGAATAGCATTTACATCAATGGCAATGACAGTTACAGCGACTCTTTGCAGAATGCCTTTGTGTATATTTGCTAGCACCAACCTGGTCTGGCTACCATCACGTCTTCCTTTGTCAACTGAGAGTGAGTGAGTGTTCTTTGTGATCCCATGAACTGTAGCCCACAAGGCTCCTCTGTCCATGGGATTCTCCAGACAAGAACACTGGAGTGCATTGCTATTTCTTTCTCCAAGGGATCTTCCCAACCCAGGGATTGAACTCTTATCTCCTACATTATCAGGTGGATTCTTTACCACTGAGCCAGGCAGGAAGCTAAGTAGCCTCTAATTTGGTTTTACCCAATCCATTCTCAGTTCCCATTAGAAAGTATAGCCAGGGAGATCCTTTAAAAACACACATTTGATCATTCCACACTTCTGTGGAATGATTGCTCTTAGCATAAAGATCTGGCAAGGACCTGAATCAACCACCTCAATCTATTTCACTAGCTTGATTTTATGCTATTCACACTGTATTTTCTGACAGCCAACCTCACATTTATGTTTCTGTTCTCATAACACAACTTAATTTTCCCCATCTCAGAACATTTGAACGTGGCCTTTCCCCTGCATGGAGCTGGTTCCCTCTGTGTTGAATTCTAACTCAATCTTCAGAGTTCATGAAGTGTCACTTTCTCAAGGTAACCTTCACTGCCTGTTTAATCCAGATCAGAATTTCTTAGTAATACCACAATTATAAAGAATTGATGGCAAAATTTNTGCTGCGATTCATGGGGTCGCAAAGAGTCGGACAAGACTGAGCGACTGAACTGAATTTCTTCCCTGGTGGCTCAGATGGTAAAGAATCTGCCTACAATGCTGGAGACCTGGGTTCAATCCCTGGGTTGGGAAGATCCTGTGGAGGAGGGCATGGCAACCTACTCCAGTATTCTTGCCTGGAGAATCCCCATAGACAGAGGAGCCTGACAACAGTCCATGGAGTCACAAAGAACATGACTGAACAACTAAGCAGACACACATAAGCAAAGCATTACAGACAAGTGGATATGTAGGCTTAAAGCTCACTATGAAAATCCAACCATACTTAACACAGAATAGCATTTACATCAATGGCAATGACAGTTACAGTGACTCTTTGCAGAATGCCTTTGTGTATATTTGCTAGCACCAACCTGGTCTGGCTACCATCACGTCTTCCTTTGTCAACTGAGAGTGAGTGAGTGTTCTTTGTGATCCCATGAACTGTAGCCCACAAGGCTCCTCTGTCCATGGGATTCTCCAGACAAGAACACTGGAGTGCATTGCTATTTCTTTCTCCAAGGGATCTTCCCAACCCAGGGATTGAACTCTTATCTCCTACATTATCAGGTGGATTCTTTACCACTGAGCCAGGCAGGAAGCTAAGTAGCCTCTAATTTGGTTTTACCCAATCCATTCTCAGTTCCCATTAGAAAGTATAGCCAGGGAGATCCTTTAAAAACACACATTTGATCATTCCACACTTCTGTGGAATGATTGCTCTTAGCATAAAGATCTGGCAAGGACCTGAATCAACCACCTCAATCTATTTCACTAGCTTGATTTTATGCTATTCACACTGTATTTTCTGACAGCCAACCTCACATTTATGTTTCTGTTCTCATAACACAACTTAATTTTCCCCATCTCAGAACATTTGAACGTGGCCTTTCCCCTGCATGGAGCTGGTTCCCTCTGTGTTGAATTCTAACTCAATCTTCAGAGTTCATGAAGTGTCACTTTCTCAAGGTAACCTTCACTGCCTGTTTAATCCAGATCAGAGTTTCTTAGTAATACCACAATTATAAAGAATTGATGGCAAAATTTGGTGTTAGTATGTTTCCTCCAAAAGAATGTATGTTTTACACATGCTAAAATTTCACCTTGATTATTACTGGGTTCCTATTCCTAGTACAGAGAATTAATCAGTAATTGTATGAGTGGAATCTATGAAATGAAAGCTGAAGAGTTCACAAAATGTTTTCACATAGTTTATCATATTTAATTCTGTACCAAAATATTCATTTAGTAAATAACAATATTCCCATCTGATAAATGAGAAAACTTAGTCTTACTATGAAGGTAAAGAAATGTCTTTCTTAGTGAGATAAATATTTCACACTGCTCAGTTTCTCCCTGACAGTAACATTAAGGAATGTTTTGTGAATAAATCTGTCTTCCCCCAAAGGTGTATAACACTTGGACAAGCTTATTTTCCTTAGTAACAGAATATAGAAGTATCATCAGTTTATTGGTCTAGGCCTTCTTAAATTAACGTTATATTTATTTTAGCTTATATAATTCACTGGGCCTTAGATGTAGTCCTACTGATTTAAAATAGAACTTTCTTTTATTTATCCTAAAACATCATCTTGTTCCATGAGTGCTGTGCTTAATCAGCCGTGTCTGACTCTTTGCTACCCTCTGGACTGTAGCCTACTAGGCTTCACTGTCCACGGGATTCTCCATGCAAGAATACTAGAGTGGGTCACCATTTTCTTGTCCAGGGGATCTTCCCAACCCAGGGATCAAACCCAGGTCTCCCGCTTTGCAGGCAGATTCTTTACCATCTGAGCCACCAGGGAAGTTGAAAGTAAATCTATCTGAATCCCTTTTTTAATGTTTCTGTAGTCAATAGAATACTTCCATTAATTTAGTAACATCAACATTTCTTTCTTACATAACAGAAATGATGGATCCATAGTATAAATATCAGTCTATAGCCCAAAGTACTCAAGATAAGAAGTCAGGGTGGTTTGTTATGGGGCTATATGTTTGAGTGTGTGTGTTTGTGTGTGTGTGTGTGTGTGTGTGTGTACAAATTTAATTTTCTTTTTCAATCTAAATGTCATTTTTAAGCATTTACTGTATTTCCCCTTATCCCCTAGAGAATTTAAGGCAATTTCTCCTTTGGTACTTTTATTAGTATGCCTTAAGTAATAATTTCAGTGTGTTCAATCATGAAATTCCTTTTCCAGTTTGCTCTCAAACCTACAAAATAGGTAAGTCAAGTCTGAAACTTCAAATGCTTACTTTCTCAACATAACATTTGACATTTAGAAAGTATGTCAAGCACCCTTCTGCTGGTTTGACACACATACATATAGTGTGTCCTAAACAATTGCAGCCACTAGGCACTAGAGAATGAAACTTTAAGTCTGTTTCTTATACACTTTACATGTTTTTCTACTTAAGTGCAGAGAGTTTTACATAATATTGAGCATGAAATAAATTTTAAAAGCTTACATCTTCACCTCATGTCAATACTTTTAATGAAGTCTTTTGTCAATCTTGTTGGCATTTCAGCAAGGAGAGAACAGATACCAGAATTAGAGTTCTGGTTCTACTTTATTGATTTGCAGCATGTTAGTAATCGTTTTGTGAGTTAATTTGTACATTAAAAAGATAATAATTACAGCAAGATGTCCAAAGATCCAAATTATAATGATGCAAGCCATTCCACAGTTTCAAAAGCAAGCACTGAGGTCTTGAACTATAAAATGATATTAATGGGAATAGGTCACTTACGATTGTCTTACAAAATAAAGCAATAGAAACACTGACTGTATATCACCTTTCTATAACTTCTAAATGTACAACCACTCTCCCCTACTATTTCAAGTCATCTCTTCCCAAGTGCAGCGTTTTCTTTCTCTTACTCATATTTTCTCAATCAAGTCAATGGCATTCTTGTGGCAATTATTTTACCCTATATCTGTAATACCTACAGATATCAACCTGTTACATTTTCTTCAGATAACTTTCTAAGATTATCTATTTATTCCAGCTGGTTTCATAATCCCTGAATCAAACAAGGTTTCTATTGTTGCTTTGCTTTTCTAAGATAATGTGTCTACTTTATGTAATAATTAAAACCTCTTATGCAATTTTACTTAAAATATTTGAAGCGAGGGAATACTTGGGTCTCTTAAAATTTGAGATCAAAGTTATCTAGAAGTTGAGAAAAAACATAAAAATCCCTTTCTTAAAAGATGTAGCAAAAATTAAATAAACATAATCATGTCACTTGAAAATAATGATAACATTGTGTCCTCTTTTATTAATGTATTCTCTGTGTGTGCATTCTATGTGGGTGCATGGCTTTTTTTCTTTCACTGTTACACTGGCTGGGAGTTCCAAAAAATGTTGAACAGAAGTATTTGGAATGGAATATCTTTGCCTTACTCCAATACAATTTGTACATAGAAAATTCCCAAAGCAATCTTTAAATAGTCTGTTGCAACAAAAAGGAATTCAACAAATTCACTAAGTCAAAATATTTGTACACCCAATGAAAACCTAGAAAAGGAATTTTAGAATAAAATTATTTAAAATAGCATCAACATTTGAGAATAAGTCTAACAAAAGTTTTGCAAGACCTCTACACTAAAAATCATGAAACATGGGTGGAAAAACATTCAAGAAAATCTAGGTAAGCAAGGAATACTATGTTCACCTAAATACTCAATATTATTAAGAGGTTCATTGTCTTCAGATTAATGCATAGATTAAATGCAACTCTCTATCAAAATTTTAACACCTTAATCATCAAAAAGTCTGCAAATAATAAATGTTGAAGAGGATATGGAGAAAAAGGAACCCTCATACACTGTGGTGAAACAGCCACTATGGAAAATAGTTTGGAGGTTCCTTAAAAAAGGAAAAAGAAAAAAAACTAAAAATAGAACTGTGACAGAACCCAGAAAATCCACTCCCTTGGTCTATCCAGAAAAAAATGAAAACATTAATTCAAAAAGATACATGCACTCCAATGTTTATAGTAGAAGTATTTGCAATATCCCAGATGTGAAAGTAACCCAAAAGCCCATCCACAGGTGACTGGATTAAGAACATGTGGGCGGATATGTGTGTGTGTGGGGGGGGGGGGGGG